>CM019155.1:94996327-95089467 GCA_009733165.1 Naja naja | reverse complement strand
TTACATTCACTGCTTCCTAGTATAATTTGATTGCTTATTGTACCCTATGACTATCATTAAGTGTTGTACCATATGATTCTTGATTCTTAACGAATGTATCTTTCCTTTTATGTAGACTGAGGCATATGCACCAAAGACAACTTCCTTGTGAGTCAAATCACGCTTGGCCAATAAAGAGTTATATCTAGGGGAGATTGTGCTAAGACAAATATATGATTTTACATATAATAACTGCCCAGAATTGTGTAGCACAGTACTGGAAACAGGATAATATACCATCTGAGGGGACAGTGATAAGAAAGATTTTGAAACATGTGGAGATGGACAGGCTGACATTAGAGTTAAAAGATAGAGGTGAAACCAGTATTGTTGGGAAATATTTAATAAAAGTATTTAAAAAAAAATGGCCAAGGATTAGAATGCAAATAAGCCAGAAGATGAGAAAGGAACTTTATACTACAAAATGAGATAAAAATGATAATTCAAGATTGTTATGAAAAGCTATGAGCAAGAAAAGTTTCGAAGAGAAAATTAAACAATATTTGGAAAAGCAGAATTACCTAAAGTACCAGAAAAGGTAAAACTATGTTAAATGAATGAATATCAATGATGGAATTATCAGAAGTGATCAAGAGACAAAAGAATAATAAACACCAGGACCAGTTGGGCTTATGGCAGGCAGTTTTACAAATGGTTACAAGATACTTTAAGGTCATCAATGTTAGAAGTCCATAATGAAGTATTGATTGATGCAAAGGTAGTACCAATTGTGATGAAAGCAAATATTACTTTGATTCCAAAAAGATTCAGATTTAATGCAGATAAAAACTATAGGCTCATGGACATCTTGACTGAACACTGACTATAAAACATATGCTTCAATAATGGCAGAGAGAGTAAAAATTTCTAAATGAATTTATATATTCAGATCAAAAATTTTTTTTTTGCCTAAGAAGTAGATTAAACACCATGACAATAATTTTAACTTTAAAGGCAATTTGCCATAAACAATGGCAAAGGTGATAGAAAATGGAAGGTAGGACAGAGAATTTTAATATAATAGGTAAGAGTCCATTCCCTATCTCTGTACTATTCATATTGATATTAGAATTGCTAAATATAGATATTAGACAAGAGATAGAAATTAAATGGAAATAAAAAGGGAACAATATAAATTATAGGCATTTGTAGAAGATTTGCTCTTTATCTTGGAAACCCACAATAAAATGGACTCAAACTAATTAGGAAAATAGGAGAGTATGGTGAAGTTGCAGGACTGAAAGGTTAAAAAAAATCAAAATAATTGTTTACAGATATATAGAAAAGAGCTAACAAGGAAAATAGGTATACAGATAGTCAAGAAAGTTATAAATTGGCCAACAAATGAAACAAATTTGGTTAATGGAAAATCTACAACTATCATTGATGGAAAGAGTAGCCCATAAAATTGAATATCCTGCCAAGATTACTATATTTATCCAAGCAATACCAATAAAACTAGAAAAATTTTTTTCTGGGACTCATCAATGGCTAGCAAACAAAAACAGGGAAAAAGGAAATATATGAAAGGATTTGTGATATAAGTAATACATAAGTTGGTTAAACAAACAGCATGAATATTATTGTTATAAACAGTAATATAATTGATACTAGCTCTCTTGGTAGAACACACAGAGGAAGAAAGATCTTTCTCACACACACACAAAGGCATACTACACATCCCACATTTTTCTGTGCTTTAAATTTAGAATTTGGAGGTACTCACCTTCTTTCCAAGCAGCCTTTGAGCTCAACACTCAAAACCCCTTTAAAACCTTTTTCCCCAAATGGCCAAGGTCCAGGAAAAACTCACCCACAGACTCAATGGGTCTGTTTGCGGCAAGGGAATCTTACCTGCCTAGTCCATTGGTTAGGTTAGCTTGGAGTCCCATCTGGGGTGCCAATTGTTGAAAGAAATATCCTTCTGGGTTCAGTTCCAAGTGGGGAAAAAGACACTGGAAACATGGAGGCTGCTTGGAAAGTTTAATGGTGAACAGGACCACATGGTCTGGAGCTCCAGAGAAAGATGATCACATGCTTGAAGGAGATCAAGAAAAAAAAAAGAGCTGAGGTGCTGAGAGTATCTGGGTTTTATAACCTTTGTTGGGATTTGAATTGAAGCTTGTTTCATTGGTTGTCAGACTCCCATGAGGGGCAACTCTGTAGGCTGTCCTGAGTTCCAAGCTTGGTTGACCTTGCTGGATGATCTATGCCCTTAAAGGGCTTTGGCAATTGCTATAGCTTTACCTGGAGACCTTTCTTATGTAAAGTATTCTGGCTCAGGCCTTAATGGCCCACCCATTAACAAAGGTGGGGGTGAGATTCTGCTTCTGGGGTTCTACTCTTTTTAGAAGAAATATTCTGCCTTTTAAATATCTACCAGAATACTTCATTTTTCTAGGAGAGTTGGGTGCCAACTTCCTACAGGACATTGAAAGTGACAGCAGATTTCAAGGATAGCAAAGAATTATGTGTCCATTAAGGTGGCACTATTTAGCTGACTGAGAGGTTGGAAAAGCTAAGCAAATCTGGATGGAAGACTGCTAAAATAGCAGGCTATAGATTAGATTGGGAAGGTTGTGGGGTGGGAGAAGGGGAAAGCTGAGAAAGCAGCAGTGATAGCCACTTCCATGCTTGAAAACAATGTGGTTGCATCCATGACAGCACCTGAAGTTGAGCTCAGTTTGAGGGCTGAGCTCAGTTTTAGCATTTCCGTATTACTGTTATTAGAACAGGTCTGATTTTAACAGGAAGATAACAAAATAAGCATTTGGAAAATCCCACAGTTTTGTCAATATGTCAGGATAGCTACGGTATTAAATAATGTTAAGAATTTAGGAAATACAAAGAAACGTTTATTAATGCTGGCTTCATATAGCATTGAGTTAGATAGCAAGATGATGTAGTTTTAATGGCAACACCTGCCGAACATTTAAGCAGGAAGTGGAGTTTGTGTACAATCTGGAGGAAATGCCTTTTAAAGCTGGGCTTACTGCACTGAAAATGGTGTGTGAGGGTGAAACTGAAAACTGGAAATTAGATGCATCAGCAGGAGCTAATGTCCTGGCTGGAAATCAATGAACCTGCAATATCTGGAGGCTATCAAGTTGAAGAAGGTTACCAAGTTCTAGCTTCAAGGGTACTACTAGCAGAGAATCAGCAAGTCCTTCAGAGATGAGCCATCCCTGTTCTCAAGGCACAAGAAAAACACCATAAACTAGAAGGAAATTTTCCTTTGTGACTGCAGATATGATTGCCAATGAAATCCTGGGTATAAATCCTGGGTATAAAATTGTACTCTCCACCCAATTATTTCAAGTCAGTGTTCCTGGAGATATTTCACAGCCTTACAGTTGATGCTATGAGATATGGCAGACTTTTCACAGTACCAAATGCAGGCTGCATGTACTATAAAGTCCATGTTGGAAAATATTTTATCATCTGAAACAATCATTTTCAGCCTTGTTTTCATCCTGCTGCTTATTTATATCAATTTATTTGCTTTTCTTTTAACTAGATTTTTGTAGGTGATTCTGGAATTTACACATTCTTCATATTTTACCTAATCTGCCTCCAGTTTTACTTTTTTATGTTATTTATTTAATTTATATCCCCTCTCCAGTGTTATATATTTCTTTCACAGCAGGATTTCAAGGACTATTGCAGTAGGGCAGGGGTGTCAAACTCGATTTCATTGAGGGCTGCATCAGGGTTGTGTTAGAACTGTGGGGCCTGGCCAGCTCAACGTCACTTGTTTTGGGGGCCCTGTGGTGGCCCGAGCATTTTGCCAGCGAAAACGGGCTGCCAAGTTCCATTTTTGGCTGTGTTGGCTTCCTGCAACCCTCTGCCAGAGAAACTGGAGCTCAGGAGGGCCACAGTCTTTGTTTTCACTGGCAGAGGCACCGCGGGCCGGTTCTTCACAGTTTCCAGATCAACCTCACAGATCAGATCTAAGCACCCCACAGTCCAGATGAGTTTGACACCCCTGCAGTAGGGCCAGGATATTGAATTTGCAAATATCTAGATAGCCGATAGATGGCAGCAAAGAGATACTGAGAACTTTTTACTACTGAGGTAAGGTACCCCTTATAAGCTAATTGCCTATGGAGATTTTCAAGGCCATGCTTGTTCCAAAGGTGCTTTTTTCCTCAAAAAGGGGAAAGTTAGACTATGTTTTTCCTTGAAGACATTTCGATCTCATCCAGGAAGTCTCTTCAGTTCTGAATGGTGGTGGATGGAAGGATTTATATTCTTTGCAGTCCTCTGGTGATTAGCATTCTTTCTGAGAGTTGTGGAGGCTGCTTGAAGGTTTCTTTGTGCCCTCAGGGTCACCTGAATAGTACAAATGGGTATGGAACCTTCTTGGAACTGCTGAACGGATTGTGTTGTTACAAGCTCATAGAAATATCCACATTTGATGCTCTAAAACCAGTTCAAATAACAGTTCCTTCCACATTTCTGGGTTCATTTATAAGAAGATATTTTGGAACTATTCAAGAGGGCTATAAAAGTATTGATGGCTTTCGTAATGATATACATGTGTGAAAAATCATTCTCTGCTCTCATTTATCTTAAGAATAAGCATAGAAACTGTTTGAAAATATACAGTCAACACTCAGAACACATGTTTCACTTATTAAGCCAGATGTATCAAGGTTTGTGAGTGAAATGCAGCACCAGCATTCTTATTGTAATTATATGAACATAATGTGTCTTAGTGCTTTAAATCTTGAATTTAGCCTTGGTAGTCTATGACCATGCTCCATGGCCACAAAAGGTATTTAAAGGGTCCATGGTGAAGAAAAGGTTGAGAACCACTATAATATAGAAACACACTCTCAATTGGCTTAGTAGAGATGCTGCATTTAGGGAGTTTGGATCAGAGCTTTTCATGGTTTCTGTCAATATTTCCCTCCCAGCATGGCCATTATTGAGAAGTCCTGGGTCAGATACTTTATATAGTTCATTCTTCTTCTTTGTAGATAGATTTATACATGAGCAGAGAGGAGCAATTAAATGGGGAAAAGACTAAAAAATAAATAAGTACAACACTTTCCAAGATATAGTCCTAGCCCATTCCGCACATCCACAATCTTGGCTACGCTGAGAAAACAGAGGTGGAAAAATATCTAGCTTTTGCTACCAGAATGTGATCATTTACTATGTCGCTCTTGCATATGCTCCTGTTTTCCCCAAAACAGCAGGGATAGTCCTGTAACAATAATAACCATGAAAAGCGGTTGCCCTCCTTTTATTTCTTGCTAAGTGAATACAATCATTTGGATGTAGAAAAGCTGCACGGACCCTAGTATAGTTCATTCCATGCTGGGATCCTGTGACTTGGTTAGGAAAGATGAAATATTGAGGCGGGTGGAAATCATATGCATGCAGATAGACAAATCTCTATGTGTGAGTCACTGTCCTCTAAACAGTGCCTCACCCCGCCTCACCACTGCCTAAAGGAGACTTCCTCTGAGTAGGAAAACTTCCTTCCTCCATCCAGTGCAGTCTGATGGGAACACCCAAGTCACACTGCATGCTTTCACAGGCATTCAACTTCTTTGTGACTGTGAGAGGCACAGGGGGAAAGGGGAACAAGCTGAGATATTTGTGGAGGAAACCAATTGCTTTCTTTGGGCTTGAATGCAAGGGGTCTAAACCCGTGAGTCTGTAAACACCTGTGTCTGCTGGATGTGGCCTGAATGAAACAGGCAGCCCAGAGCAGGGCGTGGTGAGCTCATCAGGGTGCCCTAATGTTTCTTTTCCCTCAGCAGGGTTTTTCTGACTTTATCATTCTGGACTAACGTCAAAGCTTCCCTTGGAATCCAGATTGATACTCCGAACAGGATGGATTACTTTTGATCTTCCCGACAACCCTGCACCTCAGGATACTTGCAACAATGAAGAACTGGGGGCAAAACGTCCTGCCTGAACATTTTCCCACAAAGCTTTTTCAACTTTCTTAACTTGCCAATCTCTTATTGTGAAGAAGCCAAGAGAAACATTTGCTTTGAGATATTCCTCCCCACTGATCGTCACAGAGTTTAACGTGGGGAGGGGGGGAGGACCAGAGGCAGGTTCAGACCAAACACACAAGTCCAGGCAGCTCCCAACATAATCAACAAGGAAGAACCAGGCCACACCTGAAGAGGCAGGACAGATTGTGTGGACAGACAACTGGCAAGGCAAGTGGGGGGAGGGAGCTGAGAAGAAATCTAACAACATGAGAAACTGATCGAGGGACTCTCCTTTTCCAAAACGTTGCTCTAACAACTGGAATTTGAGCACTAGCTTTTGATTGGCCCACTGAGTGTTTGGTTCCAGGCTTCGTTGCTTGTCTGGGCAGGCCTCTCTTGTGGGGTGGAGAAATGGAATCCTGCCCAGTGCATGAAATGCACTGAAAAGGTTAGAAATTGCTTCCCGGCAGCTTTATGATAATTGCCACCATCACAACAGCCCTCAATGCATTCAGCTGATATTCTGTAGATGAAGTGTGTCCTCTCTGATTTCCAAGCCACTTCAGTATAATCCCTAGAATGTCAAGGATTCTCCCAGTGTGGCTAAGAGCAATGAAACTGTAATTCAGATCCCATCTGAGTTAGTGTGTCGCCCTGAGGCCTTGGGTTATTTTCCAAGCTTCTATTTTCACTGTCTCTAAACTATTAGGAACAACGAGACTGCGCCTACTACAGGTGGAAAATGCAATCAATAACAATCTTTTCTCTGGAAACACTAAATAAAGTGTAGGTGCATCTGTTGATTAGAGCACAGTTCCTCAAACTCTGTTGTGAGGAAACAATTGCAACCACAATTGCAACAATTAAATCAAAAACCTTCCCATAATATTTCTCTCCAAAGTCTGGAAAGAAGTGACATTTTTGAAATTCTTCTCCAAGCCCTCTTATTTAGCGGCTACCCATAGTTTTGCACTTGATTCACTAAATCAGTGTATTTAACCTTTTTTTGTCTTTGTCCCACTTCCAACCTTGTTTTTCTGCTAAGGTGACTGTCCAGTTCCCATTATAAATATGTTTTTATTTATAATAAATACAGTATTTGCAGTTTAATACACTTTTCATTGTGTGATCCCTTTGGCACATGCTTATATGCTTTTGTGACCCACTTAACATTTTCTAGGACCCTGAGGAGTATATGGCCCCCAAATATGTTGTGAATTGCTGAATGAAATAATATATTTGTCTGGGTGGGGTAGGCTGGCCTTTGATTTCATAATGCATCATCTTACTTTTCATCATATCAGAAGTATGTTTTTATTTTTTGTTTAATTTATTTGTTATTTCCTGCCTTTATCATTTTTATAAATAGCTCAATGTAGTAGACATGCCGGATACACCTTTTTCTTCCTATTTTCCCCACCACAACAATCCTGTGAGGAAGGTAGTTTGATTGCCCAAAATCATGTTCCTGAGCACCAAACATTGTTGTATTCAGGCATAGCTTCTCTGCACTATGTGTTGCTTTATTCCGAGTAACTTATTTTATTCTGTTAAATCTGAATTTGCACTACAGTTGGCCTAATATATATTTAATATCCCAGTCTTCCAGGGGAGTGTCCTTGTATATGTGCAGATTTTTTTCCCTCCTGACTGAATAAGGGAGTTGCCCAGATATGTAATAAATTGCTGTTTCCTACGAAATAATGGGTCCATGCAGATAAATGGGAAAATATTATTGTGGTGGATCAAGACTATCGCTTTTACAGATAAATGATTCCAGGATAGATGGCAGCTGAATTTTTCAGTACAAAAGTTGTGAGCCATCCAGTTGGGAAAGAAAAAACATTTCTCTCAGGAGGTTCTCAATTTTGGTTTCAGGAATCTTCATGTAGACAATAAAGGAAGGGAATAATTCCTTGTGTACAACAATGCATACCTGGTTCTATCTATTGCATGCACTTGTGCAAAAACCTGATTTATAAGGAAAATTCTAAAAGGGTTCTTTTTGTATACAACTGTACATTTTCTATAACTTTTAAGCCTGAGTATGTTTACTAATATATTTTTACCCTAGCAACATGGATCTATTTTTTTTAATTTCCTCATTTGAAGGCATGTGTTTTCTGTGTCCATATTAGAATAGCCAATTTTACTTCATTGTCTGATGAAACAAAGCAATACAAGGAAAGTGGTATCTGCCATCAGTAGCCTTCCTCTATGGGGAAGTGGTAAGTTTTTCTAAGAAAGTAATGTTATGTATTAAGCTGAAAGACGTTCAGATTTGTAACCTAAATACAATGCAAAATAAATTGTATTAACTTTTTGTTCAAAATATTTACTTCAGCATTTTTCATAGTTGGTAAAATAAATACTTGGGTGGAAATAATTTTTTGGGTATTATATTCTTTCAATTTTATTTCTCCTGAATGAAAAAGAATCTTTATTCAATCAATGATTATAAACAACTTACATACCTAAAACTGATATTGATTAGCCAATTAGTTAAACAAATTGATCAAACTGCTGCACATTTTACATGTTACTTGACAAAATTTGGGCTTCTTAAGGAAATAAAATAATTTCAATCTGAAAATAAAAGTTTAAATAAAATTATCAGAGTGATCAGGATATTTAATTAGGTGTTGGTTTAATAGCTCATGATGATTGTCAACAAATGCAAAATATAATAAAATAGTTAGCATTTTACTTTATAAATCTTTGGCTTCTTTGATACATAGTTTTAATTGGACATATTTGGTACTATGGATGTGAGAAGAAAAACTATATGATAACTGTAAATTGTATTGTTAACACTGCAGATATGCAATCCTAAACTCTATTTTAAAAAGAAATAGGAAAAACTAAGGATGTTATCTTGCTTGTAAACTTCCAGCAGGATCTATTCAGCCAGAGTTTAAAACAAATTTCTGGGTCAAATAGAGTTTGAAGAGATCAGCAGGACTTCACGGAGCTCCGTTTGTCCGCACCGCTTTGTCACAACATCAGCTGCCCTCTCCCCGGAACTTTGTTCTTACCTGGTATGCAAAACCATAGAAAAAGACCCAGTCCCGCTAATGTTAGAAACCTCTGCTCTAGTTGATGGTGAAAGAGTTTCTAAAAGAAATTAATTTTTCTAGATGGGAAGATAATCTTTATAACATGAATTGCAATTCTTGCTCATTGACATTTGACATTTTCACCATTAAAATTTATATTTTATTGTAAGGATTGTGTTGGTTTATCTTTTGATAAACAGCTAGAGATCTGAAATGCTGCTCCAAAATAGCTTAAATAATGAATGAATTGCAAAGTAAAGAAAAGTTTTTCTAAACATCATGTAGTTTGGCAAAACAAAGTACGAACAGAAGCACAAGTCTGAAATGCTAGGGAAAACAGATTGCATTATCTTCACCTATTTTAAAAGGAAAAACAGAATAGAATTTCAGGGTAGACCAGAAATATTTTGATGTGAGGAGAATAAAATTGCATCACCAACAACAAAAGGAGAAAAGAGCAGTCTGTGAAGCAATCAGAGCGGTAGGGCACAGGCCGAATAAATTGCTTTGGCCCAACGAACCGTAGTTGGAAGCCAGAGGGGGCCGGCAGGAGTGGGTGGAGGTCTGGAGCAAGGCCGGAGTGGGGGAATAGCACATTCCCCAACCTAGCCAAGCCAAGCGGGCAGAGGCTCCAGGCAAAAGCCGGAGTGGGGGAATGGCTCGTCCCCAGGCCCCAACCCGAGACAAAGGGCAAGTGGGCAGCATGTTTACCTTTGGTGAGCAGAGGGGGTGAGGCAAGGTACAAAGATTAGCTGGGCCATATGGCGAAGGCAAGATGTATAGGGTGGGGTAGACTGGGGCAGGGCAGGTTGGGCCAGCCAGTGGGGCAATTTGCCAGTTCTCTGAACTGCGCAGAATCATTACTACCGCTTTGGTAGAACCAGTCCGAACTGGCTGAATACCATCTCTGATGAAGAGGCTTCAAGCTGTGGTTTAGAAGCTGATCCTTTACAGATGTGTAGTCACCCTGTTATAGTATGGTTAAGGCTGAAAATTAACCTTCACACTATACACTTTCAGTAGCTTGCAACTGAAAATTAGAACAAATTACCAATGAAAGTGGTAGAAGAACATTAGATTACCTTGTCAAGGATGAGAAGAATAATGATGCAAAAATAAGTACATGTGTATTATTTTGGGGGGCAGCAGAATTCTGTCATTAAACAATTCTATCATTCCTCCTCAAACTAAATATGCATGAGCCTGTGTGAAGTCATGCTTGACAAACATTTTTTTCTTTCAGAGGGACATAAAAAGTAGGACACTAAAGATGGAGTCACCAGGCAGACAGGAGGAGACATACGTGCTGGTGGAATATGCCTTTGAATATACCTCCAAGGATGGCCAACTCATCACAATCAAACCCAATGAGAGATACATACTTTTAAGGCGAACCAACGACCACTGGTGGCATGTTAGGAAGAGCAAAAATTCCAGGCCTTTTTACATTCCAGCTAAGTATGTTAGAGAGTTGAGCCCCTTCATGCCTTCTGAGAGACCATGTCACACAACACAGCTGGAGGCTATCAATTTGGGGACCTCCATTGGAGTTGCCAATGATCAATTGCCAGACTATGAATATCGATTTGTGACAGCTGTTCAAGAATGCAAAACAGATACCTCACAGCAGTATCCCAGCTCCTTAGGGATGGGAACATTAATGTCTCTGGAAGATAATGGGAAGAATCTACACAATTCTGGAGCAGCAAGAGGCACACAACTCTCTCTCAGTGCCTCATACAGTTCTCTTAAGCCACTTTACCTGACAGACTCTAATCATCCTCTGGCGAGTCAAGGTGATTCTGCTGAACACATGAGGCCTGCTGTATCTCTGAATGACTTGCCAAGATTCACACCTCCCACCCAGACAGATGTGGGAAACTCAGGATTGTACAAAGCTGCTTCATGGGCTCACCCTCACCCGTTTCTGAAGAACAGTTCTGAAAACATCCGTAAATTGGTGAAGGACCAAGTGATACAAGACATGCAGGAATGCTGTGCCAAAGAGGTACTCTGACAATTTCTTATCAAAGGTCTGCATTTCCTATGTCCCAGATGTGTTAGCTTATATATTCCCTTATTCCATTTTAATGGAATATTAATACAGGGGCTATAGGGATTATAATCCAGTAGATTCTGAAGATATTAGTGTGGGAAAGCTTTTATGTCTGCCTCCAGTACTCCCTTGATTGCAATTTCCATAATTCCTGACACTGTGGAGTCATGGGAATTTTAGATTACTTAGAACTGACCATGTCACATTGAAGAAGGCCAAACAAGAGACTAGAAATAACAGTTGCTTAAAAACCACACTGGATTAGTGTTAGCCATGCTGAGAACAACTCATTTGTCATTTCTAGACTTGACTCTGACCTATTATTTAGCCTTATCGTCTGCAGGTCTCCTCAGAATTCACTGTTCTGCAGTCGGTAGGATCCCTGCTAAGGAATTGTTGAAATCCCCAGTTTTCCTTATTTGAACAGAATGCCACTTTCCTCAGAATCATTTCTTCCTTGCTAAAAGACATTCTGATCTCAGTTCAGTTCCAGATAAGTTTGCCAAACTTCATTACAGTATTTCTCTGCAATTGATGTTCCAATTTGCTATAAAACCTTAGCGTACTTTGTCTCAGATTCTGCCATTTCTGAATGGAGATCTTAAGGTAGAATGCTCCCGTTAAAAGTTCTAGTAGCAGCACTGAGAAATATCGCATTAAGAAGAACCTTATGACAAGCATTCAATTATGTGTTTACACACAAAGATTCTGATATAAAGTCATTCACTTAGTCTCCAAAGTATTACAATATTGTCTAAAAAAGTAACTGAGTATGATTATTTACATCTATTCCACAACCATAGATGATAGCTCAACTTTGTTCTGATACACACAAGCTGGCTCCACACAGTATATACTAAGCTAAGGTAAAGTGATATAGGCTAGCTTGTGGCTCAGAATGTTGCACAAAGGCAAGCAATTTTGTTCATTCAATAACTCATAACATGGGTTCCTCATCGTGGCCAAAATACAGCTTTTGCCTAGTGTACAATACATGAAAGGGAGGGATTCGATACCTCAGAATGTAATGGATTCTCAGAAATGAGAAAATGAGTGTCCAAAATCACAATGCAAACTCTAGCTCATATATGGATGTGCGGTATAAGAATACATGTATATATACTGAACAACATACTAGGCAGGCACATTTCAGCCTAATGAATCCATCAAAATAATATGTCAAGGAAGAATGTAGTAGTTTTTGGGATAATCCTAATACAAGAGTACAGACAAATAGGTATGCTCCTTTCAAACTAAGATACAACTTGTCAGACAGAAGAAACAAAGACTTATAAACCTATTGTATTGGGACAAGTACTGAAAGTATCTCAAATATCTGTTTATCTAATTAAGGAGCTAGTTCTCATAGTTAATAGTCTCAGGAGCGTGATTTGAATAACTTTCAATTCCCATTTTCTATAAAGTGATAAGCAAATAAAGAGTAAATGGGAGAGATTTCTCAGTTCTGTACAGTGTGAGAGAAGTGAGCAGGGCAGCTGAGGATCATATAATACATGATGTGTAATTTCAAATAAAATTCTTGTCAGCTTTAGTTTCATTTATTTCTAGCCCTTGGCATCTTGATTTATAATTCAACCTGGCCTATAGATATCTTGGGTAGCATATTCCTGTTGATCAAACTGCAATCTGAAGATACATGAGCTAATCATAGTGTTACCCTAATTAGCCACCAATCCTTATTGCTATTAAGAAACTTTAGTCTAAAGCTACAGTAGTTTGAGTTTTGATTCTTCTTGGCTTAATATATTAGTACTTACTATTAGTGTTTATTATTATATATGGCCCAAGGTCTTGTTCAATAGCCCATAGTTTAAAAATGGTAGCTTAGTATTGGAGTTAGCATTGGACAAATTTGCGTGGACATCCATAGGAGTTTGTCACTAAAATACATGCTTGTGTTGTCATGACATACGTAGTAAAAGGTTGGGCTTGCATCAGACACTTGTGATGTCAATCTGACACATGCTTACCCGCAGATGACAAGGATTTTTAAAAGACTGAGAGTGTGATTTCGATAAATGTTTTGAGATGCAGCTCCAGGATGCATTTCAAAATTGGGGGGAACTAACCTATAGGTTAGTTATACTTCTAGACTAGATTTGTGCAATGCTCCTGATTTGTCAACTCTCTCAGGTAAATTATACAAGAAACATGACTAGATGAACTAATTCTACTTTATTGTAAGATTATATTAAGAATCTTGCGGGCCTGGAGGTGCAAACTTTCCTCCACCACTTTTAACTACTTGATCTATGGGGTTCTTCCTAAATTTCTTTCTCTGAACACTAAGATCCTGTGGACTTCTGCCTATGTTGTCTGTTTCTAGGAGCATCTCTTCCTTCATTCCCCATGGTCATCTAAATATTCCATTACATGATTCAATTCCATTCATATTTCTGAGTATGAATGAGCCTATTTATTCTTTAAAGCAGCTACCTCTTTTTCTAACTATTGCCATGCAATGCAAAGAATCAGCATGGCTGTCGGACAGATGTTACAATTGTGTCTTGACAAAATCCTAAACACCTTGCAAACCATTGCACATCTCTTTTTGATACCTACAACCTTCCCTAGTTCTTGGATGAGGAACCACTAGGTAATACTTCAGCTGTACACTAGATTAGGAAATTATAAAAATTCTATGAGAAAGTGGTGGCAAACCCACTTCTGCTATTATTCCCACAGTGCATACAGCCATTAAAAGTTAAGTTCAATTTGAGGGAACATTTACAGTATCTTTTTATCCCACCACACAAGATAATAATATTCATCCACTTATACAGTAGACCAGCGATCCTCAACCTTTCCCGCTTGGCAGCCCAGTGGAAGGGTGGGAGAGAGGGAATGGTTCCCATGTGAGTGGCAGGTTCATGCTTGAACGTCCACAGCTCCATTTGCACAAGTGGCTGCAGCTTGCACAAATGGAGCTTCACGCATGAGCAAATGGACCTGTGTGTGCATGCTTGCACACCACTCATACAAGTGGAGCTGTACTGCTCATGCAAATGGAGCTATTCATGCATGCTTGCCCACCGCTTGCATGGCCCAGTTGAAAGGAGAGGAGAGGAGAGGAGAAGACAAGAGAAGACAAGAGAAGACAAGAGACCTTGGAGGTCTCCTGCTCAGGCAAGAAAATCTATACCATTTCAGACAAATGCTTGTCCAATCTCTTCTCAAAACTTCCAGTATTGGAGCATTCATAACTTCTGGAGGCAAGTTGTTCCACTGATTAATTGTTCTAATTGTCAGGAAATTTCTCCTTAGTTATAGGTTGCTTCTCTCCTTGATGAGTTTCTATCCTTTGCTTCTTGTCCTGCCTTCAGGTGCTTTGAAAAATAGCCTTTCTCTTCTTTGTAGCAATCGTGAGATAGTGGAACACTGCAATCATGTCAGCTGGGTCCTTCTTTTCATTAAACTAGGCATACCCAATTTCAGCAACCGTTCTTTATGTTTTAGCCTCCAGTCACCTAATCATCTTTGTTGCTCTTCTCTGGACTCTCTCTAGAGTCTCAACATCTTTTTTACATCGTGGCATCCAAAACTGGATGCAGTATTCCAAGTGTGGCCTTACCAAGGCATTATAAAGTGGCATTAACACTTCATCTTGATCTTGATTCTATCACTCTGTTTATGCAGCCTAGAACTGTGTTGGCTTTTTTGGCAGCTATAGCACACTGCTGGCTCAAAGTTAAATGATTAGGATTCCCAGATCCCTCTCACAGTTACTACTATTGAGCTGGGAAGCACCTATATTATACTGTGCATTTTGTTTTTCTTGCCTAAATGTAGAACCTTACTCTTTTCACCACTGAATTTCATTTTCTTAGATAGCGCTCAATGTTCAAGATCCTTCTGTATCTTAAGTCTATCTTCTGGAGTATGTTGACTATTCCTGCTAGTTTGGTGTCATCTGCAAATTTAATGAGTTCCCCATCTATCCCATCATACAAATCATTGATGAAGATGTTGAAGAGTACTGGGCCTAAAACAAAGCCTTGGGGTGCAAACTTCCCTCCATGTAGATGCAGTTCCATTGAGGACTACTCGTTGAGTGCAGTTGGTCAGTGAGTTACGAATACATCTGGTGATGATGTTGTCTAACCCACATTTTTCTATCTTATCAAGCAATAGGTCATGGTCCACTTTATCAAATGCCTAACTGAAGTCCAAGTAAATTATATGCACAGCATTCCTGCGGACCACTAATTTGTCACCTTATCAAAGAATGCAATAAGATTTGTCTGGCATTATCTGATTTTGTTTGCCTCAAAATGATCACATAATTTGTTGCTTGATTATCTTTTCCAAATTTTCCTCGGTATTGAAGTCGGGCTGATAGCTCTGTATTATCCTGGATGTATTTCTTTTCCTTGTTTGAAGATGAGAACTACACCAGCTCTTTTCCAGTCCTCTGGTAGTTCCCTGGTGCTCCAGGACAGAGGTGGGATTCAAATTTCTTAACAAGTGGTTCTGTGGGAGTGGCCTAATTTGTGGGTGTGGCTTGGTAGTCATATGACTGGGGTGGGCATGGCCAGGTGGCCATGTGACTGGCAAACCAAATGTAAGTGGTCCTTGCTTAATGACCAGGTCCTCGCTTAATGGCCAGTTGCTTAGCAAGTGTTTTTTGCCAGTTTCCAAGGCCTGGGGAGCCCTGGAGAGGGCAGGGAGAGGCCTGGGCAGGTGGCCATGTGACTAGCAAACCAAATGTAAGTAGTCCTCACTTAATGACCAGGTCCTCGCTTAATGGCCAGTTGCTTAGCAAGTGTTCTAGTTTATGACTGACCTCCACAGAGCTATTTGGCCTGTTTTTGGTGTTTTGACAGACACACACACACTTACACACACACAGACACCCTTCTAACCCTGCTATTCTTTGATTCTGTAAGGATCTCCTGCTGGAGCAGGGGGTTGGACTAGATGACCTCTGAGATCCCTTGCAGGCCAGCTGTAGATTGCTGTGAAGCCAGGGTTTATGTCCTTCCTTCCTCTCCTTTTTTTCTGTCTCCCTCCATCCCTCCTTCCATGTATTTATCTATCCATTCATATATCTCATTTACTTTCTCCTCTCTCCCTCTTTCTTTCTTTCTTTCTTTCTTTCTTTCTTTCCCTTTCTTTCTGCCCCTTCCTTCCTTTCACTTCCTTTCTATCTCCCTTTTTCTTTCTTTCCCTTTTCTCTTTCTTTTCTTTCTTGTATCTTACTTTTCTTTCTTGTATCATCCCAAGAGGTGGCATAGTACAACAGGGGGTTTTAAGAAGGGTTTTAAGAAGGGTTTTAAGAAGGGTTGTAAAAAGGATTTTAATTAGGGTTTTTCATTGTATAATTTTTTAACAAAATTTTTAAGGGGTTCAGGGATGGGGGAGGCATGTCAGGTCCAGTTGGAGCCTGGGGGGGCTCTACTGGAATATTCTCAGTCCAGGTCGGGAATGGGTCACGGCAGGGGGATGGGGTTGGGGCCATTCAGGGCTCTTGGGGAGAGGGTGGGGTGTGTGATTTCCACAGTGATGGGGAAGGGCAGCAGAGGTATGAACGGGAGACCATATCGGTTTTCGGGAGTGTGCCCCCACTGTCTTCAAGTGGTGGCACGCTCTGACCCTCCGGTTCCTGCCCACTTCCCTGGGGGTTTGGAGGACCAGGGCCCTGGGCTCAGGTTGGTCTATTTGAATGCCAGGTCCGTGGTGGACAAAGCTCCCCTCATCCGGGAACTGATCTAGGAGGAAGACGCGGACTTGGCTTGCATCACGGAAACCTGGTTGGGCCCAGAGGGAGGGGGTCCCTCTGGCGGAATTGTGCCTGCCAGGGTTCCATGTGCTGCACCAACCTCAGGCCCAGGGTAGGGGCGGGGGGGTGGCTGTTGTGATCAGGGAGGCATTGTGTCCAAGGGAGGCCACTGTCCCACAGATTGGCAGGTGTGAGTTTCTCCTCCTGAGGTGGGGCCTTGGGGGTCAGTTGGGCCTGTTGCTCGCATACCTTTCTCCCAGCTGCGTGACAACGACCCTGCCTGATCTGCTCGGCGTCCTGTCGGGGGTGACGGTTGAGTTCCCCAAGCTTATGGTGTTGGGGGACTTCAACTTGCCTTCTGGGGGGGGGGCATCGAGGATGGATCAGGAGTTCATGGCTTCCATGGTGGCCATGGACCTGACTCAAATAATACAGGGCCCTACCCACGAGGGGAGACACATTCTCGATCTAGTTTTTATCTCGGGACAGTGGTGTAATGATCTGGGTAGGGGCTCTCCAACCATTCATCCCCTGCCATGGACCCATCATTCCCTCCTATGGCTGACCTTCCAAAATGCCGCTCCCCATTGCTGGGAGGTGGAACCGATGAGATGGTTCCACCCCAGGCACCTAATGGACCTGGAGGGGTTCCAGATGGCGCTTGGGTTAATTCCGGCCTCCTTTGCCCACAGCTCCATTAAGACCCTGGTGGACGCCTGGCAGATGGCTGCCTCCGGGGCGCTTGACCGGGTTGTTCCTTTGCGGCCTCTCACCCAGTGCTGATCCTGGTCAGCTCCCTGGTTTTCCATGGAGCTCTGGGAAATAAAGCGTCGGAGGAGAGGCCTAGAGAGCTGCTGGAGGTCCAGCAGGTCCGAATCTGACCAATCTGACCAATGCAGTTAAGTGTGCATACTTCTCTGCTCATTGCATCATGTCATGCAGCCCTGTTCAGGGTCATCCACTCCCTCCTTAACCAGGGGTGGGGAGGACCCTCTGCAGGGACATGCCGAGGAGGTTAGTCAGCATCTGACGGACAAGATCGCTCAGATCTGGGCCGGTTTGGACTCCGACTGGTCAGAGTCCGATGGGAGTAATATGATGGGTCTTAGGGATTCCATCTGGGAGGAGTTTGATCCTGTGACTCCAAATGAGGTGGACAGGATCATGGGGAGGCTGAGTGCTGCCACGTGTTTACTGGACCCGTGTCCCTCCTGGCTGGTTTATGCCACCCGGCAGGTTACACGAGGCTGGCTCCAGGCAGTAATTAATGCTTCTTTGAGTGAGGGATCCTTTCCCTCTGCCTTGAAGGAGGTGGTGGTGAGGCCCCTCCTCAAGAAGCCTGCCTTGGACCCGGCTAATTTGAACAACTTCCATCCTGTCTCCAACCTTTGCTTTATTGCGAAGGTTGTTGAGAGCATGGTGGCCCGACAGCTCCCGGTGTTCCTGGAGGAAACCGACTATCTGGATCCATACCAATCGGGCTTCAGGCCCGGGTACAGCATGGAGACGGCGTTGGTCACACTGGTGGATGATCTCTGGAGAGCACGGGATAGGGGTTATTCCTCTGTCCTGGTCCTATTATATCTCTCAGCGGCTTTTGATACCATCGACCATGGTATCCTACTGCAACGCCTCGAGGGGTTGGGAGTGGGGGGCACCATTTTGCGGTGGTTCTCCTCCTACCTCTCAGGTCATATGCAGGTGGTGTTGATGGGGGGGCAGAGATCAGCCCCAAGGCCCCTCCTTTGTGTGGTGCCTCAGGGGTCGGTTCTCTCGCCCCTCCTGTTCAACATCTATATGAAGCCGCTGGGCGAGATCATCCGTGGTTTTGGGGTGAGGTATCATCAGTATGCTGATGATACCCAGCTCCTTATCTCCACCCCTAACCAACCCAGTGATGCCTTCAATGTGATGTCCAGGTGCCTGGAGGCGGTACGGGTCTGGATGGGGAGGAACAGGTTCCGGCTCAACCTGGCTAAGACCGAGTGGCTGTATGTACCAGCATCTCGAGTTATCCAGGATGTTCCATCTTTAGCTATGGGGGGAGAGGTGTTGTCCCCCATAGATAGGGTTTGCAACTTGGGTGTCCTCTTGGATGCATGGCTCAGTTTGGAGGAGCAGGTGGGAGCCGTGGCCAGGGGGGCATTTGCCCAGGTTCACCTGGTGCATCAGTTGCGCCCCTATCTGGATCGAGATGCCCTATGAACGGTCACTCACGTGCTCGTTACTTCACATCTGGACTACTGCAATGCTCTTTACATGGGGCTGCCCTTGAGGACCACCCAGAGGCTTCAACTTGTCCAGAATGCAGCAGCACGGGTTGTGATGAGAGTATCCTGATACTCCCATGTTACACTCCTCCTGCGTGAGCTGCACTGGTTACCAGTTGCCCTCTGGGTGAGATTCAAGGTGCTGGTGTTGACCTATAAAGCCCTACATGGCTTAGGACCGGGGTCCTTGCGGGAGACCCTGCTGCCAGTAACGGCCTCCCAACGTCCCATGCACTCCCACAGTCAGGGCCTCCTTGTGGTGCCGTCGGCCAGACAGTATTGGCTGGCAACCCCTAGGGGTAGGGCCTTCTCTGTGGGAGCGCCCACCCTATGGAATCAGCTGCCCCTGGAGCTTCGGGTGGCCCCTGACCTCCGGTCCTTCCATCGTGGCCTGAAAACATGGTTGTTCCAACTCGCCGACCTGGACTGATGGGGGGGATGGGGTTTTAGTGAATGGTTTTTATTAATTTTAAATTGATTGGGTTTCATATTTAATTCATTTTTAATTGTATAGTATTTGTATTGTTTTTATGATTGTATGCCGCCCCAAGTCCTTCAGGAGATGGGGGCAGAAATCAATAAATGAATCAATGAATGAATGAATGAATGAATGAATGAATGAATGAATGAATGAATAGACCAATAGTTTCCTTGATTTTTTTTCTTGTTTTTAACATGTTAGAAGAAGCTTTTTTAGTTATTTTTTACTTTTGTCACAAGCCTTTGTTCATTATGAGCCTTAGCTTTCCTCACTTCATCTTTGCAGGCTCGGGCTGTTTGCTGATACTCTGCCTTAGTTATGAGCCCCTCTTTCTACTTTTTATACTTGTCCTTTTTGTCTTTTGGTTTATCAGAGTTCTTTATGCAGCCATGGTGTTATTTTTCTTCTTCATTGGTATTATGCTACATTGGGTTTTTATAATCTTACTTTTCAAAGTTTTTGTCATTGTTGTGTTCTATTTCTATCGAGATGTAATTATTTCTTATAGATACAACTCCACCTCCTCTTTTATTTGGTCTGTTTCTTTTAAATCCCTCTAGCTCTATGTTACATTTATGGGTTTCATCCCATCAAGTTTCCATAATGGCAATAATATTGCATCTGCCCTCATTTACTTGAATTTCTATTTCACCCTGTTTATTCCTCACTCTGTGTGTTGGTGTATAACTGCATGTTTACTTTCTACATAACCTATTTTTTGCCTGAGTTCCCCTATTTCCTTATACCTGAATTATTTTAGTTGACAAAATTGAAATACAATTTCTATACAATAAACTGACTAAAATGAATGATTTATGACTGGCTTTACATTATGACTCTTTACATTAATTTACTATTTCTAATTCAGCCTTTCTGATCTGATCTGTCATCCAAATAATTTAATAAATAAATCCCTCTAGCCTCTCACTCATTTTCTATTACAGCTTTTATTTATTTTTTTGATGTCACTAAATATAAGCATGCATAAATTACAGTAGAATGATCCAGATTTTGATCCAGATGAACCACGTGGGTTTATTTTAGATCATATCCCATATTATGTAACTATGAAGAATGGTGGCAGACATACAATACAGTATTTCTTTACCATAGGGAAGCATATTGAATTACCACAAACAATATTAAAAAAATATTAACTAGAGAGCAACTGGCACCTTCCAAATATATTGTAACTAAAATTCCCATGCAGCTGAGTGAAAGTTCTAGAAACATGGAGTACAGTACAAACTTAAAGACATGTAAAATATTACTGTGGTTTCCTACTGATTAACCCCAGCAGGGGGTAATATTTCTCTATGCTTGGTCTGTTAATAAGGCAGAAGGAAGTGATAAGAGAAGCTTAAAAAAAACCACATATATTTTTTAATGTTCACATACATAAACAAATGCAGTTCCCCACAACAGAAAGAGAACACAAATTGAACCCTAGCTCATTGCAAAAAAATTACTATCACTGTCAACTTCCTATTTCCAAATTTAGCATTTGGAGCGAGTTTTAGATTTATACTAGACAATCCATGACCAACTGAGTCATTGTTTCAGAGATATTTCCTGACCAGATTCCACAATGCCTTCAATAATGAAGCTGAAGAACTTCCAATATAATGTCTTCATCGCAAAAAAAAAATTAAATTTCAAGGAGATATTGAGATATGTATCTACCTAGACCAGGGGTGGGCAAATTTTTTGACTCGAGGGCCACAATGGGTTCTTAAACTGGACCGGAGGGCCGGAACAAAAGCATGGATGGAGTGTTTGTGTGGACTAATATAAATTCAAAGTTAGATTACTTCACGTAGCCTTCTGGGAGAGCAAGAGAACCCTCCGCTCTTTCGGCTCCATGGGCTGGATAGAACAGCTGAACGGACCGGATCCGGCCCCCTGGGCCACTGTTTGCCCACGGCTGACCTAGACTGTAGCTCTTGGTGAACCGCCAAACATAAGTAATAGTCCACAGGAAATGTTTTATCACATTTTGTATCATGTCATAAAATAATTTATCATAATTTTTATATCTTAAAATGTTTTATAGAATTTCAAATTTCAATTCCATGGAAGCCATGGTCTCCAGTTTTGGATGCATTCTGTCAGCCTATATGAGGTACCTTGGTTCAAAAATTGTTGCCTACAATGCACTGTTGTGCCAGTTAGATTGCAGATACAAGAGTTTTAGTAATATATAGATGCCTGTTTTCACTCAGTTATTTTTGTTCTGCCCATTTCCATGAAGATATGAGGGAATCTCTCTTTATTTATTAAATTGATAAACCACTCCAGTCTACATAATTCTGTGTGGCTTAGAGAATGCAATCACTAAAACAGTAAAAAAAAACAGAATATATAATCCAAAAAAGAGGGGAAACCCCTCAATTAAACAATAATAGATCCCGCAAAAGGGAGCTATTACTGATTATAACCCAGGGCCTGGGGCAGAGGCAGATTTAAGACATAAACAGAATGTGGGGGAGGGAGTTGTACAAATTTTGGCTAAGGTTTTGTTTAAAGAGCAGACATCATGATGGAGAAGGCCCACTTCCTGGATATTGCCAGATGACACTGTTTAATCAATGGGACTCAGAGGTGGTATTCAGCAGGTACTGACCCAGAATTGGTAGCGGAAATTTTGAGTAATTTGGAAAACTGGCAAATACCACCTCTGAGTGGCCCCACCCCCATCTATTCTCTGCCTTCCGTGTCCCAGCTGATCGCCTGGGTCTTTTTTGTTGCCCTGCACAGGAGAATGGAGCTGGAAAGCAGGTTAGTGGGGTGGGGAGGGAATGGGATTTTGCAGTAATCTTCCCCTGCCATGCCCATCAAGCCACGCCCATCAAGCCATGCCACACCCACCATGCCATGCCCACAGAACCGGTAGTAAAAATTTTTTGAATCCCACCACTAGTGGGACTCAAATCATAGCAGTTAAGCTGGACCATGCACAACCATAAAGGAGATCCATGGTCCTTCCCTTAATAGACCTTATACCACAAAGGGCTTTTTAGTTCCTTGAATTGCACTTAGTAATTTATTGGTAACCAGTGCAGCTCACAGAGCAGAGATTAGCATGGGCACATATAGATTGCCCATCACTGCTCATTCCACCACACTCTGGAGCACTTTAACATCTAACTGGTCTTCAGAGGTAGTCCTATGTGAAATATATTGCGGTAGTTTAATTGCCAAAGCGTAAGTGGCTATCTTAATGGCATTCAGAGACAGATATGTTCTTAAATGGCTCATGCAAAGGCCTTCTTGGTCACAGTTGCCACTTGCTGCTTAACAAATCTTCTACTTTTGATTTTTTTTTAAATTACATTTATATGCCACCCTTCTCCAAAGACTCAGGGCAGCTTACAATTTTTGGAGCACAACCCAATGCGCTCAGCAATAGCCTTCATTCCATTGTATATGCCTGCTTATTACTAAGCAGCATTTTTACAAAGTCAGCTTATTGCCCCCAACAATCTTGGGTCCTCAATTTACCTACCCCGAGAGGATGGAAGGCTGAGTCAACCTTGAGCCTGGTGGGATTCGAGCCTACAGTAATTGTAGACAGCTGGATCTTAAGAGCAGGCAATTAACAGCCTGAGCCACCAAGGACTTAATCAAGGACTTAAGGTAGCACCAAAAAAAAAAGAGAGAGCACCAAACCGGATTGATCGGTGGCTAACCAGCAGGGCTCTAAGTTGGCACTCTAGTATATAGTTAAGGAAGCCAAAGTTCATCTGTTTTGAACTTGGCTACCTGAAATCTTCCTTTGAACCATGGCAAAGAAAAGAGAGTATTAGAATTCTGAACATTTATATCTTACTTCCTGCATAGGGTAAGCCCGGAGAAGCCACATATTGGATGTGTTAACATTTAAACAGGGCATTTTTCAGTGCCAGGAGTTCTGAAGTTTCTAGGGTATTTTCCCTACAAATAAAAACAAAAGTCAAAGATCTTCAGGCATAAGTCCTTACTTTGATTTAGAACTTGTGTGCAGGAGACCCTATACCATTTCTGGCAAATGGAAATCCAATCTCCTCTTGAAAGCTTCCGGTGATGAAGCTCCCACAACTTCCGAAGGCAAGTTGATTGTTCAACTGCAGCGATTCCCTTAACTGTGGCAAGGAAAGTGGTAAAATGGAGCAAATTCACTTAACAACTAGCCAGAAAAAAATTGGGGCATAATTGTGGTTGTAAGTTGAGGACTACCTGTATATATTTCTAAAAGTACATTAGCATGTTAACATGAATGAAAAACACAGCAATTTATGAAGGGCCTTGCTTATTAAATATATTAATGTTTTACATATATCAATAAACATGTTATTAATATTATTGTACTAGACTACTAAACATTAATGTTATCTGGTCCCATCAAAGATTTCTCCCAGGTTTTTCACAACAATGTGCAATTATAGTATCTCATGATATTTTGAATCCTAGTCTGAATGGAATATCAATAATTTTGGAAAAGAATAGAAATTTTATTTCTCTAATTATGCTGAATTAATGAAAAATTCAAAATGGCTGGTAATAAGTCAATAACAATGTGACTGTATCATTTCAGCCATTAAATGCCTCCTAGGGACAGAAGCCTAGGTTTTCCATTATTCTCCCTTTAACAATCAAATCAAAGTTGCCCTTTTTCCCAGTAACTACTGATACCGATTGATTTTATATATTTTATCAGTATATTTATTATAGTTGTTTTAGTACGGTGTTCATTTTATAATCTTTACATGCATATACTTTACATGCATATACTTTAAGCTACATATAAACATCCAAAATGTCTCAAATATATTGTGTATATATTACACACAACAATGTGCCAGGCCGAAATTTAGCAGGAAATATATGTTCTGCTGTGGAAATGCTTAGGGGGAATGAAGATGGCACTCACTTTTCTTTTTCCTGCTGCTGCCTGTCATGTGGCTTTTCAAACTGCTCAGGAATCCTGCCAGAAACAAACCACATGTCCTTAGGAAGGTGGGTACATTCCAGGGTCTTTAGTCATTCCCTTGTTAAGGTGCAGTGCTTCCAGGTTAATTTACTTGCTTGTACTATAAATAGGAAGGTGGAGAAGACCACACCTTAAAGGACAATAGCCAGGGCTGAAATAACCAGGAGCAACTGATAAATGCCAAATTACCTTCTCTTAAGTTAGAACTATCATTTTATTTATTTATTTATTTATTTTTTATTGGACTTATATGCCACCCCATCTCCGAAGACTCAGGGGGGCTCACAATTAAAACATACAAATACAATAAATAATTAAAAAGAATTAAACAACTATAAAGTCCAATAAGACCGAATTAAAATACTTTAAAACTATCCCATACCCCCCGTGAGGTAGTCACAGCCCGACTTGGTCGAATAGCCAGGTCTTCAAATCACGGCGGAAGGTGCGGAGGTCAGGGGCCAGACGGAGGTCCAGAGGCAGTTGGTTCTATAAGTCGGGGACCGCCACAGAATAGGCTCGCCGCCGGGGGACCACCAGCCAACATTGACCTGCCGACGGGACCCCGAGGAGCCCCTGCCTGTGTGCCCTACAGGGCGGTTGGCACTCGATATCGGCAGGAGATGCATTTTAGATGTAACTCTGGATACAAAAGGCCACAAAACTGCATGGGAGAAATAGAAGTTGTATTCCTTAGGCAGATGAACATTTGGGTTGAGAGAATTTGTATTTAATTACTTTGTTTCTTTCAGCTTCTACCTGGACCTAACCCAAAAAGTACATTTTCTTTATCTGTTTGTTTGTTTGTTTATTAAATGTATATGCCATCAACCTCAGTTTGCAAAAGTTCTGGGTACATTTTTGAATAATAAAAGGAGCAAAATATAAATTTAAAAATTAGCCAAGCAGCTTAAAGGTCATAATTTATATAATTTTCTGGGGTATATACTGTAAACCTGTTATCTGAAAAAGAAAAAGTTGGTAGAATCTTATTTCAACTGATCTAGTTTGTTCATAGACACATCCATTAAGTTTTCTTAGAAACAACATAGGAGTGATTTCCCATTTCCTTATTCCAAGTAGCATAAGGTAACATATCTATATGCCCTGTCCCAAGTACAGATAAATTGGAATGTTAATCCCCTCCTGAAGGATTGTAAAATGAAGCATGAATCTGCAGAACTGTGGCACAGAAATGTTTATTTAATAAATAAGTTGACACTTGATTAACAAGAGCATGATGCCCATTAAAAGTTAACTACTGGTCAAGATGAACAATAGAAAATTCTCAACTCAAAGAAATAGCGGATACTAGACACCAAAATGTCCATACTGACTTCAGTGCTAGTCAGTCAAAGAATTCATTATATTTCAAAATATTAATAACTACATTATCTGAACAGTGATTGCTGGCTTAGGCAACATGTGAATCAATGTTCTAAACCAGTGTTTTTCAATCTTGGTAACTTTAAGATGTGGGAACTTCATTTCCCAGAATTCCTTATCCAGCAGTAAAAAGAAATAGTATTATATTATTCAGGAGCTGTCCAGGACACAAAAGGCATTAATTTAACATAGACCAAAGAGATTTTTCAATTTGGGTCAACCTGCTGTGTTCACGTTATTAAAAAAGATTCCATACATTTGATCAACGTCTATGCACTGACAGGGTGAGCTTAGGTGAAGCAACTCCTAGCTCCAAACTTTCTTAGACTCCCCAACCATTCAATGTTATGATAATTACTGCAATTGATCTGGACTCCTATGTTAAGGTAATTCAGCAAGAGTGGAAGAGACACCTGGAACCTTTGGCCTTGGAAGACATAGGTACACATCTATTACCATTTGCAGCACAAAATGGACTCCTTATTGGAAATAGTATGCTCCAATATTCAACACAGTACTGATGGTGTGGACATGGATTACTTCATGATGCCCAACTGATTAAGAATTTCATTTAAAGATATTCATGTATTACAATGAGCAGTCTTTGGGTCTCAAAACCATCTTATATTATACATGCAACTGTGTAGTTCTAGTTGTAAAGACCCCTACCAAAGGTAAAATTGTTACAGCCTAGAGAATTATCTCAAGAGACACCTCTAAATTTAAGCAACACCTTCAATTGTCCTCTGTAACTGCTTTGCAGCATCAGGAAATATGAGAGATGAAAATCAGTTTAACTATAAGTGAATGAGTTAAACCTCTCTGCCTAGTTACTTACCCAGGTCTAAATGTCAGTTAAAAGTGTAGACATGATTGATCAAAGGGAGAGATATAAATTAATCCATGCATCCCAATTCAAACAACTCCAAAGTGTTATTTACCATCATCTGTAAGTGGCTTAAAGACATCATTGAGATAATATTGCTGCAGAATTACAAGAAGTTATATACTAACAATCCTGGGACAATGTACAACATATTGCTCCAGCTTAGCTCCAGCTGCCTGCAATTAGTGCAGGCTCGACTCCCACCAGCCTCAAGGTTGACTCAGCCTTCCATCCTCCTGGGGCAGGTAAATTGAGGACCCAAGATTGTTGGGGGCAATAAGCTGACTTTGTAAAAATGCCGCTTAGTAATAAGCAGGCATATACAATGGAATGAAGGCTATTGCTGAGCGCATTGGGTTGTGCTCCAAAGATTGTAAGCCACCCTGAGTCTCCAGAGAAGGGTGGCATATAAATGTGAACAAAAATAAAAAATAAAAAAAATATTGTATATATTGGAGTTTATACATATAGTATCAATGACAAAATTTTAGCAGATTTGGCTACCTGCAGGGCTTGATACTCTCTCTCTCCTATTCATCATCTACATAAAGCCACTGGGCAAGATCTTCCATCGCCATGGACGGAGATATCATCAATATGCTGGTGATACTCTGCTGTATATCTCAGCCTGTGGTGAGTTAAGCGATGATGTGACCTCTCAAAATACCTGGAGGTGCTTAGAGGCTGGATGGGGAACATTGGCTGAAAATGAACCCTGGCAAGACCAAGTGGCTCTTGGTTTGGGGTTCTTTGGTCCATGGAAAATTGCCACCTTTGGTCTTAGATGGGGTGGCACTTCCCCAAACAGATCCAGTGCATAATCTGGGGTTTGGACTCCGAACTCCTGCTCAAAGAGCAAGTGGCAGTTGGGGCCTTTTCAGGAGGGCCTTTGCACAACTGCAGCTTGTAAACCAGTTATGCCCTTTCCTGGACCAACCATCCTTACTCACGGTCACTCATGCCCTATTTGCCTGCCATCTTGACTATGGCTCTACATGGGGTTGCCCTTGAAAAGCATCTGGAAACCAGCTGGTTCAAAATGCCCGTACAGTTTTGTGCAGACCTCCTTGAACATATATGGCAGGAACCTTATGATAGCTTTTCTATCTCTTTTCTCATTGGAATATAAAATGGTGGAAAATAGTTAAACTTTTGTTGCTAGCTACTAGGTTGTTTTTTTCAAGCTAGGAAAATAAAATACATATTTATTTGGTTCAGTGGTATTTAAAAATCACAGGAAAAAAGCATTGGCTGAAAGATAAACAGAGCACAAGCATGTTTTAAAAATTTTTAAAGATGGTTTATATTTCGTTTTATAATTATACTAAAAAGTAATTCATAATTAGAACTATTTGCAGTTTTATGTAGTAAGTCTGCGTAATTTAATAAACCTATAAAAATAATTGCTGCCATATATTTTAACAATAGTAGACACAAACTATAAAGGAGGAATAGTGTTGATTTTTCCTTCTAAAATAATCATAGCAGCCTTGATTTGAGAGGGTCTATCAATTATTACTAAAATTTAGGTAATTACTTTTATGAGACTGCACTCTTGTTTATTATATACTCCCTTAAATAACTGGGAAGCTACACGGAGTAGAAGGTAAAAAGTGGAGAATGACTGACCTAAGCCATAATAGCAATGCTTTATTCTTATGGATCTTACAACCTCAAAAGAAGACTTTCAGATGTGCAAAATAACACAGTGTGGCAAACAATGTTACTATTAATATTTTGCAAGTTCAAACTTTTGTCAGGTAAACAAGCTGATATTTGCAAACCCTTTTAAAATATTGCCTTACGTAATAACCATGTTTTCTCAGAAAGAAAGGGAAAATGTAATGTTTATACCACATGAAACCATAATTTGTTTACTGAACAAGCTATAATTTGCTAAGGCAACAAACTAAACCATAAGACTATATTCACAAGCTACAGTACTGTGGCTCCATTTGCACAATAAGCGATAATAAGCCATAAGCAAACAAACCACTACCGTGTTTCCCCGAAAATAAGACACTGTCTTATATTTTTTTGCTCCCAAACACACTAGGTCTTATTTTCGGGTAGGTCTTATATTTATGGTGCCAAATAGTGGTGTGAGAGTGGGGGGGGTGTTTCTGCTGGTGCACGTTGCTCCTGAAAAGTCTTCCTGGAACTGGAGATTTACACTAGGTCTTATTTTCGGGGTAGGTCTTATATTAGGGCAGGTTTAGAAAATAGTGCTAGGTCTTACTTTCGGGGTAGGTCTTATTTTCGGGGAAACACGGTATCTACCATAACAATTTGTATGAACATTACATGTCCTTAACTAACAACAGTTTGTTTAGTGACAACAGCACTGAAAAAAGTGACATGATAGTTTTGCATACAACCATTATAGTCTCCTCAGGGCCACGTGATCAGAATTCGGACACTTGGCAATTGGCTCATATTTATGATGGTTGCAGTGTCCCAGGATCATGTGATTATCTTTTGAGACCTTCTAGCAAGCAAAGTCAGTGGGGAAGCCAGGTTCATTTAACAACTGTAGCAAGAAAGTTTGTAAAATGGAGCAAAACCCACTTAACTATTTCGCTTAGCCACATAAATTTTGGGCTCAATTATGTTTATAAGTCAAGAACTACCTGTATCAGATCTGGCCTGTCAAATCCATATGGCCATCTGATGGCAGCAAAGTTAGGTTTTTTTTCCTGTACAATACAATATTATATCTCCTTCCCCTCTTTTCTGGTCATTTGGCATTTCTGAAGCCCAGATTCAATAGCCCCAATTTAAAAAAAAAACTAGATCTTTTTTGTAAACACATTTTCTTCTAAGTATACTTTCAGCTAGTCTTTAATTTGTAATATAATTCAACATTTCTGGGAATCCTGCCTGCCCGGCAAACAGTTGCCAGTTTTAAGTTTGACATACCTATTCTCCTAATCCTAGATTTTCTGGATTGGTGGCATATAAGGGCATTGTGCTAGAGCCTCACATTCTGCTTTTTCTCTTCAAAGCCAACTATATCCTCTTCTCTTTTAGTAGTCTCCTAGCTACAATTTACAGATAGGATTCATTAGCAAAAGAACCCGGAGCTGATGGAGCATGAGGTGCTGAAAGGGTTAAGCTAAGGAAGCCTCTGAGTTTCTTTCCTTATGCAAATGATCGATTTGCTTCACCTGTCCCAGGAGGTGGGGGATAACAAAGCTCAAGGGCAGGGTGGAGCTGTTGGCTAGGAGGGAAAAAGCCAACTGAGATAGTCAGGAGCGAGCAGCCTCTGGTGACTTATCTTTACGTCTTAGGTAAGTAAAAGTCTGAATGTTAAATACTTGCTGAGTGTTTTGAATAAGAGGCTGAACAGGGAGGGTGTGAACCAAGGTTACTTTCCTCTGGCTGAAAGGGAATCTGGGGGTAGAGGCTACCCAGCACCTAATGCTCTGTGTAACATAGCATTCCTTGTAAGATGTTCCAGGATTTTTTTAGTTTTCTCACATAATACTTAAAAGAGCTTAATTACATGCAATCTCAGTTTTGGCAAGAATGGTAAATTCTTTACAAACTTTTGGTTGTTCAGTAGTTTGTGTCAGAGCAGGTAAGATAGAAACTTGATAGTATCAAATAGTGTAATTGGCCATGTCTGACTATCTTGCTAGCAATAACTTTATTTACGCTGGAATAAAATGATAAAAGTGTGAAACTTTCCACATTGCAGTTTATATCTGAACTGTATGCTGATCCAAGAAAAGCCTACTGAAGCTTCCTATGGGGACAGTCTGATCAAAGCCTTTTTACATGTTTACCTAGGAATACTTCTAAGTAATTCCTTGATGTTTTCCTCTCGGCGCATCTGCATTTAATTGCTGCATAGTATGCTAAGCCAGAAATGTTAAATATTCATTTATTAAGCAAACATAATAGTCTAGTTTGTATAAAACACTACATACAGTACACCAGGGGTCTTCAAACTTGGCAGCTTTAAGACTTGTGGACTTCAACTCCCAGAATTCCTCCTCCAGTCATGTTAGCTCAGGAATTCTGGGAATTGAAGTCCACAAGTCTTAAACTTGCCAAGTTTGCAATACACCCTAATGCTTAAAGGAGGCAACTAAGCCAAGTGTCTGCTTCTCAAACATTTGTTAAATTTTTGGTTATTTTATTCTGCTTTTTTTTAAAATTCATATTTATATGCTGCCCTTCTCCAGAGACTCAGGGCAGCTTACAATTTTTGGAGCACAACCCACTGCGCTCAGCAGTAGCCTTCATTCCATTGTATATGCCTGCTTATTACTAAGCATCATTTTTACAAAGTCAGTTTATTGCCCCCAACAATCTTGGGTCCTCAATTTACCTAACCCGAGAGGATGGAAGGCTGAGTCAACCTTGAGCCTGGTGGGATTAGAGCTTGCTCTAATTGCAGGCAGCTGGAACTAAGTGCTAGGCGTTTAACAGCCTGCACCACCAAGGCTTTTGATATCAATTTCACCAGAAGAACCTGATGCAAACTGTAAAGCAAGGTGGTGAGAATATTATGGTTTGGGTTTGCTTTGCTGCATCAGGGCATGTCCCAATCATAGAAAGCACTGTGAATTCTTCATAGTACCCCAGGGCTCTTGAGGATAATGCAAGATCCTTATATCAGGGTCAGAAGATTGGAACTCAACCAAACATGGACCTTGCAATGTGACAATGTCCCTAAGCATTACAGTAAATCCATCAAAAATGGCTGAAAAGCAAGAAATGGAGAGTCTAGGAAGGCCAGGTTAGAGCCTATATCCAGGATTTGGCTATATATAAAACCCATGCCCAATGTTTTTGCCTCTTAATTTTCCCCACAGCAACAGCCCTGTAACTGGCCTAGTCACCTCACCCCCACTCCCCAACTTTCATGCCTAAAGGGGGCCTAAGCATTCTGTCTCTTGGTTTCTAGGCCAACACCATCAGCATTTTAAATGAAGAAATGCAGTCTTTGAATCCAGCCTCCAATATGTCTTCTTTTATTGTAGCCAAGCAATTTGCCTTATTTATCCAAGTTTATATTGTTCCAGAAGTCTTTGTCTTAGGTTTTCTTGAGCAAACTTTAGATTTCTTTCTGCAGGACAAAGATTTCCCCCAGGCATGTCTCTCATGGGGATTTAATTTGTGATTCTATTGGTAGAATCATTCACCTTCAGAGCAATAGTGTTGAGATTTATCCATGTATATTATGAAATTTTGGGGACCTTGGAGACTTCTTTCAGTATTTTGCATTCTACTCTTCAGCTGAACTTGTTGGGATGGCCTGCCCTGAGGAGGTTGGCAGTTGTTGGAAATTTCCTCCTTCTGGGGAATGATTGGTAATCTTTTTAAATTCCTACCTAGGTTCATAGGCATCTATATCTTTCTTTCTGAAAACTCCAAAGAGCATTTTCAATCTAAGCATGGTGATACCACCCAATACAACAGCAAAGCACTCAAACAGCAACTGCACTCAAACTAAATATCTGGGATTTAAATAAGACAAGTTCCTCCCAGATCCTTTCTAACAGTGTTCTAATTATTTTCCCCTAATCTGATGCATCTGATTCTAATTTTAGGTATTTGAGATATCTGTAACGATAAACATATTTAATGTATCTTTTCCACATGCAAATTTTATTTTTATTTAAATTATACAATTATCACATGTAAATGTTGCATGGTATGTGTAATACCAGTATGCCCCTTAATCAGTATTGTTGAAATGAAGATCAAAAAACCATGTGTTAAAATATATTGGAAAAGTTTTTAAAACAGTGGGGATGTACTCACTGTTTCATTTAACTTTATGTGAAGTAGATTCTCATTTGCCTTATCCAGCCAGAGCTGAGCTTCTAGGAAGATGGCCTTGTTTCATGATTTCATTTCTTACAAATTTTGCCTTGCATTTTGCCCATTCATTCCTTCAATGCCAATCTTAGGAGAAATCTAACAGTAAAATAGCAAAGTCACATCTGACATTCGATCATCATCTCACAATTTTCTTCTTTTTTAATAGCATCCATGTCTTAAAGCAATGAGCCCAGTTTGCATGTTGGAAGAACTGGACTTGTTGTATAATCATAACTCAAAAGTACATTTAGCCAACATTTCTCTTCCCGTCAACTCTTAAAGCTGATAAGCCATTTCTAGACCAGAGGTGCTTTTCAGCAGGTTCTGACCAGCTCTGGATAACCATAGCGTAAATTTTGAGTAGTTTGGAGAATCAGCAGCTACCACCTCTGCCTGGAGATTTTACAGTATCCTTCCCCTGCCACACCCACCAAGCCACACCCACAGAACTGGTGGTAAAAAAATTTGAATCCCAGCACTGTTCTAGATTTATCAATACTTAGGTTTTAGGAACTATACTATTCATAATTGTCTCTTGGTCCTATGGCTTGCCCCTTTTTTAATCCTGCAAAATAATTTTTCTTTCTGGCTTTTGGAAGTAAAAAATAATCTCAATAATCTCAAAGCTTAATATAGTATGCATTGTCTGGTTCACTGAATAATTGTAACCTACCTTCATTCAATTAAAATTTAGGAAGGTGTTCCCTCATTTAAAAAGTGTTGAATTTTTGGTGTTCTGGCACATAGGTAAGCTTTTCTTTTATTCCTATTAGCATAGAGAAAGAGGAAGGGATTTTAGTGAGTTACCACAAAATGCTAGAAAAGAACATTAGATATAACTCATTACCACAGTAACCATTTTATCCCACAAACCCCAACAGGAAGCATGTGCAAGGCGAAGGGCTGAGTTCTTGTTTTGCACTTTATGTTGTGTTGCTTTCTGCCTCTTGATTGGCCTGTGGTTGAGAAAGCATTTTTTTCCCACTCTGCCATTTTCCTTCCGTTAAGGCACTGCTTCTAAGCTTTACACGGATCTCCTTGTTAGCAATGGGTGACTGGATTCCTAATTCACTTTCCTGGCATACATCATCCTGGACATCAGACTCATCTGAGGTATGGTAATGAGAAGGGTAGGAGATTGTCTTTTAAGTCAAAAGACTGCTAAGTTTTGCTTGAAGACTGTACAGAACCTATTGAAAGTACTGGACTAGAAATGAGTGGATAAATTCAGGTCAAATCTTAATGAAGAAATATCATGCTGCTTTCAAAATGCAGGAGCGTAGAAAAAACTTGCAAAAGTGGATCTTGGTTTAATTCTCTAGGAAAATTCTTCGATCCTGTACTGATGTATCTACTCAATTTCTGTCTATCACTGAATCTTCATGGTCTACACACTGAATTTCTGCTTGTTTAACTGAGATAGTTGTAAGAAAATCAGTGTTCTATAAAAAGAGGGGGGGAGGAATCTTAACTACAACTAAATACGCCACATAGTAGTAACAATGTTGATGAATTTACATGCTGCCTTTTAATATTTTGGTTCCCTATTTTCATTACGATAGTGTTAAAAAGGTATTTTGCTGCTTAAGGCCAGTCTAATCAATGGCTATCACTACATCTTGGTGGCAGCAAAGTCCTTATATTAATTATGCACTGTGTAAATGAACATTTTCTTTGATATCCTGGAGTCTTTGGAAATACAGTAGCTCATAAGAGCTGTGAGTAGATGAGCAACATACAACATGGGCTGTGAGAATAATCTTGGAAGACAGGAGGAAGAGAAGCAGCCTAGATTTTTGCCTGAAAAATAGAGGAATGGGGGTGGAGCAAGCTTCTCAGAGGAGACTCCTGCCCCAAAGTTTACAAAAATGGGGGAGGGATGCTTTCAGGTTTGCAAGATTCAGGTTACCATAAGCTTACAATCAAGATAGCTTTAGTGTTCATACTTTTGGCAGTTTCTTGTCTTTGCTAAATCCATAAAGTGTTCGGATAGGAATAACTGTTCTTAACTCTGTCTTTCTAAAATGTACAAATTACAATGTACTGTGATTTGTTCTTATTGCCAGAGCCTACTTGAAACCAACAAACCAAAATAGAAATTGCTGGAACAGGATAGGCAATCGGTGATGTCCTTCAGAAATTTTGAACTAAGTCTCTGTGATTATTAGTTAGAGAGAACATAGGTCAAAGATTATTAGTTTAAAACATGTAGAAGGTGGCAGTTTATGTGCTCCCTTACTTTTTCCTTCCGTTATTGAGGAATATTGGCAAAAAGGAGAAATTGGCATGCAAAAGGTAAAGGAGAAGGAATAGTTTAAGAGGCTGATTATCTTTACAGGAAGTAAGAGAAGAAGCAGATTAGTTATTTTGGGCTGTCATTCTATGCAAATGAAGAAAAATGAACTCCAGGGGACACTGTTGAACAGATATGCATAACATTCTCAAGTCTGCCTCTCCTGTGTAAAATGTGGAGTCTTCATGCCTTTCCGTCTGTAAATGTTTTCCCCCCCAGAACCCATCTTTTGATGGTAATTCTAAGGGAGAGAAATATTAGCTGTGAGCATGTACACAAAGAAAAGGAGAAAAAATAATGAAATTAGAATGTAGGAATTCCTCCTTTCACCACATGATCAGGTCTCTAAAGGTTTGCAAAAACACATGTACTCCTCAGAAGATTACAGCTGATTTAGACTGGGTTTAAGCAGGAAAGGTTCTAAATATTGCCTTACCCACTCTGTGGCTGAAAACACATAACCCATGTTATTATTTTATTTATTTTATTATTATTAATGGTTGGGTTGCCAAGTGTCCAAAATTCTTTGACCATACTATTTTTCTGCCCTAACTTGCTCGTCCAGACCAGAAAGAAAAACTATCCTCTGAAATTGAAGAAAAAAGCAGCAGGCAGCATGTAGCAAATAACATTTGGGAAAAAGATGCTACTGAATATTTTATGCTAAGATGATGGTTGACCTGCCACAGCAAGTTGCACTACAAACGATGCCATTTTAGTCTACCATATTGTGTAAATCCAGCCTATTTTTGAATGAATTGAATGAATGCAGTTTTCTTGACAAGATTTCAGAAGTAGTTTGCTGTTACCTCCTTTCTTGAGCTAAGAGAAAGTGACCCAAAGTCACTCAGTTAGCTTTGTGCCTCAGATAGGAATAGAACTCAAGGCCTCTAAATTTCTAGCCTGATGTCTTAACCACTGCACTAATGTGGCTTTTCATGCAGTACAGAGCCAGGGATAAATGTAAATGTCTGCACATATCAAACAAATGCAACGGTCCCATGATTTGTAGTATATCCTCTTCTGTCCATGTCCACCTCTGGAATGAGATCCTCTCTGACAGATTTTCATAGAGGTAGTAAGTACTATATCTGGGGAAATATTTCTATGTTCCCTTCCTTGTAACTGATGAAGATTTGATGAGCCATGGAGTTGATCATTCTGCTTCACTCTGATAGGTTTTCCTTTGGCAGGCAACCCTATCTCGTTAGCACTGAATTGTTGAACAACTTGGATATGTTTTTATCGCCTGTCCTCAGTACTTACCTGCCAAAGAATAAATCAGCAACTTCCCCATTCAAAGATAGTCCAGAATCTGTTGGCTTGCTTATTGCTGTTGAAAGTAATTTGTGTGTCCACTCTGTGTGCCAATATATAGCAGAATCATGTTATTTCTCTGTCCAATGTCCATATCAAACATTTCTAAGCCTTAATTCTCTAATATCCATGACTTTGTGGCTATCTTTGTTAATTTTGATTCACCACTTTCTTTCTTTTGAAAATCTGTCCCCTTTAATATCTTTATTTCTATAGATTCCTTCTACTCGTATGCTCTAAATTGCTAGGTTATAATTTTCCTCATTCTCTTCCATTAATACAAATTGCCATACTGAGTAAAGATGGCTAGAAGAAGAGTCCACCGAATCAAGAATATATTAGGCTGAGGAAGACTATTCAAGATTGTAAGCAGAGCTGATCTATACATAGCCCTCAATGATTTTAGTCATATTAGAAGTTGGTAGTCATCAGATTAATTCTTACTAAATTAATTCCAGGTACTTGAATCTGGCCATTTTTTATTTTTTATTGGTCTTCATTCTAATCTAGACCAAAAGTTAAACTGATTTCAGTTAAACCTCATCTGGGCAGTGTGGTTTATTTTTCTTGTCATAGTCTAAGTGGTAGAAAAATATTGAAAGGAAAAGGTTGGAAAAAAGACTTCTTCATGTAGCCAGTTAAGTGCTTTCTCATTTCTGACTGGGAAAATAATCTAAATTTCTATTTTTTTTTCTTTTGTATCTCTCTTACATAATGGGTTGTCAATTATGGGAACAGAAATTCAGCATATCTAAGAATTGAATTTGGCAAGGTTGCCATAACACTGCAGTTGATTTAGAAATATATACTTAGAAGATACATATGCTAGGTAGAGCAATACAAATTCTAATTATAGCATCACAATTGAGTTAAGATCATTTGAAAGGGAGAACTGAAGATCAGAGTTAAAAAGCAAAAACCAGAGAAAATATTTTTTGTCCAACTTTAATTTTGGATTTCAATCTTTTTCTTTGCTATAGATCTACAATATACCTAATGTATAACTAATATTTACTGGAGTTTATCAGTAGGTCAGTTTGACTATTTAATAGAGTTGAAGACAGCAAGTGAGAAAACATTGCATCTTTGGCAAAATAATATACATGTTCATTGCTAAGTTCCACATACCTAGTACTGGTACCTAAAAGACACAAGTACAAAGGTGAGAATAGGGGAATTAGATGGAATAAATTCCAATGTTATAGAAAATGTTAACTATCAGATTTAAAAATCATCCAAGCCAAGGACAATTGTCATGGTGAAACTAAGGGAAGCTGGAAGGTATAAGCTGTTCTATAAATATTATTCTATTTTTGAAATGTTAGAAGGGTACTAATAAAAATGTAATGAGTCATCAAAAGGAACAGTGACAGATTTGAGGGGTACATTGCTGGTTTGATTTACTTTTGAGTGAAACAGAAAAAATATTGGAGTGGATATGTTTAATGAATTGTTTGCTTATTAATATAAAAAGTTCAGCAGCATTGCATCTCAAAATAATTGTAGTCATGGTATTTCTGCCAAGATTGTTTTCCACACTTAATACACAAAGAGTTTTTAAGATTTCTTTAAACTGTACAAATGTCTTTTGGAGCAGAAATACTGAGTATGGAATTATTAAATTGTTGTATCTACTCTTAACTTGTATATTATCTTATTTCTTTTGCTGTTTATTTTATTGGTTTTTTTTTGTTTTTTAAATGAACTTTATTAGACTATTTTTAATTATTAATTACTTAGGTGTTTTATGTATTCCTTAGTAACTAACCAGGAATTATAGAAGTTTAAGCCATTCAGAGAGCTGGGTAAAGGGCAGGTTTCATACAATGAGGTGGTTGGTTACTTTTCTTTATTGTTTTCATAGTTGCTTGAAGATGTGGCTACAGATCCAGTATATGTGAACCTACAGGAACTTCAGTTGGAGCACAGTACTACCACTGCCAATGATTCCCAGTCCCCATTCCAGCTGTGCCTCAGCAACCCTTTGAACAACTGGGAAATTCACACTGACACCGAAAGTGGTCATTTCTTCTATTATAATTCTGTGACTGGTCAGACAACTTGGGAGTCTCCCTTTGGGGCTTCCTTGAATAGCATGAATGTTTCCCACTCTCACTGTCCCAACCCTGTCTCATCTGAGTGGAACCAATATGTAGATGAGGCCAGTGGGCAAATATTTTTCTATAACGCAGTAACAGGTGAGACTTCGTGGGAGGCACCCGAAGAAACTTTCAATCCCACAGAGATGCAGCCTGCATTTACTAGAAGATCTCTGGATCGGAGGGTAAGTAGATGGGAGAAGTCTATTAAAACATCAAATACAAAGAAAAATGATAAAATAATAAAGTAAAATAAAATATATTGTGGTGGGGATCAGTCCCACAACTCATAATTATAACTGGGAAAATATCTAGAGAAAAAGCAGATGTTCAGGACCTTTTTAGAGGCCAGCAGGACTGGACTCAACTGGATTTTGGGGTGGTCGTTCCATAATTCTCAAACCTTGGGGGGGAAACCCTCTAAGCCAGAATCCTTTAAACTGTTTGGGGAGGAAAAAAGGTCGTTTGTGTATTGACCTCTTTTCTAATATTTTTTCAGCCACCAACTCCAGAAACTGACTACCAAAAACTTTCTCCTCATGAACATGAATTCTCTCCAGAGGAAGATTATTCTCCAGATGGATCCTACAAGCAATTTGACTATGCTGGTATTCCTTCATCAGACCAGGGTTGTGCTTCCCCTGGCAACCCGGAAACATCAATGTTTGAGGTCCCAGACATGGTAAGAATATCTTGGAAAGACTGGGAGTGGGTGCACAGAGAGAGATCCAAGGAAGAATTTCCAGACCATGAGAACTATTAAGCAAAGGATTGGCCTACTTCCTGGTATTGTGCATGTTCCATCACTAGTGGTTTTCAAACAAAAGTTAGGAAGCCAGTTGGGCGGATCTGAGGATTCCTGCCCTGGGCAAGTGGTTGGATTAGAAGACCTCCAAGGTCACTCCAATCCTACGATTCTGTGAATAGAAGATTAATTTTACCATGAGGCAGAGACATTCTCACGGTAGAATCAGAGCTGTTTAAATTAAAACAATAATGTAATCGCATAGAACAAGGGATTTACTCTATAATGTAGACCGAGCCATCATAAGTTATTCAGAAACCCATGGTTAAGCAAACCACTATTTCCCTCTCTGATCCCAGTCACTGAATGAGATGGACACAATAAAAATGCCAATCTGTAAAACAAATTCTAAAGTTTAATCAATTGGCATACAAATTCATCTGCTGAAAGTAAGAGGAGATAAAATGGGTTATCCATTGATAGGTGTAAATACAAACTTGAGTGTAACAATACAGTAGATCATGATCCTGGAGAACTGTGGTATGAGTGCCTGTATGTTGTTTACTGCTGCTAAAATTATTATACTTAGGTGACCACTTCTGGCAAGTGCCACAGCACCAGTAGTGGATCTAGTCGTGGCAGCAATCCTTTTGCAAGTTGGTCCCCCAGCCAGTCAGTTCACCCTGAGTCAAAATATAAGCAGGTATGGAAGAAAGGGTCTCTGCTTGCTAATGGCAGATCTGAAGTGGGGTTTTGATAGATAAATGGAGAAGCCAAGGGTCCCAAAACTTGGGGCTGGCTGAGGAATTCTGGGAGTTGAAGTCCACAAGTCTTAAAGTTGCCAAGTATGGAGACCTCTGGCCTAATCCTTTGCATACTTCAAACCAGGAGAACCTTTTGGAAAGATGGAGGGAATGATAGGAATAGGATGGCCAAAATAGCTGCCACTTTCAAACAGCTACTTAGTGCCTACAATTACAATTTCCACATTATCCATTTCCTGATCTTATTTCCTTAGATTATAACTGAGAGTCCAAGCCTCACCACAGTAGAAGAAACTCTAGAATTATTTTCTCTCTAAGGAAGGTGAAAAGGGGCTCCTATTTTAATCAGTTTGAAAATGCAAATATAAATTGTCTACCAATAGGCTCCCAATTTTTAGTATCTTTCCTGTACTCTGGATTAAATTAGACAATATCTGAAGTATTGTATTGTCTTAATTCCTAGATTTATTTCTTAAACTTACAGTGGCCTAAGCCAAATGAAGATAAGCACGCTTGGGAAGTGAGAAGTGCTTAGCCCTCCTCCCCGTAACTTTGGATTTGTTTAAAAGCAATCCTCAATGGCACAAGATTGTTGCTACTCCGCTACTGACCCAATCTAATAGCAGAGCCATCCTTTGCTCTGATGATGGGGTTTTCCCCAGCAACTAGGACAAGATTAAATTGCCATTTCTTTTTCTCCACCTTGCCAGCTGAAATCTCTTGAGAAAGCTGGGATGCTATATCGGACAAGAACTGCTGATAAAGGGAAACGGCTGAGGTAAGAGGAGCCTGTTGTGTGCGTTTTGTGGACTTACTTCAGCCTTTCTGATGTAGGGAGATCAGTTGAGGTTGCCTTCTAAGGTTCTGCTTCCTCCTTGTTCAGTCATTCAAGGCATAAGATAAAACCTCTTTCTCTAGTCAATAGCAGCCTAGATCTCAGGCAATTCTTAGGTGTTTTAATTCCTTGCCTCTAGATTGGCATAAGTCTTTAGCCATTAGTATGAGGAAGACTTGGAAATAAAACCATATTCCCCGAGTCACTACAAGGAAAGTAGTGGTAGCCATTGAGTTCCTCCCACTCCACCCAAAGAAATCTTCCTTAACCATATAAGTGTTACCATTGAATTGAAAAGCAAGACTAACTAAAAATGTGTAGTGGACATCATAGTTCACTACAAAGACTTTTGAAAAATGCTGATTCAGGCAAGGTAGAGTAATTCCAGGGACTTAAGCATATTTTGGGGAGGGAATGCATCACTAATAAATTCACTAACAAATCATTACTGATTAAGCAAAAGCAACCAAGGTTGAAATTAAATAAAGCGAATAATCAGTAAAATTAAAAGCAGCTTTAAGCCACATCAGAGGGGAATGTGTTTGCCAATTGCCAGTTGCCTTGTTCGGCACATTTTCAAGAACTAAATGGGTCTACATTCCCCTGAATAAAAGCACTCATTGCAGTACAGTCAGGGCCTTGGTGGCTTAGGCTGTTAAATGCCTGCTCTTAAGATCCAGCTGTCTACAATTACTGTAGGCTCGAATCCCACCAGGCTCAAGGTTGACTCAGCCTTCCATCCTCTCGGGGTAGGTAAATTGAGGACCCAAGATTGTTGGGGGCAATTAGCTGACCTTGTAAAAATGCCACTTAGTAATAAGCAGGCATATACAATGGAATGAAGGCTATTGCTGAGCGCATTGGGTTGTGCTCCAAAAATTGTAAGCCGCCCTGAGTCTTCGGACAAGGGCGGCATATAAATGTAATTAAAAATTTAAAAAAATTAAAAAAAATACAGTTAGGCACTTTTCAGCTTTTCCTCCCACTCCTTTTTTATTTACTTGTGAGCAATTTGGAATTGAATTATTGACCTTCTGATTGTGTCTCCCTCTCATTCTTCAGCTATATATTGTCTGTCTATCTGTCTTGCATACTATTTTGAGCCTGTTTTCTCATGATGACTGATCATTCATACTCCTTTTGTGTGTTGATTATTAAGAATAATGTGCGCTGAAAAATGATGAGAGAAAAAGGGAATATTGCTGTCTATGTTTGTATAGTTATACTATTTCTTCCAAAACCTTACTTTCAGTTTTTATGCCTACCCAGTTAATTCTATGAATGATGTGTCCTTTCTTTATCTTCTTTTAGGAAGAACTGGGCCTGTGTATGGACAGTCTTGGAAGGTGGTGCCTTAATATTTTTCAAGGACTCCAAGCATTCAGCTTCCAGTGGTACAGTAAGTCTTCAGCCTTAGCTTCCTACTTTGAGATAACCAGTTGATATTACAGTAGAATAGAGAGTCGAGGAAGAAATTCAAATTTATAAATACAGTTAATTTAAAAATAAACTTTCTTTATATGAAGCCACCCAATTCTTGAGGTATCTTCAGGACTCTTTTCTTCTCATCTCACAGTTGCATTTGGTTAGCAAAAATCAATTTCCAGACTTTGAAATATATGTTTCTCTATGAGTGAATAAAAATTCTGTCTGACTCATATAATTTTTACAAATATTTTTTTTAAATATATATGTCCAGTCAAAGAAAACATCTGTAATTAAGTTAATAATATGACACAACATTAAAAGTAAAGCAAAACTAGTATGAGGAAGACTTAGACAATTACACTGTATATAAAATAACAAAAGAAAAATACCAAACTGCTTTGAAGTTCTCTTTCTTGCCTCTTTATTGGATAAAACCTAATTAAATGATAATAAATTTCATATGAGTCATCCTTATGTGGAATTTTAGCAGAAACCTTTCCTTCATTTTGCCTCACTCCTTTATTTTACACATTTTATTCATAGTTTTTTCTCTCTTTTTTTTGGAAGCCCTGCAAGTTGTTACTACAATATGCCCAACTGTATTTGCTAAAATTTACTTGATCTTTTAAATGATGACCCTTTTTGTCTTTAAGTCTATTTTTTGTTGGAACAATAGGATAAATGTTTTTCATAAACTACGCCAAAAGGGTTACTGTCCCACACCTCCTCTCTTATAAAATTAATAGATTATTTAGGATGCAATTTTGCCATATTATTCCCAACTATCTTGCCATTGATCATGTTAGCTGTGCAATGAAGTACTATTTTAACATTTCTGGAGGACACAATGATGAAGATAGTTGCCTTTGTGGATTTTCATCTCTAACAGCTAAACCTTACTTTAAATTAGAAACTTTTCTGTTTTCATTTATATTCACACCAATTTATTTATTTATTTATTTATTTGTGGGAATTGTATGCAGCCCCATCTCCAAGACTTGGGGCGGCTCACAATTAAAACAACGACAGCAATAAATAATTAAAAAGAATTAAACTAAGCAAGCCCCAAAGAATATAATTACAAAATACAGAAATAAGAACCACCCCACCCAAAGGGTCACAGCCCGGATTGGTTAAACAACCAGGTCTTCAAGTCATGGCGGAAGGTGCGGAGGTCAGGGGCCAGGCGGAGCTCCAAGGGAAGTTGGTTCCAGAGGTCAGGGGCCGCGACAGAATAGGCTCGTCGTCGGGGGACTGCCAACCGGCATTGCCCGGCCGACGAGACCCCAAGGAGTCCTTGTCTATGTACTCGCACAGGGCGGTTAGTACTCGATTGATTAGAAATATGTATGCATAACTAAAATCTTACTCACACAGCATAGTTTGGCCCAAAATCTGGATGTCTGTGGAAGCAAGATACATTAGTCATAATAGAATAATTTGTATACTGGATAGATATAATGTGATAAAGGAAGATGGGAAGTCGGGAGTCCAATCTGAACATTTGTGTTACTTCTACTTTTCTTCTTTGCACATTTAGAAGTATCCCTCTGTGCTAAGCAGCCCAGAGTTTAAAGTGAATCTTCATGGAGCATATCTTTCCTGGGCCCACAAAGACAGGTCAAGTAGGAAAAATGTTTTGGAGGTAAGAAATAATGGGCATTATTGTCAAATATGCCAGAGTTTAGAGAGAAGGAAAAAATGTCCCTATTCCCTGGACCATCTCTGCTGCATAAGGCAAAATTAAAAGGCATTTCTCTTATTGATGCAGTCAATACATTTTAGGAAATGTATCTTATGCTGTTTGAAGAAAAATGATAAGAGATAATAGGCAACCAACTAATGAACCTGTAGTTATGATGGGGAGGGCAGTCTCCAAAGCATCCAATGTTTTGTCATAGCTAGCCTAATGTTTTTTTTAATTACATTTATATGCCGCCTTTCTCCGAAGACTCAGGGCGGCTTACAATTTTTTTGGGATACAACCCAATGTGCTCAGCAATAGCCTTCATTCCATTGTATACGCCTGCTTATTACTAAGCGGCATTTTTACAAAGTCAGCTTATTGCCCCCAACAATCTTGGGTCCTCACTTTACCTACCCCGAGAGGATGGAAGGCTGAGTCAACCTTGAGCCTGGTGGGATTCGAGCCTACACTAATTGCAGGCAGCTGGATCTTAAGTGCAGGCATTTAACAGCCTGAGCCACCAAGGCTAAATGTTAAAGAATCAGTTTAATTATTTCTTGATATTGATTACTATTATGGAAATGCAATGTGCTTTATCCTAAGTCACTCATAAAATAAGTCTAAAAACCAATGAAGACTTGCAAGTGCAATTTGGTAAATTAGAACAATTTTCAGTGTTTGTGGAGAACAACTTTTAGATATCACATACAAATGCTTGTTCTGTTGTAGCTGAAGACACGGGATGGCTCAGAGTATTTGATCCAACATGATTTGGACTCCATTGCCAGCATGTGGCACGATGCAATTAGTAATAGAATTAGCAGACTGGTACGTCTCTTGTTATTGAATGTATTCTATCCTAAATGAACCAGGAATCTTTTTCATATACTGTACAGCAAGGGTGGGAGTCATCAGGATGGTATGTACAATCCACCTTCACTTAAACTCTCAAAACAGAGAAATACAGCTCTTGTGTTATGGATCCATAGCTAGCCTCCTTCAGAGGTTACTAAAGTACAGCAATTCTCATCATTGGCTGTGCTAGCTGGCATTGCTGGGAATTGAACCTGGAGGGGTACATATATTTTATTCTTAACATACACCATGGTAAAGTTAAAATCTCTGGGTTATTTTTTATGTTGTGGTTCCTGAATGTAGGTAAATTCCATGCAGATCTGGGGCATTTAAGAGCATCAGAAGAAGGATTAAAAAAAAAAGTTCCCTTATGCAAATGCAATACAAATATTTTCTTTCTGCTAGAAAAGCCTTTCTCTCTCTTTTTTTTTTTACAGTGAACAATTTTAAACTCTCTGGTGGGGAAATGTAGCAATTCCTGAGGTTTAAGTCCTGCAAATGTCATTTGTTTTAAAAACTTCCTTTTTGTGAGCTTAGATAAAAGGAGAAGGGATGGTAATTGATAAAAAAAGTTTCTCCTTCTCTTCAGCAATGAGCAAGCTGGTATGACATAAATGTATGCAAAACGTGTCATTGAACTTAACATGCACTCAAACTTCCTTTGTGGTTTTTGCACACAAAGTGATGCTTTTTTTCTGCCATTGTTCTGCCTCTTTAATTGGATTTCATAGGAGCATCCAGATGACTCATTTTCATTTGTAAACCTTCCATATTTTTTAAAAATTATAGTTTTCCATGCATGACCCTTTATTTCCTTTCCTATCCACTTTTCTTTATATATTTATTTTTGAGTATTTATTATTACTACCATAGTTGCCTGCCCCCCCTAAAAAAAGGAAAAAAGGAAGGAAAGATAGAATATTTACCAATTGCTAGTGGGACTGACAATATTAGCATTTCATAGTTCTTCTAGCTTTTTGGCAGGTATGACAATAGTTGTTCTGTATTTCTTTTGTTCAGTCTATAGATTTCCCTTTGGAAGTGGATGATGATAATTTAGCAGCTGTAAAATCCAAGGAACAAACTGGAGGGAGCAAAGAGAAAGAAACTGAAAAAAAGCATCCAGGTCCGTGTCTGTTCATTGGCAAATGTATGTGATTTGAGTTGATAACAGTGACACAATATGTGATGAAAACTAAAATGGAAACATCACATATGTTTGCAGATTAACTAATTCAGCAATACCATAGACATACTTATCCACAGATACATAATGGTTTTTCAGGATTAGGATTTGTTAATTCCTCTTTTACCTAAAATACTTAAAGAGGATTTAGTAACCAGGAATCTTTTATTAGGACTTCAAGTTACCATAAAATTAAAGATTGCTACTGAATTAGAATTTATTTAATATTTTTTTTCAACAGTGGACCTTTGTTTTTGTTCTGATAAACAATGTTCAGGTTTCACCAATGAAAACCTGCAATGCAAGCTGTTTCTTTGTTTTGTCTTGTTTTCAAGGGATTCGGTGGAGAAATGGCAAAATGCATGCTGGCCGTTATTTTTTTTTCTTTTAACCAGGTGAAATTGACAAAGATTTCAACTAAATTTCTATTTCAAGTCCAAGTGACAGGAAGAACTGTTGTAAAAAAAATTCTTCAATCTACTGAAGACTTGCCAACAAAAACAAAAGCAGTTGGCATTTGCTTTCATGAATGGGAAGGGAAGAGAAGTAGGAGACAAATCACCTGACTATTAGTGTGACCAAGGGGGAAAATGTGATTGAAATCCAGAAAGGAATTTTGTAAGCCAGTTTAACTTCCAGCTAGTTTATATACAGATCAGCAGCTGAAGGCTGCAGTGTGGAAAAGGCTAAGAAGGAGGCTAAAACTGTAATATGCTAAGCCACACATATTGAAAAAGGGTGTTTTTCCTGACAAGTGGTGAAAGAGGTTTGAATATGAATTAAAGGGAAGCAATCCTAGAACATAAAGATTAAAACAAACACATAGTAGAGCAAACTCTGTTATATATCCAACCTACTTTCCTCTAAATGGGTGGGATGTACAGAATGTCTAGCTCTATACCCCTGAAGGGCACAAGGTTAAGGAAGAGTGCCTTACCAGGCTGCAAGAATTATCTTCTGGATAGTCTGGATCCAGCAAGTTTTGATTGGTCTGCTTGCGCAGAAAAGGAAGGATTTTTACATAGAAGATCCCCATATTGATAAAGCTCCTGATGTTTAGGAGGAAGAGTAGCATATAACTAAAATAAATATGACTAATGGCATTTGTAGTATGATAGCCATTATAATATTTTTAAAAGTAATACTTTTTTTTTTAATTACATTTATATGCCGCCCTTCTCCGAAGAGTCAGGGCGGCTTACAATTTTTTGGGATACAACCCAGTGTGCTCAGCAATAGCCTTCATTCCATTGTATATGCCTGCTATTACTAAGCGGCATTTTTACAAAGTCAGCTTATTGCCCCCAACAATCTTGGGTCCTCACTTTACCTACCCCGAGAGGATGGAAGGCTGAGTCAACCTTGAGCCTGGTGGGATTCGAGCCTACAGTAATTGTAGACAGCTGGATCTTAAGAGCAGGCATTAACAGCCTGAGCCACCAAGGCTCATTTTGCCATGCATGACAGTACAAACTTTTTATTTCCTTTCCTATCCTCTTTCCTTCATATGTTGATCTTTGAATATTTGTGAAGGTGAATTCTCCTTGGATGCCTTCAAGCTGAGCTTCATTTCTACTGATTTCATGAATGTACTTCATGCATTTCATAACATTCTTGGCAGCAGCACAGAACAGAAACCAGTAGAAAGGGATTCGTGAATTGTTTATTTATTTATTTGTCAGGCGATTATTAGATAACAGGTATAAGTATAAACATGGTTATGAATACATGAAATGGATACATATAAGAAAAATAAAAAGAAACAATAGGGCAGGGACGGTAGGCACGTTGGTGCGCTTATGCACGCCCCCTACAAACCTCTTAGGAAAGGGGTGAGGTCAATAGAAGACAGTCTAAAGTTAAAGTTTTTGGGGTTTGGGGTAGAAACCACAGAATCAGGTAGAGTATTCCAGACATTGACCACTCTGTTGCTGAATTGATTTTATTCTTTCAGCTAAGACTGCACACCCTCCAAAAGACTTCTTTTCAATACAAGTGAACATACTGTGTAAAAAGCCTCTAAAAATAACCTTGAGGGAGAAACTTATATTTTCTCTTTTTGCTGCTTTCCCCCCCTCCCCCGAAAGATTCAGAAAAAGTTTCAGCATATCTTTAAAACAATGCCCCATTCCCTATTTGACTATTCTAATGCCAGTTGTCCCTTTGCAGTTTTCTGGCACTCTTCTAGTTCTGATAGTGATTCCAACAAAATCCGCAATATGCTCAGGAAATTTCTGCTGAAGCGTCCATCTCTACAGTACCTGAGAGATCGAGGCTACATTAAAGGTAAATTCCCTGGAGAGAAAGAATGCTGCTTAAAAAATGATCTTGGAGTGCCACTCAGGCCCACAGTTGGCTCATCATTTGTTGTTAATTTGTAGCCATTTAAAATATTTTTAGCATTTAAGTTATAAGGGGCTCAACCACCGCTTGCCAAGTTAATACTGCCCTCTCAATGAAAACATATTCATTTAAAAAACAATGTGATCCATCTTTCTTGCCTGAGTTGATGTGGGTTTTTTATGTTGTTGTTTTTGTTTAAATTCAGATCAGGTATTTGGATGTGCTCTTCAAGATATTTGTGATCGTGAAAAAAGTACAGTGCCTCACTTCGTCAGGCAGTGCATCGCCACTGTGGAGAAAAGAGGTATGCAATACTCTACATTTCATCTAAACTGAAAATCTGAGCCCAGATAGCCCACATCTTCAATTCCATGATGTGCATCCATTACACAACAATCAGAATTTCCATAACATTTACATTTTGAGTCCTTCATTCTGGTTTTGTGACTCATTAAAAGCACTTGTTTTTTGTACTAAATGCAAAGTGTGAGAAAAGCCCCTTACTTTGCACCTATTTTTCTCTTGTGGAGATACAGATAACAGTTGCCATTTCTCTGTCTCTCAGGCTTGGATATTGATGGACTTTATCGGATAAGTGGTAACCTGGCTACAATACAAAATTTGCGCTTCAAAGTTGATCACGGTAAGCTACTGTGACTTGTATATGGGATAGTTAAGTGAGGCATGACGTCCATTGCCTGTAGAAGATCCCAGGTTGTTCATTTCTGTGAATACTTTTGAGATGTATGTAAGAGGCTTCCTGAAACGTGGACAGTGTCCAGGGATTGGTATCAACATCTTTGTCTGAATGCCTAATAGAAGAATATTATGCATGATATTCTAGCATGAAAGAAATGTTTCCCAATCCCATCCTATTGCTCAGAACCCACATGGACATACTAGGATGCACGGAGCAGCCCTCAAGGGCTCCAAGGGCCACTTTCTCATGTCATGGCATACATTAGATAAAGCAAGGTGAGGAATATCTAGCTCAGTGTTTTTGAAACATAGCAACTTTTAAGATGTGTAGACTTCAGCTGTCAGAATTCCATAGCCACCATACTGGGAGTTGAAGTCCACACAGTTGAAGTTGTAAGGTTGCCAAGGTTGAATAACTTTGATCTAAACAAAACTTTCTAACACTATAATAGCTAATCCAAGTTACTTTCCAGATGGAACCAAATTTGAGCTTCCTTCTGAAAGTTAAGTGCATTCTGCTTACTTTTGAGAGAGTTGCCTTTTCTTCTTCAGCATGGTTCTGGAGCAAATATTACGAAGTTATTCTCTGGTCCAAGGATTGTGAATCAATGTTGGTCTAAAAATCAGTTATGGCAGTATTGCTATCATTATCTTCAATGCTAAGGGACATGGGATGAGACTGGGAGTGTATATATTGTATTGTAATTTTCATTAATTTTGCAGATGAGTATCTGGATCTTGATGATGGCCACTGGGATGATGTTCATGTCATCACTGGGGCACTCAAACTCTTCTTCCGCGAACTACCTGAACCGCTCTTCCCCTTCAGCTATTTCAACAGATTAATTGCTGCTGCTGGTAAGACAATCTTTTACTCTTAGGAAGGATTAAAGGATTATTTAGTGGCTAACTTTGAATATATGTATCAAAGCCAAAGTTTTTTTGGTTGTAAGATTTATCTCCCATAGCTAAGGTGCAGTCAGGCTTCAAGGAATTCATAGAATGTTTTTACTGAACACCTTAGATCCACAAAACATAATAGGACAAATTTAAGGAGTGGGGTGGGAGGGTGCTTTGAGTTAGTTTTGACTCCTGATGACTGCCTGGACTAATACATGATATTTTCATGGCAACAATTTCAAAAGCAAATTGCTACTTCTTTCTTCCTATTGACTACCTCTAAATTATCAGCTCGCTTCATGCCTAAACTGAGCTAATACTTCCAAAACTAGAATTTTGAGTTCAGAAAGGCGATTTGAATATTCTGCATATAAAACTTCCATTTCTCCAGGTTATCTACATCTCAGTTATTTCTCTTGTTGAAACAATTGGGAATTAGAAATTGTGTCAATCTAGCACATCACTAGATTGATAGTAGAAGATACAGGTCTATTTTTATTCTGCCCATTCTGTCCTATTGCTTGTTTATCATTTAAAGCAGATTTAGCAAATCTTATAGCAGGTGAAGATCATATTTACTGTTTTTAAATTGTAAAAATTTAAAAGGTAGTTGGCAGAAAGAGAGTAACATTAAACCTGGACATGGCCAGGTCAAAAGAAAAAAAACTAAAAATAAATGGAGTAATTTTCTGTGGATTATAGTATTTAAATCTAATTTATTTTTTTAAAGTTTAAACCCAGTCTAAATTTATAGTATATAGAGCTAGTTTTGTCCAGTGGTTACACCACCAGATAGAAAGCATGAGACAATGAGTTCAAGTTGTGCCTTAGCCATGAAAGACAGCTGAGTAACTTTGCTCTCTTCTCAGCCCAGCCCACCCTACAGGGTTGTTGTAGGAAAAATAGGAGGAGGAAGATGTGTTAGATATGCTCATTGTCTTGAGTTATTTGTAAAAACGATAAAGGCAGGGTACAAATAAATAAATGATAAATAATTTGAGGAGCTCCCTTCAAATAACAGTGTTACAAATCAAAAGTGCTTCTTAATCAGCAAATTGCAATGAGGAGGTGGTTAATAAGGTCACATTAGAGCTCTGTTTAGGAAAAGTAACACAGGTTGCCTTCTCGTGCCTTGTAACAGTATCAATTTAGGTAACAATAATCACAAATATCAAGATCTGATGGTCCAAGTGGTTATTGTCATGTTGGATGCCATACCAAAAAATCTTGGACAGAGCATTAAAAATCTGCACATTGACAATATTTCCATCTAACAGTTACAAAAGATCATTCTGCTGGGATTCACATAGATACTATGCTAATAAATACAATTTCCTAGGTTCTTAGGAAAAACTCGATGCATTTGAAGGCCAACACAGCTGAAAGACTGACAGTTGTGATTTCACATAATAATGTTTTTACTGAACTAAGAAAACTGTGAGAAAAAAGAAAAAATATAGAATTAAAAACATCGACACAAGCAAAAGCAAAAAAGGGAATAGAATAGGCATTTGATAAAATGCACATAGAGACACATATGCATTTTTTTAAATTACATTTATATGCCGCCCTTCTCTGAAGACTCAGGGCGGCTTACAATTTTTTGGGATACAACCCAATGTGCTCAGCAATAGCCTTCATTCCATTGTATATGCCTGCTTATTACTAAGTGGCATTGTTACAAAGTCAGCTTATTGCCCCCAACAATCTTGGGTCCTCAATTTACCTACCCCGAGAGAATGGAAGGCTGAGTCAACCTTGAGCCTGGTGGGATTCGAGCCTACAGTAATTGCAGGCAGCTGGATCTTAAGTGCAGGCATTTAACAGCCTGAGCCACCAAGGCCCTTATATTTTAAGATATACTTTTTGGAATCTAAGGAGTCATGGCATCTAGCAAGCTAGGTTTGGCATAGCCTTTCTTTGTAAAGTCAAATTAGGAGAATGTGACTTCTGGTCTAATATGCACCTTTCCTTTCCCCTTGCTCTTGACTGCTGGAAAGAACAGGGTGGCAAGAAAGTAAATAATGGTATGATGTCCTGTATTTCCATTGCAGTGAAAAATAACAGTGAAAAAAACTAGACAATCTACTGTTATTTCTTAGAACTAGTTATATAAAGAACAAAATGAGTGAAATCTCCTTTTTTGGGGGGGAACTACAGAAATTATAGACCCTGCAATGCGAAGGCATCACTTACGAGAGGTTGTGTATTCTCTACCTCGTGCTAATTTCAATACCTCGAGGGTTCTCTTCCAGCATCTTTCCAGGTGAGCAGCATCATTTTCCAGATCTTTTGTCAGCTGGGGCTGTTAAAATACTAATTTTACAAGAAAAGCAGTCCTGTGACCATAGATCCTTTGTAAATGTATTGCTTCAACCACAGTCTCCTCCAAGCTCAAGTCAACCCTTATGACAGTTTACTTTGCCTTTTGGTCTTCCTATCTTTAACTTCCCACTTGAGAGCAGACCCCCCCTCATTTCCTTATCCCATCAGGTCTGCCTGCCTGCCTGATTGCACCACTGTAGAAATTTATCTGATGACACTTTCAGTTGCTATGCTGCTTGAAAGAAACAATATTTAATGAAACTTAAGACAACCAGATGGGCACAAGAGGGCAAGTAGTTAGCAATCATCTTTATAGAAGACTACTAGTACTTCATAAAAGTATTGCAAGTGATAAACTTAAGCCCAACCAAAAGAAATTGGAATTTAAGTCCACTTACTTCTGGTGGCACAGCAGAATTGTTCTTATGGCTTCAAGGTGTTCTTCCTTTTTTTCCCCCTAGGGTTGTAGAGTTCCGGGAGAAGAACCGCATGTCCCTGCAGAGTATTGCAATTGTTTTTGGGCCAACATTATTGAGGCCACAGGATGAAGAAGGAAATATAGCGATGTACATGTTTTTCCAGAATCAGGTTATGGAGCAGATCCTTAGTCAGACCAGTTACATATTCCCAGAAAGCTAGACATAGAGCTGTATAATGGAGTGACTGCAATGTGAGAACAACTCCTGCTGCTCTAAGGAAAGAGAGGTCACTGGCTAGAGCCACAGATAGGGACAATGAACCTGGGAGAGAAACATTTGGCAAGCAAGCAAATCTCCTCTTCTGGATTCAAAAAGTTTGTTTCTTTAGGTTGGAAACATGGGTGAGTAAACCCTGTTGGACAAGTAATGGGCTAACTGCCTGGCATGGCGTTCTGCATCAGTGATTTTCAACACTTTCGTTGACTATGATTTGGTGTGGGGAAAATGGGAGGTTTTGTGAGTGAATCTGAAGATTTATTTTTCAACTGAAGTAATTATTTTTCAAGCAATACCACTTGTGGTGAAGGAGTTGAAGGAAACAGTATACCAATTAATATATTTTGAATCTCCAGGAGGCTTTTCTGTAATGAAGTATTGTTGAAAATGTGAGATGGGCTTGAAGAAAGTCAGATTTCCATTGGGTTAACGATTACTCTGACCCCACTTTATCGACTGCATGACATAAAATGTCACAGTACTAATATATGATCACAGTATTGGCATTGTAATACAGAATACAGATTTGTTATATTAATTTCTGTGTATCAGTTGCTTGTACCAATATATGTGTAAATTATCTGAGGTAAGATAACTTGCACTTCAAGATGAATAAAGTGGAATTCAACTTACCTGTGTATCTGATCCTTGGGTAAACCAAGTTCAATATAATTACATATATGCTTACAGTAAAAGAGGGCATCCCATGAACTGTAGAACCCGACAGTTATGTAACAACAATGGTTGGCAAAATGGCCAAAAGTTATAACTCTTCAGAAGTTTGAGATGTTGAGTTGCAGCATCTGACCTTCCAAATACTGCATGCTCTATGTTTGGAAGCTGCTCAGAGAACATGGTGCACCTACAGCTGCATCCTAATGGCTTCTCCCACAGGGATGTCTTGGGAATTTTAGCTGGATCTTTTTTTCTCTACCAACTCCAAGCTAGCCTATTTTCAGACATTCTTTTATATTATCTTTTATATTATTATCTTATATCCTATTCAATTTTCAGAGCGTTATTCTGTTGAAAGGCAAAGACAGTAGGGTGTAGTCCACACTGATGGCACCGCCACCTGCTGATGTGAAAATTTGTTCTTTTAGAATTATTTGGAGGGGTTTAGCATTTTTTCCCCATTAAACTAGATCTACTCAGCCTTAGCTAATGCCAGCCTGGGACAGAAGGAATTCCAGCCTCCTCCTTTATATGATTTCTTTCAATATTCCATTAAGCAGAAAAGAATATCAGAGTAGTGAATGTATGCAGAAAGTTATTCTGCTGACAGTGGATGGCAAACACATCCTTAAAAATCCATAAACTATTTTGGAAATTTTTTTCTCTCTTTTGTTTAAATACAATAGTTTTGTTTTTGTTTTGTTTTTTGTCTGTCTTGATGGAGAGAGGAGGCACTGCATCTAGGATCTTTAGTGGGTAATGAACTTAGAAGACCTAGAATATTGTCCAGGTCTTCTGTAGCATTAATTTTTATCTCCGGCTACAACTACCCAGCATTCTTTTACAGGATTCATAAAATTTGAAAAGTCATGAGACAGCTGTCTATGCTCACCATTCTTTCTTAGAAGGCCCTACTTTAGCCTAGGATTGATGGTGCAATTTATTTTGTGGCAAGGGTGTGTGTGTATATACATGTGTGTTTTAAGTAGTAATTTATGATATAATGCAAACAACTGCCTCTGATTTGCTGACAACATCAGCAAATGTACTTGGATAATTTCCCTAATATAGTTTAGTTCTATGTACTTCTTCAGAAGTTAAAATTAAGATCCATATGATATGCCTTAATTAGATAATAAAAACTAGTGAATATAGTACTTCTTTCACCTATACAAAACCTATTTTTAAAATGGGTATTACAGCTGGAAGATTTTTGTTCCACTGTGACTGCTCCTAAAGTAAACATAACCAGTAAACAGATATACAATAATAAACCTTAAAGAAAACATACTGGCTGGGGAATCCTGGGAGTAGAAGTTCACAGGTCTCTTAAGTTGCCAAGCACTAAGAAAAGCACTAAGATACAATCAAAAGTTTGTGAAATGCTGCTTTATAGTATTTATTAGACAGATTACAATATACTTTATTCATGCGTATACTGCACAACCTCCTGCAAGGAAAGTTGAACACCACATCTCAGCTGAAAGCACCCCACCCCAAATCCCCTATGCATGGCCAGCCCACTTTCAAAGCTTGCCTCTGTCCATCTGGCATCTGTTCAGTTTTATCTTGCTGAGGAATGTAGGCAGGACTTAACAAGAAGGCTGAGAGTTGCACTAGCAGACAAGGGGCCTGTCTTACCTTCGAAGGAACTTGCTTGGAGGGGCTCTTGGCAAGGGAAGCGGTGTGGCCTCCTCCAGTACAATATTCCCAGGTAAAGGGAAGAACTATTTTAGTGTGCTCCCTTGTTACCTCTAGATGATGCCTTTACCTTGCGGGAGGGGATGATTCTGTAGCTACATTTGGGTGCATTTCCATTTACTTTTGTGAAAACATCTAAAAAGAGGCAAGAGATTTTTTAAATCCCTCCTTTGTTTTAAGAGTAAGAAATGATCAGAGTTCACAGACTAATCCTCTTTTAAAAACCAGATGTTTTGCTTCAGAGAAGGCCTCTGTTATAAGGAAGCTGTTGCTAAGGCAAAATTCCTAAGCTTCCTCACAGCCATGTTTCATGTCTCTTTTTAATGTTATGACTTTTACAAAAGAGCTGTGTTGACAGTGGGTTTAGTAATATCCACGAAGTTTTTCTGATAATAGTGAAGTTGTGATGCTTGCATAAAAAGTGGAGTATAACAAACCGTTAGGAAAACACTGAAAATAAATTAAGACTTTCTACTGTTCTTCATTTAGGTGTGTGTGTTTTTAACAATTATTCAGTCACCCAAAACATCTGAAAGCAGCATATGCATTCATGTTATGGTAGATTGCACAATCCACCAGATGTTTACACTGGCTTTGGCATTTTTGCCCACCTATTGAGTCCTTCCCAAAGACCTGGGATAGGTAGATACTGTTTAATAATATTAAATATATCATCACAGGATGTAAGCTGTTCCAAATAAGCCTGCCTTTTGCAATTGACTGATAGTAATTTTGTTAATACTGTTGATGTTCAAGTAGTGCTCCAGATGCTTTGGAAGTGCATCCTAGGTGCTTATTAATGTTGGTATCACTTTTGCATTCTTTTGCCATAGTTCTATTTCTATTTGCAGTTATTCTATTTCTATTACAATATGCTGTATCCTTGTATTTTGTAATTTTCTCCAGTTTTTATTTATTTATTTTTTAAAATTATATGACTACCTACAGTGATTCAGAGCTGCTTACAGCAACTAAAAACCCATTCAACCACGCCACCGGAGCAGCAGTTTGAGGTCCCCAAGCCCGCTGCCAATTCATGTTTTCAAAGCATTCCAGAAAAATAACAAGATGGGAGCCAGTCTTATCTTTGGTTGAGTGGTATTCCATTGACAGGAAGCCACCAATTTTTCTTGGTCCCACTGTATGTAATGGATGGAACCCACAATTTTCTTTCTATTCCACTGTTTCCAGGTATTGCATTGTCTATTATTATGTAGATTCACAGTTTAATATTGATGGAAACTTAATAATTCAGATCTTAACCAAGAAACTGGGAATTATTGAGATAGCATTTAAGAATATAGGCAGTTCCAAGCAACATGGCTCTTTAAAATTAGAGTGCTCTGTACTGAAATACTGGTAAATTCAGTATTCCCAGATTTCAAGGTAGTCCTTTAGGTATCATTCTGAGGGTTCCAATCACAACTGGATTTCTTTTTCATAAGCACCCAACTTCAATCTGCAAGTCCTGGTATTTCTTAATTTTATCAATTCTAGAATCACCCGAAATAGAAACATCAATGAAGCAGACTTTTTTTCTTTTTAATAATTATCATATCAGACATGTTACAAATAAGATGCCTATCTCTTTGGGTCTTAAAATCCTGTAAGATATTAACCCACTCATTTTCCAAAACCTTCGTGACTGAATGGTCCTATTGCAATAGATTCCTCAACTTTTCACATGTGGATCAAATAAAGATTAAGATGCCTTAAAAGTTAATCCAAGTTGTGCAAGAGGACAGGGGAACTACATTTTTATATTAGACCACAAACACAGAAAAGTATAGCTAAGTAACATTTCAATGAGAAATTATCCCACTATAAGAACGAATTGATTACAATAATGAAATCTGCTTTGTTGTTTAATAGTGCAAGATTTATATAAGCAGTAGAATTTAAGTTCAGAATAGTCTTAATTTTGAAAGTCCTGCAAAACATATATCCTATCACTGGATATCACACGCCTCTACTTTGCATGGTAACTATAAACTGTGCCAACCTCCTGCTCCATAGTCAAGGTACATGTCATCCTTTTTTTCCCCATGAAAAACCAATGGAGCCAGTGTCTAATGTCTGCCAGGCCAAAAGTGTTTCCAAGGAAGTTATCTTTGTGTTCCATGTGTTCTTGCGCTATTTACTGTGGGTTGGGATGAGGGGGTGAAGGTCATGTATGACTAATGTTATTTGCTCAGTTGCTTTCTTCACACTAAAGTTCCGGTAATGGTGGCAGATCCTTTATTCCTACAGAGTCCAGGTGAGAATTTTTTTTTATTTTTTAAAGCCTGTAGTTTCCAAAGTTAAATTTGTTAGACTTTCTATATAGCAAAAGTTCATTTCCCAACTTCTATACTTGTATGCACAATATAACCAAGCAACACAATTATCTCTCACCTGATTGCTTTAGCAACTTAGAACTTAAAAGGTACTTCAATTAAGAGTTATTATTTGGGTTTACTTAATAAAATAAAATACAGCCAGTACACGGCATATCAGAGAAGTGCTGGTGGAACTGACGAACTAAATCACGAGCATGAACATACCATGCATTTTCCCAGGAGTGATCTGCAACTGTGTAGCCTTTCCAATGAATCAAGTACTGAATGCCTTTGCCTCTTTTCCTAAAGTGTAAGTCCCTCCCACCTTGTATTCTCGTTCTTCCTCTACTAAGACTGGCATTTGAGGATGTTGCTGGGATCTTATTGGGCTTAGGGAGACATCGTCAGAAAGTAATGCTTGGTGAAATGCTGGCCTTCCCATTCGTGGCAAGCGGGTAAGCTGAGGAAAGGTTGATCTTGTCATTTAGTAGCTGGAAAAATGCTTTCCAAAATCTAGATTGGAATTGCATATGCCTCTGTCTGACACGAGTGCTAATATCATGCCATGGTAGCGAAAGACATGTTGGGCTGATGTGTCTTTATCTTTGTGAGTAAGTCCTGGTGCAGTTGGGTAGCTTCCAGTCTCTCAGTGGTTGGTGGTGATTGATGAATCTGGAAATTGGAAGATTGTAGGATTGTTGTTGGTTATGGAATCTTTCGAACAACAGAATATACTGGTTTGCAAGAGAACATAACTGGCATTAAGTTCTTGGAGCCTGGGATGCATTTATGTAGAAATCAAAACAGGAGAAGAATTGACTCCATCCAACTTATCTGGATGAAAGTGGCTTTGTTTGTTGCAATAGGCAGATTCCTGTAGTCAGTGTTGATCTCTATGGAAAACGTGCACCATCTAGGAAGAGTTTCCAGTGTTGGAATGGTGATTTAACAGCAAGAAGTTCTTTATTAAACATGTCATAATTGCATTGTGGGGCAGAGACGACTCTGGAAAAGAAGGTGCATGGCAAAAGACATGCAAAGAGCTGCTTTAACTTTTCAAAGACTGATTGGTGTGTAGACACCCGAGCAAATTTAATTCCCTTCTTTGTCAGTTAGGTCAGTGGTTTGGCTTTATGGGCAAAGTCTAGTATAAATTTCCTGTAGAAATTAGCAAAGGGCCTTGGTGGTGCAGGCTGTTAAACGCCTAGCACTTAGTTCCAGCTGCCTGTAATTATTGCAGGCTCGAATCCCACCAGGCTCAAGGTTGACTCAGCCTTCCATCCTCTCGGGGTAGGTAAAGTGAGGACCCAAGATTGTTGCGGGCAATAAGCTGACTTTGTAAAAATGCCGCTTAGTAATAAGCAGGCATATACAATGGAAGGAAGGCTATTGCTGAGCGCATTGGGTTGTGCTCCAAAAAATTGTAAGCCGCCCTGAGTCTCCGGAGAAGGGCGGGATATAAATGTGAATTAAAAAAAAAAGCCTAGGAAGCATTGGACATCTTTGGCTGTGCAAGGGGCTTGCCAGTCTAGTACAACTTGGACTTTCTGGGATCCGGAAATACAGTAGTCCAAGAAGTCTAGTTGTTGTAAATCAAAGGCACATTTTTCTGGCTTGGCAAAGAGGTGGTTATCTCTTAGTCTACTGAGGAGCGTGTGCACGTGGTCTGTATGCTGAGCCTCATTCTCAGAGTAAATTAAAATATTATTCAAATATAAGACCATAAATTTATCTTGAAAAACTTGGTTCATGAATCTAGAAAAGATGGCCAGACCAAAAGGCATCACTTTATATTCAAATTTGCTGTATCTGGTGTCAAAGGCAAATTAAGTATTCATGGCCTTCTTTTATTAGAATAAGGTTGTAAGCATTGTGGATGTCTAGTCTTGTAAAATGCTTACTTTGAGTAGTCTATCTAATAGGTCTGGAATTAATGGCCATGAATAACAGTCTCTTACTGTGATTGCATTTAAAGCCTTGTAATCATGGACTGCTCCCAGTTGTGTGGGGGGGTATCACTGTTATTAGGCCCACTGGGGTCTTGCTTTTTGAATATGAAGAAAGTGGAAGCTGAGGCAAGCGACTGGGGAGGTCATATGAATCCCTTTTGCAAATTATATTGCAAATATTATTTTAAAGCTTCTAATTCTGTAGTAGACATTTGGAATTGTCTCCTTGTAGGAATTTTGACACCAGGGACCAGGTTTATGGTGCAGTCACAATCTCTGTGTGGAGGGAGGGCTGAGGCTTCTTCCTCCCCAAATCATCTGCAAAGTCTGTATATATGATTGTCAAATTGGGAAACTCTCTGTGAACCGTTGGTGGGGGCCTTTGGCGGGCCGATCACAGTGAGAAAGGCATTCAGCATTTTCAAAGGCAACAAATTGTTTTTTCCACTTAATATTGGGGTTGTGTTCTTGTAACCAAATGGTTCCCAGCACTAGTGGAAGATCGATATGTTCCACTACAAAGAGAGTTAACTCTTCATGCTGGTTTACAGCTAATCTTCAACTTTTGACCACAATCAAGCCTGAAATTTTTGTTGTTAAGTATTTGTTAAGTGAGTTTTGCCCCATTTTACAACTTTTCTCACCACATTTGTTAAGTGAATCATTGCAGTTCTTAAATTAGGAACATGGTTGTTAAGTGAATCTAGTTCCCCACTGACTTCGCTTGTCAGAAGATCTCAAAAGGGGATCACATCACTCCAGGACACTGCAACTGTCATAAATGTGAAGGACTTGTCAAGCATCTGAATGTAAATCATATGACCATGGGGATGCTGCAATGGTCATAAGTGTGAAAAATGGTCATGTCACTTTTTTCAGTGCCGTTGTAATTCCAAACTGTCACTAAATGAACTGTTGTGAGTCAAGGAGTACCTGTATTGTTAACTTCAAAGGCATTGTGGCATGAGTAATTGGACCAGCTTTTAAAATTTGGCCATCAATAGTTAGCAGTGAAAGAAGATTTTTCAGCCTGCTCTTGAAGGACTAAGTCAGGCCATACACCCTTGAAATACTGATCTAGTTCTCGCCTGCTAGAATTTTCCAGAACTGCCTAATTTGTGAAGTGGAAACCATGGCAACAGGGATAGTCTTTTTTGAAATCTGAAAGAACTGGAGGTAGTTTGGCAGAACTCATCCTCATAAACTAGTTAAGTGCTCATTAGAGATCCCAATTTCCACTTTTGGCATCTCCAGTTGATAGATGTATTTTATATCCCAGCACATAAAAAGGAGAATCTCTTGGCTGGGCTGTTACTTCCAGGCAGAACCAGTAATGATAAAGGGCTAAGAGATATTTGTTGGGATACTGCTGGTACTGGGGAAGGTGATAGCTTTCGCATCTACTGAAAAGGCATGTGGAAAAAGTGATTTAGGATAGAGACTCTTCAATAGACACATATACATCATTCATTTCATTGAAACCTTTCTTCAGTTAAGTCTACCATGATAGTGGATTCAAAGGATGTCCCAAAGCCACTTTTTCAGAAGGTAACTGAACTTTTTGGTTTTTCTTTGAAGACATTTCGCTTCTTATCTAAGAAGCTTCCCCAGCTCTGAGTGGATGGTGGGGAATAGAAGAATACAGGTGGTCATTTGCATTCTTTTAGAGAGTCGTTGAGGCCACTTGGAGGTTTATTTGTGTCAGATGTGGTATTCAACAGGTTCTGACCAGTTCTGGAGAACCGGTAGTGGAAATTTTGAGTAGTTTGGAGAACCAGCAAATACCACTTCTGACTGGAGATTTACAGTATCCTTCTCCTGCCATGCCCACCAAGCCACGCCCACCAAACCATTTGAATCCCACCATTGATCTGTGTCACCATGGTCACCTGAGTAGTGCAAATGGGTGTGGGCTTTCTTAGAACTGTTGAAAGGATTGTGTTGTACACTGGTGATAGATGGTGTCATATCTCTCCCTCTCTGTGGAGGGAAGGTTGTTCAATTTTGACATAGATGGCCTCTTTGACCTCTCTTTCAAACCAGCAGTTCTCTCTGTCCAAAATGTGGACTTTGCTGTCTTCAAAAGAGTGGCCTTTGTCTTTTGAATCTTGTCCTGGACTGCTGAATCCTGTCCTGATGGGTTTGTTCTACTATGTTGTGTCATGCGTTTATGAAGTGGTTGTTTTGTTTTCCCAACGTACAGAGCTGCACACGGCTCACTGGATTGTACTGCATATACCATGTTACTCAGTTTGCTTCTGAATATTTTATCATTGGAGTGGACAAGCTTCTGACAGTGTACTTTTGGGTTTGAAGTGTGGACGTATTATGTTTTGGCTGAAGATCCTCCTGAGCTTTCCAGTGTTTCTGCAATGTATGGAATGTCGATGTTGCTTCATTTATCGTTCTCTTTGTGTCTGTTATGGAGGAGCTTCTGTAGGATCTTTTCTGAGATTTGATGAAAGCCCACATGGAATAGCTACATGTTCTGAGGGCTCCTTTGATGTATTTTAGTTCTTTTTCTTTCCCATCTTCAGCTCAGTGGCATAGGATTCTGATGACTCCCATTTTGTGCTCCAGTGGGTAGTGAGAATCAAAATATAAATACTGATCTTTGTGTGGGGGTTTTCTGTAAACTTCAGTGCTAAGGCTTCTGTCTTCCTTAATGTGTGCTGCACAGTTCAGGCAGACTAGACTATTTCCCTTAACATTTTCCCATGTGAATTTGATGTATCAGTCCACAGAGTTGATAAGTTTGGTGAATGCTTCCAATTCCTGTGATTTGATCTTGACCCAAGCATCATCCACATATTTATACCAGTGAGTGGGTGGAATTCCTGTGAAGGAGTCTAGGGCTTTGGTTTCTACCTTTTCCATGTAGAGATTGGCTACAATGGGGGACACAGGTAAACCCATGGCGCAGCTGTTTTTGTCTGTAGAAATCTTCATTGTATTTGTTATATATTTATTATTATAAATGACCTGCATTTATAAATGACCTGCAAGGAGTATAAATTCTTCCATTCCGCACCATCCAGTCAGAGATGGAGAAGCTTCTTGGTTGAGAAGCAAAATGTCTTCAAAGAAAAACCAGAAAGTCTAGATGCCTCTTGAAAAAGCACCTTTGGGAAATCCTTTGAATCCACTATCATGGGACAGCCATGACCTCGATGACTGAGAATCTCCATAGACATTGCTCAAAGGGTAGGACAGTTAACAAAACAGATAACAAAATAACAGAGTTTGAAGGGAACTTGAAGGTCTTCTAGTCCAACCCTCTGCTCATGCAGGAGATCCTGTACCATTTCAGGCAAATGGCTGCCCAATCTCTTTTTAAAAGCCTCCAGTGATGGAGCACCCGCAACTTCTGAAGGCAAGCCATCCCACTGGTTTATTGTTCTCACAGTCAGGAAATTTTTCCTCAATTTTAAGTTCTGCTTTCCTTTATTTATTTCCATTCATTGCTTCTTTTCTTGCTTTGTGGTGCTTTGGAAAATAGGTTGATCACTTCTTCTTTGTGGCAGCCTCTCAAATATTGGAACACTGCTATCACGTCACCCTAGTCCTTCTTTTCACTAGACTACATATACCCAATCCAGCAACCATTCTTTATATGGTTTAGCCCCCAGCTCCTTAATCATCTTTATTGCTCTTTTTTTGCTCTTTTTTGCATGCCTTTTCTGCTATGATACCCACTTATGGAAAATTCTTCTCCTCTAAATTAGATCAGTTCCATCTCTTTTGTTATTCCAAATGGCCCTCACGATCTGATTGTCTGTGGCTTCCATGGAACCAGAGATGTATTTAGATGGCTCCATTGTTGAGGTGCCATTTTTTTCCTAGATTGGGCTTTTTAAATCATATTTGTCAGTTTCCAAAGCTTCTTGAGTTGTTTTCCCCTTTAAGGTTTTCATCCATGGTATCCTTCCCAGGTTCTCTCTAAGTTTGTTGAAATCAGCTCTTTTAAAGTCTAAGACATTAGTTTGATTATGTTCTATTGCTTGTGTCTGCATGATATTGAATTGTAATATGGCCTGGTCACTCTCCCCCAAAATTCTTGCAATTCAACCCCTTCTATCATTTCTTCTCTGTTAGTAAGAATTAGGCCAAGTATACCCATCCATCCCTCTGGTTCCTTCCTCTACCTTTTATATGACAAAGTTGTCAGCTAGGATAGTCAAAAACCTGATTGATCTCCTACTTGATGCAGAGTTTGTCTCCCACTTGATATTAAAGTAGCTAATGTCTTCTATTACTACTGTGCTGTGTTTCCCACATGCATTTGTTAACTCATTAGCAAAAAGTTCATATATTTCTTCTGTTTGGTTGGATGGCTTGTAGTATATGACAATATTATCTTTTTTTCCCTTTTATATTGATCCATATGCATTCTAGGAGGTTTCATCCATGGTTTATGCATTTCTGTAGATATTACATGTAATGCAGTTTCACCTCCTCTTTTGTTACGTCTGATTCTTTCGAACAATTTATATCCTTCCATCAGTACATTCCAGTCATGAATTTTATCACACCAAGTTATCCCATCAGTTTGGGGGCAATTGGTTTGTTCCCCATATACATACTCATAAGTTGCTTCTTAACTATTCCAGCACTTTAAAGCCAACAGGTGTTCATATTTACTTTTACTAAGTTTCAGATGGTGAAAAAAGAACACTACAGTCAATTAGTATTCATCTGCAACTTTCTAATAGAGCTGTTTTGAGGGAAATAATTATTTTTAAAAGTGTTATGATTTTTAAACCTGGCTGGCTGACTGACATAAGGGTAGGGTATTGAAACTCAGAATCAAGAGGTGAGTTAAAGCAAGAAAAACAAACCAATGGGGAAAAAACAATTTCAGAAAAACTAGCATAGAACCAAGGAGGGAAAAGGCTCAGCTCTCAAACACAAGTGATACAGTGGGAAACTGCAGGAATGCTTGGCTTTGGGACACATTCTAAACTGGTCCCAAAATTGCAAATCTCAGCCAACTTCACAGTAGCCTTGGTGCCATCTGTGGATCAGCATTCTAAACTGACACAATGAGGTTGGGCAGAAGTTCCCTAAAAGCAATGGAAATAGCAATACAGAAAGAGATTGCAATCTGCCAAAGAATTATTTCATTTGAAAGACATTTTGACTGTAAAACATTATGGATCAGGTGAGCTATGATTTCATTTTGCCATGATTTCATTTTGCTAAGCACATACTTAAGCAAGATTGCATACTACATTAATATGTATATTAATACATATATTGTTGAAAAAAATCTGACAAAGATATATAATACTTCGATTAATCATAAAGATAGTCAAAGAAGGGAACAGGTGCTAGCAAGAATAAGTGAAGATGGGCACAATATAGATATGTGGATATATGAGTAGATCACCCAACATTTCAACATATTAGCAAGAATTTAAATCCCTATTGTTCGAAAAGCAACCTTACAATGCTTGAGAAAAAGTTAGTGTGATCTGTGTTATTGTTTGGAAAGACTGTGAACTCTGTTCAATACTTATTCAAATTGCTTGACACAGAATTATTTGTGTCTTTATCTCCAGTCTCATATTTTTTTAAAAAAAGAAGTCTCTGAAAGCCAAACATTTCATTATTCCTGGTATATTTAACCAGCAAGACTTCATTTTATTCAGTTTTAATTCAGGTAGAAGTTTTTCTGAAGACATCTTGCTGTTGAACTGTCCATTCATTCCCTGAGGTCACCAGGAGCATCAATGGAGACAGTTGTGATTGTAGCCATTGGGGTATTGGCAACCATCTTCCTGGCTTCTTTTGTGGCTCTGGTTGTGGTATGTAGGCAACGTTACTGCCGACTCAAGGACTTTTTGAATCATTATGATACCAGGTGAGATGATTTTTCAACTGTGGATTCTAGTAATTCATTCATACTCCTGGGATGTTTTGGGACAACAATTTCCAGAATTTGAAACCAGGATCACCAAAATTAAGGAGTCGAAGCACTGCAGGCACAGCACATCTGAAGGATTCCAAAATGGGAATGTCTAATCTATGATTTTGTTAATAATAAATGACAGTCAATTAAGAGTTCTATGAGTAAATTTTGATCTCAAAACATGCTGAATTTATTGATCCAAAGTAAGTTTAATTAGGGGTGTTTTGACACACACAATGCCTTAGATGTCTTTTGTGCTTCCTCCAAGGCCTATTGTTGACCTAACTGGCACGATGGAGACACAGTCCGAACCCTCTGAATTGGAGATGGACGATGTGGTAATAACAAACCCACATATTGAAGCAATCCTGGCAAATGAGGACTGGATTGACGATGCTTCGTAAGTTGAGCAGCAATGCCTTCTAGGCAGCATAATCTGGAAGGGATTGTTTTTGGGACAAAATGGGACCAGAGAATAAAGCCCAAAAATCTCTTCAAATTCCTCTCTTTAAATGTTTAGTTCAGAAGTATTACATTGAAAAGGATTAATAGTCAAGTATATTTGACAAATATAACTGAACCAAGCCCATACTTTTTCACCCATTTTTAAAGCAATGTTAGTGGGAAGAAGAAACTGCATAGGAGTTAGCTTTTGAAACTACCCTGTTATCCAACAATCTTTGTTTTTAGCATTCAGCTAAAAACTTAATACTTTCATTTCATTATGTGAGATGTAAGAACCGAATTATTCAATACAACACAGGAACAAGTCTGGTTCACAATTCAAAGGTTTATTAAAGAAAATAAGTGTTTGCAAACGGGCCTTCAAGTCCCTTCCAAAGTGGATTGGGTACAAGAAGAGCAAACTTCCATATTCAAACAATACATTTTATGCCCTTGCACAGAACACACCATGCCTAAGAGGCCCTCCCCACACACCCCTTATTCTCTATATTCTAAAATGAGATAAACTATAAGTTTGAGAGTCAGCAAGACATTGTTTTCAGTGTTTCAGTGTCTTATCTTGGTTTTACTGCTGGGCTGCTGGGCTTTACCTTGGGAGGATATTCCCTTGTTGCCTAGCCCCTGCAGATCTTCCGTTCTCCAAGATTATAACAATGTATCACGTACTTGTGACTGAATGCATTTTAGGTATTGGGGGGGGGGGTTATGCAGAAAAAGAAAAAGCTAACAGAAAAGCATCAGAAAGAGCAAAAGAGAATCTTCTAGTCTAACTATATAAATTCCATTATAAAAGAGTAACCTATAATTTTTCTCTCAATTATGACCACCATTAACCTTAAACATCCATTTTGCCTCCATACTAGAACTAGGCCTTTCCTGGCAGATTCTGTTTTTTAATTACGTCTGCCACATAGGTTGTTTTTTTTTGCTTCCCCTCAAAATCTACTAGTAGTTGCTACCTCTGTCCTTCCATGCTAACATTTTGCATGGTCTTATCTGATACCCCTTTTCTTTGTCTGAGAATGCTGACAATTGCAGGCCCTGTACTTCCAATGCATCTTATCTTTGAAACATTAATTTAAATGGAATAACAAAGAGTGATTTGGAGGTAAGACTAGACAAACCTAATTCTAACTTATTACTTATTTGTGTAAAATATTGGTATGAATTTCATTATTGTTTAAAAAAAAGATAATGTCTTTGCACCTTAACATGTATGTATCAAGGTTCCGACTGACAAATCCAAACGAGTCTGCACACCAAGACTTTCAGTTTCCTCAGAGAACTGCTTTATTGAGTACATCATTTCAGTACGGATGATCTTAAAACCAGCTCTGGCTATTCCCATGCTTTCAATACAATTAAAAATTAGGCAGCTCCCTCTCTCGTCACAGGTCACATTTTCCAATTAGGTGTTCTAGCATCTCCTTAGTAATTAGGTGTTCTGGTGTCTCCTTCCAATCTCTGGCCAGTATCTGTAGTGATGACCTTGGTTTACACGCGATAGGAAGTTGTTGATGTCTGGTTTGACATTCCAAAGCTCCCTCCCCCAAAGTGTGACAAGCTGAGTGAGAAAGGAGAAAATTGGCTGTGACTGGCCCAATTCACTTCAAAGTTAACAATGTGGATTTTACATGTGTATAATAGCAATAACACTTAGACTTATGTGCACTTAACAGTGCTTTACAGCCCTCTCTAAGCAGTTTACAGATTCAACATGTTGCTCCCCAACAATCTGGGTTTTCATTTTACCGACCTTAGAAAGATGGAAGGCTGAGTCAACTTTGAACTGGTGATAAAACTGCTGAACTGCTGGCCATTGGCAGTCAGCAGAATTAGCCTGCACTACTGCATTCTAACCACTGTTCCTGTACGCCACCAAAGTAATCAATGCATTCTTACAGGAGAAAAAAAAATCAATGCTTCCTGCCAGTTTCTTTTCACTCTTCAAATCACTGGCTGCAGAATGTGCATTGATATTCTGGTTAATCAGTTCTTGAAGGGAAACTTGTCAACAACTTTGGATGACAAGAGCCAAATTATTCAAGTGAGCTGAGAACAAAATGTCCTACTCAGAAATAGCAGATCTTGTGTCTGAATGAAGACCTGAAAACTGAAGACCAGAAAATCATGGAAGAGTCCAAAGACTTTTGGTAAAATGCTTCTCTAATTTAATGCTATTTTCTTTTTCCTTAGGGGCCTGGTCTCTCACTGCATTGCTATCCTAAAGGTACATTTCTTTTTTTTCTTCAAAAATCATAATGTGAAGATAGAAGGTGCATGGAAGCACATGCAAGTCAAGTACAATTAAGTAGCAAACTCATACGTAACACTCATTTATCTTACTTTCTGAACAGATCTGCCACACTCTCACCGAAAAGCTTGTTGCCATGACAATGGGGTCAGGAGCTCAAATGAAGTACCCAGCAAGCCTGAATGACATTATTGTGGTGGCCAAACGAATCAGCCCAAGGTGCGAGTTATAAAGAACTTATGGGGAGCAGGACTCTGGACTGATTTGGGAAGAAAAAGTCCATTTTAGCCTGAACAAAAGATGGGATACAAACCAAATGAATAAATAGAAGGGAGGATGTACAGAACATGATTGTGGGATTATTGTTTAAGCAATTTACTTCTTTATGAAAAGGACTGTTTCAACTAGTCATACTTTGGATAGGGATTCTTCCATCATTGGGACAGTTGCCCTCGTTGTTCTTTGCCCTCTCTGTTTTTAATGCCCTTGGATTTGCAGCATAGAAGAGGAAGGTTTTAGAGAAGGGAATAAGGTTTTAGAGAAGGGGAAACTGGACTGCAATTCTGTTCAAGATGCTAAATGTATCTGGGTATATCACAGGAGCATAAGAAGAAGGAAATGCAGTGGGATACCTCAAGGTTCTGTTGTGGGTACAATGCTCTCAAGGATCATAAATTACCTAGGTGACAGCATTAAAAGGGTGGATGACACAAACCTGGGTGGGGAGATGTTAACATTTCAGAACACAGGCTCAAGATTCATTAGGATCTTGACAGACTTTGAGCATTGGTCCCTATCCAACAAGATGCAATTCATTGGTGAGAAAAGTAAGGTCCTGCACTTAGGCAGGAAAAACCAAATACACAGAGAATAGTATAGATGAGACCTCACAGTAGTACTTGAGAAAGGGATCTAAGTGTCCCGATGGACCATTGCTTAAAAATGAGCCAGGAATGTGCTGAAGGTTCTGAAACGGCCAATGCCGTCTGACTGCATCAACAGAGGGAAAGCATCACCATCACAGGAAGTGATAGTACCACTCTATACTGCAGTGGTGAGGCCACACTTGAAATACTATGCCTAATTCTACTCACCACAATACAAAAACAATGTTAAGACCCCAGAAAAAGTATAGAGAAGAGTAACAAAGATGATAAGGGGTCTGAGGCCTAAATCATACATGAATGGCTAGGGACACTAGGGATGTTTAGCCCAACGAAGAGAAGGCTTAAGGGTGATGTAATAGTCATCTTCCAATACTTGAAGAGCTGTCACAAGGAAGAGGGAGTCAGTTTATTCTCCATAACACCTGAGGGCAGGATAGTTTATTTTTCATAGCACCTGAGGCAAAGCAATGGATGGAAGCTTGTTAGAAGGTGATCCAACCTGGAATTAAGGAAGAATTTTCTGCCAGGAAATTAGTCAATTGGAACAGTTTATCTCTTGGAGTTGCGGATGCTCCATTGCTGGAGGTTTTCTGGAAGATTGGGCAATCATTTTTCCTGGTTGAGGATCCTGCCTTGGGCAGGGGGCTGGACTAGGTGACCTCCAAGATCCCTTCCTACCCCATGTTTCTATGGGTTTAAGACGCAGTGAGATATTTATCTTTCTATCTGTGTCAGGTGCAAGCAACGAGATCCACATATGAAGGATTCAGGTTGACTATTTTATTGTGTTCTACAAAAACTGCTTGTCTGGCTAGGAACTTTACAACACCTTAATTTTATCAGCTTAACCTTAACAACATTTGCCTGAGACATAAGGTCTACCCTCTACATGAAAGTAGGCAGAGGTGACCCTGGTAATGTATGTCCTCAGTAACAGTAGGATAACAATCTTTGGTGCACTTTGTCACACTAAGCTAATATACGGAATGCAAGAAAAAAATGCTGAGGAATAGTTTGTAAATTCAACAGGAGCAGAAAGGAGCAAGCTGTGCTACTCCCCTGCCATCCAACTTATACTGGACAGACAGAGAAGGGAAGGGATAAGTGGATGGATAGATGGACAGACAGATGCATAGCAGTTTTTATTTCACTTCCTTAATGTGTACATTGTTTAATTACAACTAGCCATCTTTGTTTTCTTCATAGGGTAGATGATGTGGTTCGATCTATGTATCCACCACTGGACCCCAAACTGTTAGATGCTAGGTGAGTAGGCATTGCTTGGGATGGAAGGTGTGATACCTATACATTATTTTAGAGAACAGAGGGCCTCTGTTTGCATTGCATAATCAACCTTCCTGAGCCATCTTTTTCTTTGCGACAAATTTAAATTCTAATTATGTTTTGAGAAAGAAAAAAAACAAAGAGAAGGGACATGCTATCTTCTCCAAACAGACCTACAACTCATGCTTATTTTTGAAATGATCACTCATGAGAAAAATATAGATGTCTGCCTTACTTTCTAATATATAATCTAGAAAACAGTATATTTCTTGGAGAAATCTTCTCTTGCTTTCACTCCCACATTTTAGGATGTCTGCATATGTGGTCCTTCTGGAGTTCTTCATCAAGTTCCTTTTGGAATATATTTCAACATATCCCATCGCCTTTAGAAAGGCTTCCCTTAATCAGTGCAATCTTTTTTTAAATAGAATTTTATTTTTAAGTATAAGTTTTTAAGTTTAAAAACAAGAGTAAAAATCAAAACACACTAAAATAAAGGGAAAAAGAAGAAACAAAAGAGAAAACTAAAGTGAAAAAAGAAAAAAGGCAGAAGAAAAATAGAAAAGAAAAAGATTTTTTTAAAAAATTCATACTTATATCCCGCCCTTCTCCGAAGACTCAGGGCAGCTTACAATGTGCTCAGCCATAGCCTTCATTCCATTGTATAGGCCTGCTTATACTAAGCGGCATTTTTACAAAGTCAGCTTATTGCCCTCAACAATCTTGGGTCCTCAATTTACCTACCCCGAGAGGATGGAAGGCTGAGTCAACCTTGAGCCTGGTGGGATTCGAGCCTGCAATAATTACAGGCAGCTGGAACTAAGTGCTAGGCTATTAACAGCCTGCACCACCAAGGCTATTATATATTAAGAATTGATATTATATTAAGAATTGAATTCCAATCTTCTTTATGGGAATCATAAGTACTGTTGTAAATTTATCTCTTTCTCTAAAGTTAGCTTGTCTTTCTATAATCTATTCTGTCTAATCATCAAAACCAGGTCATAAGTTGTTTTTTTTCTTTTTTACACTAAAAGTTGATGAAGAGTTTCAGTTCAGAAATAAATATTCAGATAGTGTCTTTTCTCTAATCAAGCAGGTCAATTTGACTATCTCAGCAAAATCTATCATCTTCATCAACCACTTTTCCATTGTAGGTATTGCCAAATCTTTCCATTATTTGTATACAAAATCTTGCTATGGTTATTCTATGCAAAAACAAAGACTCATAACTTTTTCCCAACTGTTATCCGTTAGTCCAAGGAGAAAAACTTTAGGTCTTAATTATACACTAATCTTCAAAATCCTCTGAATCAGTATATGTACCATATGTGAATCCAATTTTTTTTAGCTTTTTACATGTCTATAATACAATTACCCTTCTTGCCGTTCACATTTCCAATATAAATTTGAAATGCCTTATACATGCTAAACAATTCTTCAGGTGTCACATACCAATGGTACATCATTTTATAAAAGTTCTCTTTAAGATTATAACATAGTGTAAATATTAATTTCTTCAACATTTTCCCATTGTTCCATTTGTATATTATAACCAAAAAATTTAGCCCATTTTAACATACATTCACTTGTTCTTCTTCTGTTTCATATTCCAATAAAGGTCTACATATTTTAGCAATCATATTTTCATCTTTGGACACAATTCTAGTTCAAACAGAACATTCGGTACCATACATTATTTTAGCTACTTTGAATCTTTCTGATTAATCATAAATAGGAAAACTATTGACAATTAGGTCCCTGTGTCATAAGTTTTTCTTTTAATTTAATTTTGTATTTCCTTTGACAGAATTTTATTATCTCACACTATGTTAACCATTTGTGTTTGCCTATTATTTCTCAGCATAAGTAAAATACTTATTTTATGTTTTTGGGTGCAACCTGGATTTGAATCTATTCCATACTCTCAATATGGCACATCTAATAGTGATTTTTAAAACTGACATTAAACTTAACTTTATCATACAACAAATATTCACACCACTCAAATCTAGGTCATGTCCTTTTAATTCTAAAGGTGTTCTATTTCTCAACACCCATCCAAATAGTAAACTGCAAATTACAATATCAAATAACAATAAACCTAATCCTTCTCTTTCCTTTGCTTCTTGAAACAACTTAATTGTTTTTTTCCTTTGACATGCAAACTTAGATGCATCCTTTTGCCAGTTTAAAATAGTACAACAGTTGTCAAAAATAGTATTGTCTGTAACAAAAATATCCTTTCTAGGCAAAATATTTTTATCACAGAAATTCTCTCCCACAATGTAATTTTTCCTATCTTATCATTTTTAACTTCATTTCATATTTTAACATATTCGTCGATCCATCTTGTTTTAGGCTCCTTTCATGGATGCTTTTTATTAAATGGAATCCATTCTATGACTACCTGCCATCAATTCTTCTTACCAGTCCATTTGCATTTTACTCTCTTGATAATATTGTATACTTTCATTTGTCACAATCGATACAAAGGCTACAAGTGGCACAAAGAGCCATGGAAAGATGCTTGCTCAGCATTACAATAGAAAGCCATGATAGAAAGACCTGCCCATGGATTAGAGAATTTGCTATTAAGTCATATGAAGTAATAATTCATGAAAGCTTTGCTTGCATCACAAACCATTTTTACATGTGAACCTTTATTAAGATTATTTTCAAAAACCTCTTTGAACTTTTTTACAACCCTCCACTATTGTTTCTTTTCCTAATGGTAGTTATTTTATTTATTTATTTATTAATTTGACTTGTATGCACTCTCTCCGACGGACTCGGGGCAGCTCACAGTTAAAACCAATACAATAAATAATTACCTAAAATAGAATTAAACCAACAAGCCAAATTACTAAAACAAATTATAAAACAACCCCCCCCCAAGAGGAGTCAGCACAGCGCAGCCTGCTCAAATAGCCAAGTTTTCAAGTTGTGGCGGAAGGTGCGGAGGTCAGGGGCCAGGCGGAGCCCCAGAGGTAGTTGATTCCATAGGGCGGGAGCCGCCACAGAATAGGCCCTCCCCCGCGGCCTCAGACGGCATGCTGAGCAGCCCCTGCCTGTGCGCTCGTAGTTCATTTAATTCCCATCTAAAAAAATGGATTTCCATTTAGAAACCAAATTCACTTTATTATAATATGGAAGAGATCTTTCTTGATATCCTTAATTCATGAGCCTTACGTCATCAGCCTTACACTTTACACCATCCATTTTTCACTGAGCAAAGAGTTGCTCCTCCCGTTTGACTGGCTTGCGGAGATTGCGCTGAAAACGAGTTTTTTTCTTCTTCTGTTCAATCTTGCCTGCTTTCCTGTATTTTGGTGAGTTTTTTCAGAAGTGGTTGCAGTTGCGTCCTTGATTAGTGCAAGATCACCCAGCTAGCTTTGTATCTAAAGTTGGACTAGAATTCAATTTCTCAATTTCCAGCCTGAAGCCTTAACATCAAACTGTCTCTGTGCAAAAGTGCTAGAGCTGTTTTAAAAACGTAATCATATTAATGTTAAACAGTCACTTAGAATCAGGCAGCATCAAACTGAATAAACAAATACGGTAATTAAATATTAGTATTATAATATCTTTCACTTTAACAAATTGAACACACTCCCATGCGCGCCTTAAATACAAAAAAAAAAAAAAAAGCTGAAGAAGGCTTCTTGGCGGCGGGGTAGGAAGGGTGGGGCTTCGCTCATCAGCCCCGCCCCAATTCCTGTTTCTTTTTGCAGGACGACGGCGCTGCTGCTCTCGGTGAGTCACTTGGTGCTGATCACGCGGCATGCCTGCCAGTTCCCCAGCCGCATGGACTGGATCGACCAATCCTTGTCCGCGGCGGAGGAGCACGTGAGCGTGCTGCGCGAGGCAGCCTTGGCTTCGGAGGCGGAGCGAGTTCCTTCTGGGTCGGAAGGCTTTCTGCATGAGCAGTCTACAATTTGAGAACAAGGGGAAGAGGGGACGGACGCGTTGTCGTAAATGGCTCTGGGCTTCCTCTTCTTCATTGAGTATTGAGCAGCGCTGATGATTTGGCACAATGACTGTTATCCTGAGGATGACAGAAGCGCCACCTCCACTGTTCTAGTCTTGCATCTGGATTAGTGACCCTGAGATATACTCGTGCTGGAGGGGGTAGAACTGGGAAGGAGGACATAGTATTATTGTTAGTACTTTTTGCCTGCAATCAGAAATAGTTTGGCTGTGGCATTTGTTGTTAATTGTAGTTAACAGCCAAGAAAAAAAGGAGTTATATACAGATAGTCCTCGACTTAAGATCACAATTAAGCCCAAAATTTATGTTGCTAAGCAAGGCAGATGTTAGATGTTCTCCATTTTATGATTTTTCTTGCCACACTTGTTAAGCAAATAACTGCAGGTGTTAAGTTTGTAACATAGTTGTTAAGTGAACCTGACTTCCCCGTTGACTTTACTTGTCAGAATATTGTAAAAGATGATCACATAATCATTGGGACACTGCAGTGCAGTCCCCATAAATACATGCCAGTTGCAAAATGTCCGAATTTTGATCATGTGATCATGATGTTGCAATGGTTGTTAAGTGTGAAAAATGCCACTTTTTTCAGTGCTGTTGTGACTTAATGGTCACTAAACGAATGGTTGTAAGTCAAGGACTACCTGTACCAAAACTTGGGTGGGTAGTTAAGTGACAGTTGCCCATGCTTACAGCAATAACCCTTGGCCCTTGGTGTCTTTGATAGCAATTCCCCTACCCATTGCCTACCTGATTCGGAAATACTTTCAACTTTCTGCAAAACCAATTCTACAGTTCTTTGGATTCTAACTCATGTTTTCTTTCTATATGAAAATAATGTGTGCAGTGTAAATTGGGAGATTGTAGAGGAATTAGCAGCTGATTGCGTCAGTAAATTCCTCTTGAGCAACTGCAGGTTGAACTTGAAACCATTCAGATGTATATAGAGGGAGTTTTCCCTCTCATTCAGACTTTTGTAATAAATAGTCCTCTCCATGTATTCAATATCTTTTATTGCTAATATTAATGTATGACAAAAACCTTTTCTTATGAAGTTATATCTGAATGTATTGTTCAAGTATTTCCAGACTGGGTCGTTTCCTGGTTTGCCTTTTGCACAGATTTTTGTTTACATCTATACTACCCATTATCACTACCACTTTCATGTAAACGTAATAAAAATTATAGTTTCAACCACTTCAGTTTGAAAAGGAAGCATTTATTGACCAAGTTGAATCTTACTTGCTCAGGCTGTTCATAGAAATCAGCTGCATTACTGAAAGAAAATACACATACATGCAATGCAGATAATAAAATCATTCACTTTTGACAAGAATCTGTCTTCTCTAACATTTAACCTTCCAGATGTACTAAGCTACAACTTCCATAACACTTAAGCCCCAATTCTGCTTCATTACAAAATAACTGCTAGAATAATTGCAACATGATCTTAAAATTAACTGTGTAAAATAATGCATTCCAGAGTGCATAATTGCAGAGTTCTCCTGCTGCAAACAGTCACATTTTCTGCCACACACAAGCTTATATTGCTTAGATATTATTTTCCTATAACCTTCATATACTGGATCAAGCTATACTTTGCTGAGTTCACATTTGCAGAGTTGTGCCAACATTTGGAGAAATAGTTAAAATGTTAGTTGCTCCGATTTATAGAAATTGGCAACACTGTCAAGGTTACTTTTGAGAGCATTCAGTAGTCTCTCAGAAAAGACATAGAATAGGGATCAACATACAGTCAACAAATGTAATGTTGATAATTGGGGTTTTTTTTTTTGCCAATTCAAGAATAGGAATTTCATTCAGCAGTGGTCAGACCCTGATGTAACTTGTTAATGGCCACTTCAACTTCCAAAAGGGAAAAATATTTAGAGAATCTTAAATGGTATTGTCTGATATTTACATTATCATCATATACATTATCATGTATATCTGAATAACTATTTCCCTATATATGTTATCTGTTCATATTAGAAGGAGCAAGTTTTGGTTGTGCGCATGTGCGGGTAATGGCAGCTCGGAGGAATTGAGCATGGTGGTTGACTTGGGGAATCCCAGGTTTGGTCGTCGGGGGGGGTTGTTTCTACCTTCGAAGGGTGATTTCTGCAGCCGTTCGACCCAGGGTGCTTCTCCTGGGTCGAAGTGTCAGCGGCGGCGGCAGCGACACTGGTCGGGGGGGGGTTTCCTCCTTGGCTGGCACCGCTCGGTGCGATGGCTGGGGGTGCGGTGCCTGCGGCCCTGTGGCCTCGGCGGCCTTGGTGTTTGCGCCCTGAGGCTTGCGCGGCTCGCGCTGGAGGGCCAGCTGAAGAGACAGCCGGAATCCTTGGAAGGGCGGTCAGAGCAACGACTGAGATGTGGAGCCTGAGAGCTGGAGTGACGTCTGTGGCTGTCGGAGTGACGGCTGTCAGAAGGACTGTTGAAGTGGTTGGAGGGGTCGTTGAGGACTGCTGGAGAGACCGCCGGACTGTCGGAGGGGCCGTCGGAGGGCCTGCTGGAGACTGCTGGAGCTGCTGCGTGATTGTAGCGTGGTTGCAGCACGGCAGAGATGGCGTGGCGTCAGCAGCGTTGTTGCTGCTGGTGCTATTGGCAGGGGGGATGTTTGAAGATCTGCTGGGGAAGATGCTGGGGGCACCGTTTTTTTTAATTGGTGTCCCTGGTGACCCCCAGCCTTGGCGGTGGCAGCAGACGTTGCTTTCTGGTTTCTTCTTGGGAGGGCCTTGAGGACACAACTGCAGAGATGACCGGTCGGTGGAGACATCAGGCCCTTAGTGGCCGTCTCCTGTGCCTGGATCATTTCTTTGGTGTGGTGGGAGCACACCATGCTTGGCCACCACTGGGGTGAGAGAGAGTGGTGTTTGGCCCCCCTTATCTGGGGTCAGCTTGCGGACAGTCTTCCTCTGTGGGAGAGAGGAAGCTGGACCATGTTGAGACTGTGGGACTCACCTCCCGGTGGGCAGTGGGAGTGCCGCCTGGGTTGAGGGGTTTCCGCTTGTATGCTGGCCCTAGAATTTTCCATCAGCGACCTGAACTATGTATCATCTCATCCTGGACTTCGATTTTTCCCATTGATGACTACTATTTGTTACACCTATTCTTCTCTCAAGCTACGGGCACTCAGGAGTGCTCCCCTGTCCCTGAGGTGGCCCGCTGGATTGTCAAAGCCCCTCTTCAAGGACGGATCCTGCGATCCCAAGAGGGGGCATAGCATGACCAAGGGTTTTAAATTAAGGTTAATTCGGAAGGGAGGTTTTAAAATTTTAATTGGCCGTTTGAAGGGGTTAGGGAGGGGGGTGGAAGGGTCTTCTTGGCGGGCATCTGGGAACTGCCTGCCTAGTTTGGTTGGAACTCAGTCCAGCCCGTTAAGGATCTGACGGTGAGGAGGGGGGAGGGGGGCCCTCGGAGCCCTCGGAAGCAAGGCGGAAATACCGATCCCCAGGGTGATTGGATTTGGCAGGGGACGAAGAGGGGGGGGCGTATTGTGATCCGGGAGCGCGCTGCTGCTGTTTACGAGCTGTGGCACGCTCTGACCCCCATGCCTCTGCCCACTCCCCTGGGAATATGGGATCTGGAGTCCCTGGGCTGCGGCTGGTGTATTTTAATGCCAGGTCCGTGGCTAATAAGGTGTCCCTCCTCCGGGAAGTGATTGAGGAGGAAGCCGCGGATCTGGCTTGCATCACCGAAACCTGGTTGGGGCCAGAGGGTGGAGTTCCTCTAGTTGACTTATGCCCCCCAGGTTTTCGGATTTTGCATCAGCCTAGCGCCCAGGGAAGGGGTGGTGGGGTGGCTGTTGTTATTCGGGAGACCTTGATTCCAAGGGAGGTCTCTGTTCCGCAGACAGGAGGGTGTGAGACCCTCCTCCTGCAATTGGGGCCTGGTGGCTGGTTGGGCCTGCTGCTTGCATACCTTTTCCCCAGCTGTGTAGCAGCGGCCCTGCCTGGGTTTCTCGATGCCCTCTCGGGAGTGGCAGTGGAGCTCCCAGGCCTTTTGGTCTTGGGTGACTTCAATTTGCTCTCCCTGGGGGCGGCGTCGGGTTTGACCCAGGAGTTCATGGCTTCCATGGTGGCTATGGGCCTGGCCCAGATAATACAGGGCCCCACGCATGAGGGGGGCAACATGCTTGACCTTGTTTTTGTCTCGGAGCAGTGGCATAGTGATCTGGGGGTGGGCAGTGTTAATGCCCAACCCGTTGCATGGTCAGATCACTATCTCCTATGGCTGGTCTTCCAACAGGCTGCCCCACGCTGCTGGGATGAGGAACCGCTGAGATGGTTCCACCCCAGATGCCTGATGGACCCTGAGAGGTTCCAGGCAGAACTGGGGTCTCTGCCCGTTCCCTTGTCCACAGCTTCGGCCGAGGTGCTGGCAGCTGCATGGCAACAGGCTGCCTGGAGGCCCTCGACGAGTTGTCCCCTTCGTCCCCTCACTCGCGAGATCCGGGGCTCCTGGTTTACAGAGGAGCTCCCGACATAGGAGGGTTTAGAGAGCAGGTGGAGATCAGCCCAATCTGACCGAACCCAGTTGAGAGCCTATATTAGGACTTACCTGGGAGCTCTGAGGGCGCAAGGAGGGCTTTACCTCTCTGCCCTCGAGCATCACAGATAGTCGCCTCGCTGCTCTGTTCAGGGTCACGCACTCCTCTACATCGAGCCAGAGGTGGACCCTCTGCAGGGTAGGACTGAGGAATTTGGACAATATCTGTCGGATAAGATCGCCAGATCCGGGAGGGTTGAACTCTAATTTGCAGTGGTCTGAGGAGGGAATTACAGAGAGTCTAGCCGATGTCATCTGGGCTGAGTTTGATCCTGTTTCTGAGGATGAAGTGGACAGGATTATACACACTGAGTTCCACCACCTGTTTATTGGACCCGTGTCCTTCCTGGATGGTATATGCCTCCAGGGAGACCATGCAGCGCTGGCTGCCAGTTGTTAACGCCTCGCTGATGGAGGGATCTTTTCCTGCCACCTTGAAAGAGGCGGTGGTGAGACCCCTCCTGAAGAAGCCTGCTCTGGACCCAGCCGTTTTAAACAACTTCCGTCCAGTCTCCAACCTTCACTTTTTGGCAAAGGTTGTCGAGAGTGTGGTGGCTCAGCAGTTTCCGCTTTTCCTGGAGGAAGTGACTATCTAGATCCAGATCAGTGGGCTTCCTCCGACCCGGTTCAGCACGAGACGCATTGGTCGCGCTGATGGATGATCTCTGGAGGGCACGGGACAGGGGACTTTCCTCTGTCCTAGTCCTATTAGATCTCTCAGCAGGTTTTGATACCATCGACCATGGTATCTTATTGCGGCTCCGGGGTTGGGAGTGGGGGCACTGTTTTGCAGTGGTTCTCCTCCTACTTCTCAGGGCATTCGCAATCGGTGTTGGCAGGAGGGCAGAGGTCGGCCCTGAGGGCACTCACTTGTGGGGTTCCTCAGGGGTCGGTCCTCTCTCCCCTCCTGTTCAACATCTATATGAAGCCACTGGGTGAGATTATCCGTGGTTTTGGGGTGAGATATCATCAGTATGCTGATGATACCCAGCTGTATATCTCCACCCCAAGCCAAATCAGTGATGCCCTCTCCGTGATGACCCATGTCTGGATGCGTACGGATCTGGATGGGCAGGAACGGACTACAGCTCAACCCGCTAAGACTGAGGTTGTGCATGCAGGCATCTCAGCCCAGTCAGTTGATTCCATCTTTGGTCATAGGGGGAGAGGTGTTGCCCCCTGTGGACAGGGCTCAGAACCTGGGAGTCCTCCTGGATTCACGGCTTAGTTTGGAGGAGCAGGTGGGGGCCGTGACCAGGGGGCTTTGCCCAGGTCCAACTGGTTCGCCAGCTGCCCCATATCTGGACCGAGATGCCCTTCGCACGATCACTCATGCACTTGTGACGTCCCGACTGGACTACTGCAATGCGCTGTATCTAGGACTGCCCTTGCATATCATCTGGAGGCTTCAGCTGGTGCAGAATGCAGCTGTGTGGGTTGTGATGGGAGTTTCCCAATACTCCCATGTTACACCCCTCCTGCATGAGCTGCATTGGTTACCTGTTGCCCTCCAGGTGAGATTCAAGGTGTTGGTGTTAACATTCAAAGTCCTTTATGATTTGGGTCCGGGTACTTATGGGAGCATTCTGCCAATATCAAACACCGACGCTCTGTGCGCGGCGCAGATGGGACTCTCGGGTGCCGCGGCTAGACAATGTCGGCTGGTGGTGGCCCAGGAAGGCCTATTCTGTTGCGTGCCCCCGCCTTGTGGAATCAACTCCCTTTGAGCCCGTTGGCTCCTGATCTTCGCTCCTTCCTCCTTCCTTGATCTGAAGACCTGGTTGTTTGAACAGGCCAGGCTGGACTGACCTCCTGGGGCTTTTTAAATTATTTTAATGGTTCTTAGTGATTGGGCTTGTTCGATTTAATCTTTTTAAAAATATTTATTGTTGAATTATTGTGTTTTAATTGAGAGTCATGAGTCCTGAGAGGGCGTACAAGTCCAATTATAAATAAATAAATAAAATTTCAATGAATCTGCTATAAACCAATAATCTCAATTCTGTTGTTTTTGTTTTGTGTTTTACTATACCATTCCCTCTTCCCATGGAAATAAATTAGTGGCATAGTCCAGTAGGTTCCATGATAAGACAGTGATGTTGATGAGAAGAAAAATGCTTGTAGGGTCGTTCTTGCTGGTAAGGTCAACAGAAGAAGGGGATAGTGAGAATTATCCAAAAGTGAAGACAGGTGAAACTCTACAGGTATAAGCTTACCAAAAATCAAAGCTTGAAGAAAATAATGACATATAAGCGCTCTGTTTTTGCCAAGAAAACTAGACTGTTGTAACCTTTAGATGAATCTAGATGGCAACTCATCCAGAATGTGCCTCTGGGTATTGAGAAAAATCAGAAATAGGTGAATATATATATATATATAAATAGGTGAAATTTGGGAATGAAATAACTGGACCAAAGTTGCAAGTATAATATTTAAATATTGTGATTCATTTTAGCCTTATGTGACATGATGTCTCTCCTTCCATCTGCAATCAGACTGTCACCATGTTCCTTTTGACTCTAAAGAGCCACACACAGCAGCACTGTATTTGTGGTCCTTCAAATTTGTATAAGATGGATAGAGGTGAATCTTTTAGTATGAAAGTCCCTTTGGGTTAGTCCAGTAACCCTGCACCAACAGTGTGCAGACAGCTCCTTGCCATGTATCAACATTAGGAACATCATCTGTGGAAAAATCATTGACCAGTACATTAAAATGGTTATCATTTAGTAGGGCTAGACTACTCTGTTAGCACTACAGTGACAGCTTTCATTCCACACTCTTACAAGCTGTAACAGTACATTGCTGGACGGATATTCCTCCCCTCTACCTCCTTCAGAGGAAAGCATTCATTTCCTTTATGAAGAGAAGAAAAGGAAGAGGAGGAAAATCCTAAATAAACAGACAGCTTGTAATGTCTCCTTCTTTCATGATTGTGGCATTGCTATAATTATTTTATGCAGCAGATGTAGTCAAAATGGAACCTAGGAGATAAGGAAGTCCTGCAATCAGACCCACCCTTAGTCGTCAATCAATGTGCTGCTTGATCCATCTCTCTACATGCTTTCATCCATTTCGTGATGGTGAATTTTATGTGTATGGTCAAAATGGAGCTTAGGAAGAGACTAGGCAGGAAACCAAAAGTAAAGGAACTTGTAACTAGACGTATCCTGTTCCTGAAGAAATTCTATGACTGGTAGGTATTTTCCCTGCTAGCTGTTTGGGTATTGAAGCACAAAACAATCAAGCCAACACAATACAAATCATGTGGTTTATCTTGCAATTGTGAGAAATCACTCTTCCTGATAGATGCAGATGGAGTGGAATCCTTTGAAATGAAAAAGAGGAGGGCACGGGGAAAGGTCTTTTCCCTCATGTGCTGATTATTGCTTTGCAACTTACCTAGACAGCTGTTCTTATGGCTTCACATGAACAACTTAGCACACACATAAGGAAGCTCAGTTCGTGCATGTAAACAGTACAGGCACTAAATCGTAGCCAAGAGGAAAGATGATTTGATTCCGTAAGTGCATAATTGCTTCTTTCATTCTTTTCCAACAAAAACATCAGGGAGACAGAAGGAACAAGAACTGCTGTCTTGGGGAATTAATTATTTTGACTGCTTAGAAAGGCAGCGGACTTTGAGATGGTAAAGCTATTAAAATCATATGCATATCTCAGATTTCTAGAGATTGTTAGGGAACTTGTACTTATTTATTTATACATTATTACTAAATTCTGATTAGTGAGCATTACTGTGCATGTTAAATTTAAGCATTTTTTTTAAAAAAAGCACAGGCAGGGGGCACCCGGATTTGAACCAGGGACCTCTTGATCTGCAGTCAAATGCTCTACCACTGAGCTATACCCCCTGTTCTGCAGCTGCAGTTGTTGTTACAGGTTTTTTTCAAGAGAAGGAAGCGAAACTAAATGGTAGAATTTCTTCTTGCAGTTTCATTATCCACCCGAAGATCCCTTGTTTTTTTCCAAATCAAATACATATTGTAGAGCTTTTTGTTTAGTGACAATAGGAAAGATCCACATAACACAGGATTTGAAATTGTTCCATTTTGACCCAAAGTTGTATATTCTCTCCATATTTATTAAGCCTACAAGTATATGTGGAATATATACTGAGAGAACCTGGACTAGAAGATCAGCATGATTTTAAAACTGGATGAAGAAATACAGGATTAATTATCTGCACTGTGACACTTGTGACACTAAAAATGCAAATGATCCACAAGCACAATAAAAAAACAAAAATTTAAAAAATGGGACAAAGTTAGATACAATGAAGATGACTAATGATGATAGAGCAATCAAGCTTGGAACTGACAAAAATATTGAAGTTGTGGAGACTTCTGCTTTTTAGACTACCAATAATAAAGTAACCAGCAATCAAGACACAAATTGCAAGCAACATTGAATGAAGGTGTTGGAAAAGATATGCAGGTGTCAGGATGTATCTCTGTCTATAAATATCAGAATCATGCAGACAAGAGTTTTGCTGTGACACTTTATTGAAGCAAAGGTTGGATTTTGGAGACTTGAGATAGAAAGTGTACTGATATTTTGAACTTTGTGTTCTCCAAGACTCCTGAGAATATTGTGGACAGCCAAGAAAACAAACAAATGATCATCAAAGATATCAAATTATTCTCACTCAAGGCACAAAGGACCAGACTCAACTTCTCTTACCTTATATTATGTGAAGATCTAGTTCCCCAGGAAAGTCTTATGTTGCAAAGGCAAAATGAGAAAGAAGAGGATGATTAGGAGGAAAGTAGGACTCACTTATATGGCAATGGGTACCCTATTGAAAGACCCGAAAAGCTAAGCTAGGATAGATCACTCTGAAGAAAATCTGTGCAGTCATGAAGAGAAACACCAATTTGTGGAAGTAATTAACCAATCAATTGATCATTTTGACCATTTAGGGAGGGAATAATTTAAAATATAATGTCCCAAAACTGAAGTTAAGAACTGGGAATGGATGTTTTGTTTATTGTTTATTGAAAAGTTTGTTACGCATGGAGTCCTGTGAAGAATGCATAGGATTCCTTACAGGATACTGTAGGATTGGGCATTGTGTTATAAAAACTGTCTGCAGCCTAGTACTTTGAAGAGGTATTGACTATATAATATTCCCTCCCAGTATAGCAAAGAAATGTGGTGAGAGTTGTAGCCCGATACATATTGAAAGTATACATTCTGCCAATAAACGTTTCCTGACATCTTAACAAATAAGCCACTTATTACTATCAACATTTTCACTGGTCACAAGCCTAAACTTTGGATCTTTCAAGTATAATTCCTGAGAATTTTATATATATAGTACACAGTTATTGGGGTGAAGGAAGAAAATGAGGAATATTTTAGAACAGGTAGTGGGGCAGTGAAAATAATTTTGTACAACTGCCTTTTCATAGTTTTAATATTAACGCTGGCTGATTAGTTTATTGTTAAATTTATCATGTCAGCACAAGAGTCTGAGCTGAGAAATTCATGTTCATTTAATCATGTGTAAGCATGATTAAATGCAACCTACTTATATTTAATTAAGAATTATGAAATGATGTTATAGCTAACTTGCTGTTTAATATTTGTTTAGTCATTTCTCATTTCACTAATCATTTCCTTTGTCCCTCTTTCCAGATATATATTAAATATTGTACAACAGCAGCACTCCTGATCTTCAAAGCATCATAGAATTTGCTGTATGAGTTTCTCTTCACTTATGGCCGATTCAGAAGTTGTAAATACAGACTGAAAAAATTGACATTGTGTATGATAAATGAAACATTGTTGTCCCAACACTCAAAATGCCACCTTTGTTCTTTTACTAAGAAAGCAAGGCTTGTTGTAGCTCCTAGAATAACCTAGTTGATTGAGACCCATTAGTGGAGTGGAATGAATACTTTCAGCAGCACTTTCTCAACTTGGCACATTTTCAGACTATTACATTCTAAGATTATCCAACCATCAGTGTTATACTTCTAGATTAACTAAAGAGAGGTTTGGTTTTTGGTGGGTTTTTTTGCATAATCCATATTGTTTACAGATTATAGGCAGATTGACCAATATATTAAGTAGAAATATTCTTGATACAGCTTAGAATTAATTAATATAAATTACACAAGGATATTTTCCTCTTTCTCTTCCTTTTCTTTACTCACTGCCATTTTTTATAGTCCAATGACATCATCTTTAGAATAGAATTTTTCTTGTAAAAGCATACAGAAACTATTTTATTTCTGTGCTTTTTTCAATTGTCTCTTTACTCTGTACAGACTTGAGGCAATATGCAAATCTAAACAAAAATACAATACTGTAGGGCAAAATGAAAAAAAGTGTGCGAAGCCGCTTCCCCTCCCCCAAAGAATGAAATGTTTTGAGGAATGTTTAAAAAGACAGAATATTATATTTCCCTAAATAAGAAATGGAGAAACATGTTTTTTTAGAGGCAGGAAACAGACTCAATCTTTCTTAATAGCCCCTAGCAAATATTTTATGCCCATTAAGAAAAGATTCCACCAGCCCAGAGCAGTCCAAAGCCCCTTCATTGCACCATTTCCAGAGCAGTCTGAATTTCAACCACACTTAGTTCAGACAAGTACATAGGATTTGTATTTCCTCTTTTGCCTATAGAGCCAGCTATAACCCCTACATCAGTGGTTCTTAACCTTTTTGAAAGAATCGCCCCCTTGAGCCATTGAGGAAGTTGTCATTGCCCCCCCTCCCCCAAGATAACCGCCCCCCTGCCGCCTCTTAGTGTCCCCAAGGGGGCCAGCAGAGGGGCATTAAGAGATAGCGGGGGGGCGGCGCGTCGAACGCGGCCACAGTGGCATGTAATGTGCCACTGCTTCCGCATTGGAGGTGCTGGCTCCGGAGCAGTGCTAGTCAATGGGTGAACCTGCAGGGCCAGCCGGCACCTCGACGCCCCCTGTCGCCTCTTAGCCCCTCTGCCAGCCCCTTGGGGATGCTAAGAGGCGCAGAGGGGCATTGCCCTGGGTTCACCCCATTGACTGTTGTACTGCACCTGAACTGGCACCTTGAATGCAGCAGCATGTTGGGAAAAGCCGCCGCCACCGCTTTCCCAAAGTGCCACTCTCGCATTCTGTCTATCCATCCATCCATCCATCCATCCATCCATCCATCCAAAAGGTGTTTGCCTGCCTATCTACCTACCTGTCTGTCTTTTTGTCTACCTACCTATCTACCAATATAGATCTCTCTCTCCCCCAATATATCTCACTCCACCCCCATATCCCCCCTTCGTTCCTTCACCCCACATCACCCCTTTTCATTCCATCGCCCCCCTGAAAAACAAAATCGCCCCTTGGGGGGCAATATCACCCAGATTAAGAACCACTGCCCTATATGACCCATAGGAATCTTGGCAACAGTCAATAGAATACATGTTCTTGCACAGGAAGAGGAAGCTCAAGTGCAAAGCCCAAAGAAGGTATAAAAAACTTCCACTTTCAACTCCATTTTAGTCAGCTTCCCATGTGGTTCTGCTTCATCAATAAACCATTTTTCCAATCAGCCTCCATGTTTCCAGTTTTTCTCCACTTGGAACTGAACCAGGATATTTCTTCCCACACAAGCAATCCAGAGAAAAATTTCAATTGAACAATTGAATTTTAAATTTCAATTTAACTAACCATCTAAAAGATAAAAGAATTATCATTCACTGCACAGAGGAAGTTTTACTACCAGTAGCTAGCAGTTTGGAAGACTTTATTTGCATAAACTATATTGTTTTTCAGAGAATAGGCAGATTGAGAAAAAACTTTCTTTGCTTTCACCTGTCCCAAAGGTGCTTTTTCAGGAGGCAACTGGAATTGTTTTTTCTTTTAAAGAAGTTTCACTTCTCATCCAAGAAACGTCTTCAGTTTTGACAGGAAAGTGGGCAATGGAAGGATTTATATTCCTTGCAGACAGCTAGTAATTTGTATCCTTTAGAGGATCATTGAAGCACTTGGAGATTTATCTGTGTCCTCAGGGTCCTCTGAATAGTGCTCCTGGTTCTTGTAGTCTGCAATTTTTCCTCTGGAAATTTCACCTCAACATTAAAAGCCAACTTCTTTTTGAGGTATCTGCACACGCAATCCCTCTTGAGTTGATCATCAAGTCCCTTTTTGTGTTTCTGCTCAGCACTTCCTTTATTAGCAAAGCATCTTTTAGAAAAGCAATCTCTGTCTTTCTCTGGGTAGAGGACTGTTGCAGCTAGAATGGCATATAAAGGACTGCTCTACAGAAATGCTAGTGCTGCACAAAAACATATCACACTACTTCAGTTACTCAATATTAGTATTATTCTTTACAAATACTCGTTGATTTAACAACTTTTTATTTAGTTTGAAGTAACTGTTTGAAGTCACAACAGCAATGAAAAAAATGACTTATGACGGTTTTTCAGTTATGACTGTTGCAGCATACCCATGGTCACACTATCAAAAGTTGGATGTTTGGCAATTGGCTCATATTTATGATGGTTGCAGTGTTCCGGGATTATGTGATCAACTTTTATGACCTGAAAGTCAATAGGAAAACCAGATTTACTTTACAACCTTATTACTAATTTAACAGCTATAGTGATTCACTTAACCGCTGTGGCAATATCATAAAATGGGGGCAAATTCAGTTATCAACTGTCTCACTTAACAACAGAAATTTGGGCTCAATTATGGTCATATATCAAGAACTGTCTATCGTTATAAATTAAACTGCATGTAATTGTTAAATTTTAAAATACACATATATACCTTGACCATATCCCTCTCGTTCCTTTAATACCTTTTCAGACTTAAAATTAAAAAAAGAAGGTACGTCAGGAGCTACCACTCCAAAACCATATCTCATAATCGGGAAGGAGGACAAGCAGAACAATGATACTATAAGATTTCTCCCTGGTGGAGCAGGAGCGCCCCAAGTACTAAATGTTTGGCAGGACGACGACGACGCTGCTCTCAGAGTTACACGGCGTGCCTGCCAGTTGCCCAGCCGCCTGGACTGGATCGGCCAATCGTTGCCCGCGGAGGAGGAGCACGAGGCAGCCCGATGCTTTGGAAGCGGGTGGCGAGGCGTCTGCTCTGGTTTACAACCCGAGAAATTTTAAGATGTCTTCCAGAATCCTCCCGCCATGTTGAGTGTGGTATTCCACACATCATACGATTGTTCAGCTTGAAAAACGGCGATATGTAATTCGTTTAGCGGCTCTGACTTTATCCTTAGCATGACAGAACCGCACTTCAGGTCTTTTGCATATGGATTAGAGAAATTGAGATATATAGATCCTGGAGATTTGTAATTGTGTTAAATTAAAAATAATTTGTTCGAGTTTGATTGGTCGCTTTAAAGAACTTAGACGGTGTTGAAGTTCACGTATGTGGTGCTGCCGAGATTCCTGTTGCGCAATTTGCGTAAATTAGCTTCATGGAATTTACAGTAAAAATTGTTATATATTTTATAAATTGCTTCTGCGTTATTCCTAAATTCTGGTCGGTATTACTATTTGAACAAAAAACTTTTTGAGGGGGCACCCGGATTTGAACCAGGGACCTCTTGATCTGCAGTCAAATGCTCTGCCACTGAGCTATACCCCCTTCGCTTGTTTTTTGATAGCTACCGTTTCCCTTCAAAGGAGGGAAAATAAATAACCTCCTCCCCCTTTTTTGTTATAACAGATTTAGAATCCTGTTAATCCACACATTAACATAAACAGTTTATTTTGGCGTTTGCCTTTTCAGTCCGAAAAATCCTTGCTTTCACTTTGATTACTAATATATAGAATTTATTTATTTTTGTTAATGCTTAGTGATGATAGGAAAAACTCATACATTTTAGTATTTAAAATATGTTTGATTTTTGACTATTTGACCAACAGGAAAGACAAACATTAAAACTGTATTTTCCTGAGACTGAATTGGAGAACTTGTACTAGTTGCTGGATTGAAAACTCATTACCCCTCCTAAAAGGAGGGCATAGTCTTCCGTATGGGATTCTGCATTATATTGTAAAAATAATCTATAGCCTGATGCTCTGAAGAAATCTTAGCTTTAGTATCCTCCACCAGTATGACAAATGGAAATTATGGATGGCGATGATGGGAAGTGTAGTCCAACATACATAGAAAGTATGGGCTTTGGCAGTCGTTTAACGATCAGTAACACACTTATTGCAATTTACATCTTCATTATAACAGAATAATAGACCTTGGAAGGGACCTTGGAGGTTTTCTAGTGCAACCCACTGCTCAAGCAAGAGACCCTATACCATTTCAGACAAATTGATGTCCAGTCTCTTTTTAAAAGCCTCCAGTGATAGGAGCACCCACAACGTGTGAAGGCAAACCAATGCACTTTCACAAGAAATTTCTCCTTAGTTCTAAATTGCTTCTCTCCTTGATTACTGTCCATCCATTGCTTCTTGTCCTACCTTCAGATGCTTTGAAGAATAGGTTGACCCCCTTTTCTTCATGGCAGCATCATTCTTCATATATTCTAGCTTCCAGCATCCTAATCACCTTGTTGCTGCTTTCTGAACTCATTCCAGAGTCCCAACATCTTTTTTATGTTGTGGTGACCAGAACTGGATGCAGTATTCCCGTGTGGTCTTAACCAAAGTCTTATAAAGCAGTAGTAAGTGTTGTACCTTATGATTCTTGACGAATGTATCTTTTTTTTATGTATACAGAAAGCATTTGCACCAAGATAAATTCCTTATGTGTCCAATCACACTTGGCCTATAAAAAGAATTCTAATTCTAAAAAGAATTCTAATTCTTTACATGATCTTGATTCCATCCTTCTGTTAATGCAGCCTAGGATAACATTAGCTTTTTTGGCAGCTGCAGCACACTGCTAGCTCATATTAAGTGGTTGTCCACTAGGACTCCAAGTAACTCCCTCTGGCAGTTACTTCTGTTGAGCAATGTTTCACCTAATCTGTGTACCTGTCATTTGGTTTTTCTTGCCTAAGTGTAAAACCTTACTTTTCTCTACATTGAATTTTATTTTATTAGATAAGGCCCAGTATTCAAGTCTGTCAAGATCCATGTGGATCTTGAGCCTATCTTCTGGGTTGTAGGCTATTCCTGCCAGCTTAGTGTCATCTGCAGATTTCATAAGATCCTCTTCTATTCCCTCATCTACACCATCAAGATCCTCTTCAGATGCTTCTATAAATCAAAAACATTAGCCTCAAATCCTCCTCAAATTTTCAAGTGTAGTCCTGAGAATATCATATATTTGTACAGCTATTGTTGAATGGGGAAGAAAAAAAGGAAAATAATAGAACAGATAATGAAAAGGTGAAAATTATTGTACAACTGCATTTTCATAATATACTGAACTATAAATTAATTACGTTTAGCTTATTTTGTTACACAAATTTATCCTTATTAGTTAATCGTTCAGTATATCAAGTCAATTAAGAGTCTGAGCTGAGCCAATGCAATCTGTTTCAAGCAGCAGTTTGATCTCATGCCTAAATTGCTGTTCAAATTTTGGTCAACACTTCAGTTAATCTGCCTTATTTTTTCCTGTTCCTCATTTCACTTTCAAAATATTAAATTTTGTACAATAGTAGAACTGTTGATCTTCAAGCTGTCAAGAGTGTTTCCTATATTTTTGCAAAATATTCGCTTAACTACTCTTTTTGTCACTATAAATAGTAACTAGAATTAAACCCGTACCTGTTTAGGAGAACTTTTATCAGGATTCAAACAATTAAGATTCAATATTTTAAAATGACCGACTTAGTTTGAATATTCTTTTTAAAATAAAATTAAGCTCGGTTGCAAGGAACTACAGGTATAGAATCGCCTGTACGGGAGATGGACGACTAATTAAAAGGACTTAAAGAGGGCGTTTCTTTGAATAAATACATGCATATTTAAACTACAAAGTCAAACAAGGAAAAAAAGGATGCCTAAAGCCCTCTGACTAAATTCACCTTTAACAATATATTACTTTAGCAACTAAAAAAAAAGTAGGGCTATTTTTACATCCGTTTCCGGCATCACGTGAGAAGATCGTCTCACGTGACATGGGACTTTGAAACGTATTAGTTATCCCGGCAAGCCTTGCACTTTCTTTTCTTTTAACCGATTATCCCGAGCAAGATGTCTAAGCGAGGTAAGGCCTGTTAAATGTTCCGGAAGGGAATCCTCCTTCATCGCTCTAGTTTGGGAAGATATTACAGTGTCTCTATCGGGCATTATTGATGGGTGAAAGTTAGGTTTCTGACGAGATGAATATTTTCGACCACCCAGTTCAAAAACAATATTTTTTTGGTTCGTGGGATTTGAGGAAACCATTGAGGTAGGGCGGGAAGGTGAGAAGTTGATTAGAAAGCAGTACATTTGTAACTTCAGCTGCTTTAGTAGGATTTACTATATAATATAATATTTGCGACATAATCTTTTCCAGACCTCGTACTGCAGATATTGGCCTATCATCGTCCCCTATTTTATTTCTATTGTAGTTCTGTAGATTAGTATTTCACAACTGGGAACTTTTAAGATATTTTGAGACCCCCAACCAGCATGGAAAGTTGCAGTCCATATATCTTAAAGTTGTCACGGTTGAGAAACCCTGCCTTAGATCTTTGAGAGGACAGAATTGTCCTTCTTGGACAGGGGGCGCCATACAAGTCAAATAAATTAAATAAATAAATTAAATAAATAAATAAAATGAATTATTTATGCTTCTCCCGTTTGGGTGATGAGGGATATGCAACTCCCCCCCCCTTTTTTTTTAACCACAGTATGGAGATCGGAGAGGCTTCATAGATCAGTGGAGTAATTGCTTAGCTATCAGCATGGGGTTTTTCAAACTATTAGAACAGCAATTAACACAACGTGTGAACGTTGTGTAAGTATATGGAAAAGAGTGATTTCTTAGGGAAAAATTTACCTGATTTTAAGACTTAAAAAATCAAAAAAAGTGGTAAGTATTGGCATATTTTTATTGCTTTAATGAAGAAACATAATTCATCCAATTTCTTTTTAATAGGACGCGGTGGTTCCTCTGGTGCGAAATTTCGCATTTCACTTGGACTCCCAGTGGGAGCTGTGATCAACTGTGCAGATAATACAGGTACATCTTAATTGGGTTAATTTTAATAAATAATTCTGGGTAGCAACTCGGGGGGTTTTCTTAAAATACTTTTAAACTGATCTTTAGCCAAAAAAGGGCTCCTGAGAACAGCTTACAGGTAACAAGGTTCAGACTTTTTCAATACCTTGATAAGGCAACATAATCAGTCCTGAAGTAAATGGGAAAATGCTAGTTCTAAGGTCTCCTTAATGTTGGATTGGTAAATATTTAAGCTTTGTAGACAGTTACAGTATTCACGATAGGAGATCATATAAGTTTCCTCTACTTTTGGATAATGGAGGGTATTTCTAGAATTGGATGGAGCTTCTGTTTGTCCATCATGAAACACCCTAAGTGGTGAACAATGTATTACATAAATGAAGAAACATCCTTTAGTTCAATTATTTGCTGCAAAAATCTAGATCAATAAATATTTTTCTTAGATTTAGATAATTTTTGTAGATAAATTTTTACTCTCCATAGAATGAAAATAATCCAGAATGTGGTTGAATTTGGGCTGGATGGTATTTGGGTGCTTTATTCCAGTGGATGTGGAAAATATACAAGCTAATATTTGTGAGTTAATTTCTTATACTGAGGAAAGGGTACTAATTATCAAAACAACAAGCCCGCAAACTGCTATCTTCTGTACAAGAAGTGAAGCAGGCAGCCTTCTACATAAAAAGAGTGAGAAAGTTTGATTATAACAGCATAGTAACATGACAAATAAAGCAGGCAGGAGTTTTGCCATTTTAAAATTGCGATATATAAATTTACTATGAAAGTAGAGTACTCACTTGAATTATTACCTCCCTTCTAATATAAAAACATTTTATTCCCTGAATTAACTTTTTGCAGTTCAGAATCCAAGAGGAGAGAACTCTAACTTTATCCCTGTCCAGTTCAGCTGAAAAAAAAAAACAATCCTAGTAAGTTCAGTTGTGAGCCATAACAGTCATATTAAAAGAACAAGTGGTGCAAACTAGAAGCAATGGGTTTTCCCTCCAAAAAGCACTTGTTGGGTCTGTTTTCCAATGGCCCAGGGAGTTGTCGTGGAAGGGTAAAGAAACAGCATTACTTTTGGGTGAGGTTACAGCTTGTGCTGTTGTTCCTCAATCGGTGATGCAACAAAAATTTTCAGAAGTCTTTTATATCTTTGATACAAAGTTTTTGTTAACAGCAATAACTCCTTTTTTCACAGG
>CM019155.1:94978159-94995327 GCA_009733165.1 Naja naja | reverse complement strand
TAGTAGAAGAAATTACAGTTATAATCATTATTTATCCAACATTTTCAACATTAGAAGTAATTAGAAGTAAGAGGGTTGGATAAAGTGATCCTTGTGGTATATTGATGGGATCTATATTAGTTGTGAGTTAACTATAAAGTGTTTTTGCCCGAAATGATTAACGTTGGATGGAATCTAGTTTGGGTCCTCTCGGGGTAGGTAAATTGAGGACCCAAGATTGTTGGGGGCAATTAGCTGACCTTGTAAAAATGCCGCTTAGTAATAAGCAGGCATATACAATGGAATGAAGGCTATTGCTGAGCGCATTGGGTTGTGCTCCAACATTGTAAGCCTGAGTCTCCGGAGAAGGGCTGCATATAAATGTAATTTAAAAAAAAAAAAAATTAATTTATCAGGTTGTGTTTTCATCTTCTGAATTCATATATTCTGGAAAAACATTTATTTTTCCTTTGGGAAAATCAATTTAGGCTAATGTATCTAGTTTGAGTTATATTTTAGAAGAGTGCATTAATTTAGGTCAGAACAGGGTTTTACATCTATTCTATGTTGCCATGACTGGCATTTTAATAAGGTTGATTGATTGTTTTCAGTTGCAGCATTTTATTTTATAATAACTCTAAAACCAATGCTTGATTTCAAATTCAGGTGTTGCATACTAAACTACTGATTTTGAACTTTTTCATAGTACATCCAGCAGTTGTGATTCGTCAACGGAAATCATACAGGAGAAAAGATGGGGTATTCTTGTATTTTGAAGACAATGCAGGAGTGATAGTAAACAACAAAGGAGAAATGAAAGGTATTGTTGTTGAAGGGATCAAAAAATTAAAAAGAATATCATATTTTGCTTCTTGCAAAAATATTCATTCTGTATTAATAGCTTATTCTAGTGAGCTACAGAATTGTAATTCACAGTGAAGCTAGTCCTTCTCTGGAGTGTCTCATTGCTGTAGAATGACTTGTTAAAATGTCCTGGGCACTCATTACAGTTTTACAAAACCAGCACAAACGAATGAAGAGAAGAAGCAAGCAACAAGGAAAACAAAGGTGTAGAAAGAATAAAAAATAAAAAATAGTTTACAATTTATTTTGCAGCAAACATTAAGTACAACATTTCCTTATGATTGTAGTAAACCTTTCGTTTTCGATGTTCTGATACTTTTTTAATCAAAATCACATGAATTTTTCTGTTTCATGCACAAAAGTCAATAAGGAATTTCCAGTTGATCATAAATGTAGATATTTGTTTTTATGATGGTGTTGGGCTGCTGCTGCTAAGTAATATTTCTGATTTATTCTTTATTTGTTCCAGGCTCTGCTATCACAGGCCCTGTAGCCAAGGAGTGTGCAGATCTATGGCCCAGAATTGCATCCAATGCTGGCAGTATCGCATAAATATATTTGTTCTTTGTAAAAAATCAAATAAAAGTGATTGGCTCAAGGTTTTGTGGTATGAATGTTTTCCATATAGGGAAGGAAAGAAACAGACATTCTGAATTAGCTTGGATATTATTAATAGAATATTGAATCAGAAAAACTCTCACACTTGGATGTGCTATTTTAATAAATCTTGGTGCAAACTCATTTTGATAGATTTTTGCTGCTTATTAAAATCCCTTGGGTCAGTGGACAACCTTAATTCCACCTTTTAAAAAGTTGTAAGGTTAGAAATAGATGAAGGAGAGCCATATTTGTATAATCTTATTCAAAACAAGAGAGGTATACTGTAACTATGACTAAAAAAGGAGACACCAGAATTATTTCTCTGTAGTTGTCCAGTGATATGCTAATTGCCATAAAATATAAATTTATGTAGAATTCTATTAAGTAATTTACATTATTTTACATGTATGTTGGTAACACTGCTTTGATTCATGTGGGTCCTCACGCCCCAGCTGAATACAGTATATTTTTGTGCTAAGAGTATTCCCCAAGTTATGCAGGATAAGCAATGAGATGCTTGCTGGTCTATCTTTTCCCCTGCCTTTCCCACTGAGTAAAGTTGAGCAGATTGTGCAAATTAAATGAAATAAAGCGTAGTAAAGATACACCCATGTGAACTTTTTTAAAAAAATATTGAACAATTAACCAGCATAGGCCAATATAACATAAATTGTATTGCAAACACTTCTGTTCATAACACTGAATGATTATTGCACTGTACAATGCATCTTTGGAAAAAGGACAAAGAATACCTAATTTGAATTGCAGTCAAAGCATCAGTTAAATATATAAATCTGGAAATAATTCAGAAAGGCATATATTTTTTTCTGTGCACCATTTACACTATTATTCAAAAGTGGGAACTTAAAGTCTGAGCGATTTCACTGACAAATAAAATCCATGGAACTGGTTATTCATTTCTTTTAGGCTACAATGCTACTTCGAATGTTCCATAAATATATCTAAAAAGATTGTGTCTTGCACTACAGTTCATATGTCAGGAAGTGTGAGCTGCACAGTAAAGGAAATTCTCAAGGGCAGAAGGGCAAGTTTTGTATAAAATAAAACTAGCAATGTTACTTAAATTTAAATATAAATTAGCATTTAAAAAAAAATGTGCAGGAACTATGGTAGATTAATTAATACAAATGTAAAACAGTAATATTGAATGAACTATACTAAAGTAAATACTGCACCAATGAAAAAGCTATGCCAGCTTCAGGTTGTTAGGGAACAATTGTCTCTGTTGATAACATCACAGAGACTCTAGTAGTGTAATAATGAGAGTTGCTAGGAGAGAGGTAGCATATATATATATGGTGTGGTATGATGTGGTGAAGATTAGTGTGACAGCTTTTTCTCTTCTGCTAATCATGACTTGTATTACACGGAGATACCTACAAAAGCAAAAGGAATTCATCCTTGATGGTGTGGCAGTGGACAGCATTGGTAGCAGCTATGCCCATATCCTGCCCAAGCTATGGTCTGCATTGCCACCTTATAATGCTCAGTTAGATATCCATGCTGCTAGCTATTTCTCATCTCCAGTGGTCAAATCACTGCTAAAAAGGACGGAGCAGGTAATGGTATTTGAAAGTTGAAATGGAAATCAATGAAGTAGATGATTAGCAGGGCTAGGAAATAATAATGCAATTTAATATGCTAGAATATAGTCCAGGTTCCCATGACTTGTAGACAGTATGATACTTTAAAACTTTTTCTGAAATCAATTTCTGATACATTCCTGTGGGAAATGGGTCAAATAAGGATACCTAAAATACTTGAATAGCTTAGTATATTTAAAGGGGGTGGGGCATTAACATATTGGGCTTGTCGAATCATTGGCAGTTTGAGACCCAAGTACTATATGACAAAGTGAGCTCCTATTCTTGCCCCAGCTCCTGCCAACCTAGGAGTTGGAAAGCATGCAAAATGCAAGTAGATAAATAGGTACCACTGGTGGGAAGATAACAGCATTCCATGCATCTCGGTGTATAGTCATACATGACCATGGAAGTTTCTTTGGGTAACATTAACTCCCTCAGCTAGGAAATGGAGATGAGCACCAACCCTTAGAGTTAGACAGGACAGAGGAAACCTTTACATTTAATATAATTAAAGTAGAATTCCTAGAGTACCTAAAAACCAAATTAAAACCTCTGAAAATAGAGCTCCAGCTGCTTTTATATTATTGCATTGGCTATCAGAATTGGCTCTGGTTGCAAAATGCTGGCTTATTACTCTGATAATCCACAGAGTAACACATTCCTTTCTTCAACTAAAAAAAAACCCAAATAATTGATTCCTAAATTAACTAAATACCATCCACCTTACCTCTAGTCTAGAAGATATAAAGACAACCTGTCTTAAATATGGGGAAAGCCCAAGTAAAAACTGTTTATGCGTCCAAATTATCAGATGCTGGTTCCTCCTAAATTATAGTACAGAATATTCCTCTTTTATGTGCTCTTACACACAACTCCTTAATGTTTTTTTAGAAGAGAGATGGGAAATTGTGGGCAACAATCTTCTGTTCCTTGGACAGAGATAATTGGTAATTGGTTCATTACACACACTTTAGAGGGCTATTAAATGTAAATGTATCGTGTTTCCAATATTTAGATTTTCTTTTCTTGGAATGTTTGGTCTTCAGGCTTGATGTCACAATTCTGTTTATGATCTCACTGTAGACATTACTCATTGCATCACATTTAAGAAAAAAAGGAAATATTCTATAATGATAAAAATTAAAACCAGCCTTGTATCTCTCATACTCTGAATATGTACCACCCCTGAATAATTATTTGTTTTTAAACTGAATTAACTGGACTTTGTTTTTCTTTTGTTTGACAGACTCGTGGTGGGACCTCTAGGGATGGGTGGATAGTAGACTATTTCCATATCTATGGGCCAGGCCAGAGGTATTTGAACAGGAGAAACTGGGCAGGAGCAGGTGAATGAAGCATTGCACCCATCTCTTTCTCTGTCTTTCATTTCACCAGCAATTATTTATCTTCCAAACTTTTAAAGTAATTCAAGAACTATGAATGTCTATGTCAGTGTTCCAAGTAAAAACTTCCAAAGCAAAGAACTCCAAGACCATCACTGATTCAGAGATCCATTTTATTAGAGATGTCATATTGGCATATCTGGGGAAATCCCGAATCTGAGAGCTCTGGGCTTCCCCCCCCCCCCCAAAATCAAACTCCATCCCCTGCACCCACAAGTCCATCACATGGTCCAATCATTTCTTCCTTCCAGCTGAAGACTACCCCCAGTCACTCACCTCCAGGTGCAGGGCAATCATCCTTAACTCCCAGAGAAAGGAATGTTATGGCTAATCTTCCACTGCTCCTTGTAATCCCCCCTCCCAATTTCCCATGCATTAAATGTGGCAGCCCAGAAGCCTCAGTCAAAAATGGCTTCCGAGCTCTAAATTGAAACTACATTTCATGGCCCAAGTGAAAACGATTGTTTATATATTTTAATAAATATATTAAATGAGACACCATGTTTAAAATCAGCACCAGGCATACCAAACTGAATAGTAATAGGCAGACAGTTCATATAGTATTAGGAACAAAAGGTTTTTGTTGGTTTAAGGAAGATACAGCATCATAACTCCTTAAAATGAAAAGCAAATTAGAACAATTTCTCTCCTTGCAAATGAAACTTAGTATTAATCTGTATATCACAGGACTTCTTTTATGGTGTGGAACTGTAGTTACCTGCTGAAGGCTAGTATCGGCAAGAAAAGGAACAAAATGGAGAAAGTTTTGATAGTGTGCCCCCTTTGGTGACAAAAGCCTGTCCAGCTTTTCTTGGACTAGCCATTTGTTTGCATGAACAATGTGGGTAAAAATGCCATAGCAAATTTTGAGAGTGATGCCACTTTGTCTATTTTAAAAACAAAACAAAAAAACCCTGGGCAACTCATATAGGCATCTCCCCAAAATCACTGAGCTATCCCAAGGACTCTGACTTAAGGCATTATCCCCAGAGGAAACTTCAAGTCTAACTGTATAAGCCAATGTCCCACTTTGTCTCCTTTTTACTCATGTCACTGAGGGCTATAGAGTAGGATTTTTAAAAGATGAAACTTTGAGTTTCCGAATAAACACATTTTGAAAATGAATGCCATGTTAATTGCACTCTGGACTGTGTAAGACTTCTCAATATTTTTCTAGGAACAAGGAAAAAAAGATACATAATATTCTTAAAATTAATATTGTATGATCACAAAAGAATATACATGTATTTGTTTGTTATTGTATTAAGATATTAATGACTGCCCAGAACTGGACAGAGTAAATTGAAAGCGCTGTTCCACATATTTTTACTGAGGATTATTTATCATTATTTAGAAATAAGTTTTATACATGTTTAAAATTTTATTATAAAATTTTTATCATTTTTGATTGATACTCTAAACCAGTGCTAGTCAACCTGGTCCCTACCGCCCACTAGTGGGCGTTCCAGCTTTCATGGTGGGCTGTAGGAGTTTTGTCCCCTACTTTATAAATCACCATTACTGTGGAACCAGTGGGCAGTTAGAAAATTTTACTACTAACAGAGATACAAAAGTGGGTGGTAGGTATAAAAAGGTTGACGGACTGGCAGCAGCAGGGGAGGGAGGATGGTTTTGCACAAGCAACCTGGTTCCCGCACATGTGCAATGAAGCTTCGCACATGCTGTAAACAATGAGTGACTAAAAATGGTTGAAACTAATAAAGTTCCTGGTGGCAACTAAAGCAAATTACATGTACTATGCTTTATGTCAGGCTCATAGTTATGAATAAGGCATAGCAATTTTTCCAAGCTGAGTTTTTTGTTTCACATCTATATACAAAACATTGCCAGACTGAAGACTCTATTTACATCCACAATATACTCGGTGAACCATTAAGGAGGGGGTTCTTCACTCTCATCATTTCACATATATCTAGGCTGAGTTGCTGCTTATTCCTTTAGAATACACTCCCTCCCTACTGGGAATTCACCTCCTCGCTACATCCCATCCAGTTTTCCTGTCATAACTCATATGGGCAATTAAAAATATAATAATTCAAGAGTGACTTTAAAGCTTGTTAGCTCTCCATCTTAGTATTCCTCCACTTACTTGTTTTACACATAGGAACCAAATGCACAGAGCATGAAATTAAAGTGTGAATTGAAGAATAGGCTGGTAATATATTATTGTTTATGTGGATCAAGATGACATTTGTTATAATAAGAGAACTGCTGTGGCTGGTAGGACACAACAATATTCTTTGTTTTTGGGTTGGGTGGAGAAGAACACTGATTAATCACAATCATCTCTGGAGATTCTCCCATTGAAGGCCACAGAAATGAAATTTAACTTTAGAGGAATTACAGAGTGGAAATGGCAGTGTGTGTGTGTGTGTGTGTGTGTGTGTGTGTGTAGATATTTAGGATACAATAATCCATTGCTGATAGGGCAGTTAGATTATACAAAGTAAAAGAAACACAAGGAAGGTTTTGAAGAAAAAGCATCAAGAGATAAATACTGTAAGAAAAATGGTGTGTTTTTGTATACAGGTTGTACTTTCCAAAACATAATTCATACTTTGGATGGATGATCTTTAGTATTTATTTTTATACAGGTCACTCTCCAGAGCAAGTAGCTGGTCACCATCTATACTTGATGGGTGCAAAGCCAGCAACAGGTTGGAACGGCCGATATGGTTATCGCCGCAACACTCCTGATCTTCGCACACGCTCTTCTTGCTTTGGTGAAGTAACATGGCTCCCCATCCACTGAAGAACATCAGATTATATCAATCTGTCTCTTCTTCTAACTTAAATGCTATTCATATGTTTTCTTTGTTCTTGATTTTTCCAAATTAATAAAAAACTTTTAATTTCTTATTTAACAGTTTGTTGCTTGTGGGGAAGGGAAATTCTGGCAGAAGGCAGCATTTTCCTAACACAGCATTGTAGATATGATGCTTTGTGAGAGGATGAAAGCTGTACTCTAGTCAAAGTTGGGGAAGGAAAAAAGTGGTAAACCAATGTTGGAAGAAATGTCCATCTGGGTTCAATTCCAAGTGAGGAGAAAGACACTGGAAACATGGAGACTGTTTGGAAGGATGGTTTAATGGATCAGAACCATTAAGCACATGGTCCTGGTGCAGCTGAACACATGGAGTGGAGAGTGAGATATATTTATACCCTATCTTAGGCTTTGCAAGAAATGTATCCTATTGGTTGTCAGACTCCCAGGGGGGCTATGCGGGGGTCCAGATAACCTTGTAAGCTGTCTGTGTCCCAGGCTTGGTTGAATCTTGCTGGGTGATGATGTAATGAAGAGATTTGTGTTCTGAAAGACTTGTGTTCTGAAAGCAATTCCTGTTAGCTTAATGGCTTTGTCCTGGTTTGGATCTTGAGTGAGGGCTAATCCTATCACCCTGGAGCTGAAGACCTTTTGTCTTGTAGATAGGATGGCCCAATCTTTCTGGGGCTATTAACAGAGGTGGGGGCTGCTTTCTAAGAATGCCTTTCTCCTTTTCTCATCCAGAAAGGTATAATATTCTGCCTTTAAAATTTCCTAGGATATTTCAATCTTCTAGGAGGGGGGTGGGTGCTAACTTTCTACAATCCCCCTTTGGACCATAAAAGTGTGGATTGAACACGTTTTCTGGCCCAAGATTAGGAATTGATGATCAGATCAAGGAGACTTAATGGGTCCTTTTAATTTTTCTAATGCAAAGGGGAAGGCACTAATAGAGGCAGCCCAGAAGGATTCCTTCAGTGGCTCCTAAAAGGAGAACTTTCAGTCATGAAGGTCTAGCAGCCAGGGCAAACCTTCTGGAAAGAAATTTACAGTATCCAATTTTCCATGCCAATTATTTTCAGATGTTAGATATCACTTTCTGTGAGCTTCCAATCAGGTTTCAAGCAAGCACAAATTCCAAAATTCTTCACAGCCATGGTTTTGCCTTACATAACTACAGGCTGTCCATTTTCAAGGGCTGGTTCTTGATCCTGCCTTAGCTCTTAGTGAGGTTAGTCATTGTGCAATCCAGGCTATTTAATATTTTTAAAATTACACACAATGAGCCTTGGGACTCCTACTAATGAGACCACCAGTGCAGCATATCCTGCTTTACTGGACAACTGGGCAGCATCATTTGTGAGTCACAATCAGTGCTTGGGTTTTGGAGATCTCTTTTCTGCTACCTCTTCAGTGAGGGAATTGCCTGAGGGGGATGCCCCCTCCCCCATTGAATTGGCCCAGAGATATGATTGCTTAGGCCTTAGTGCCACAAAGCAAAAACCAGTCTAGGAGAAGCTTTCTGTGGAGGTGTGTAGCTGCTTCTACAAGACAAACAATACAAACATGCTGGACAAATTTCCCTACCACCAGACAGAAGGCCAAGGTGTTCAGAACTTGCTGTGCCAACCACTTCCAAATGCAATCTCTCCATGAGTCCATTTAACTGAATACAACATAAATGAGACAAAGAAATCCTTACAATGAATTTCCACCCTCCCCTATAGTCTTTACAGCTGTCTTTTGGGGATTGAAGAGTCTTTTAGTCTTTACTTGTCCATCAAAGTCCTTTCTTTCATGTCTGCTGGGTGGCATTAGGTTTTGGCTTGGTGATAAAAGTGATCTGTCAGGCTTGGGAAGGTCTGCTCCACTCTGGTTCCTGTGAGGACTTTCTATTGGAGGGCTGGATCCAAACTCAATTTCTGGCTCAATGAATGGAGGGTCTCCTCTGGAGGCAGCATATGGATCAGCTGCTTCCACAGGTTGCAGAGTCCACAAGCATGAGAACAAGACCCCCTCCCCCTTTGTGAATGATCCTCCCAGGAAAGGTATTGTAAGAGGATTAGAGATGGGGGGGTTGGAGTGGGGGGGGGTAAATAGCTTGCAGGCAGAGTTTGGTGGGGGGAACCATCAGTACTACAGCTATTAAACAGATAAAGCAATTATAACAAAATAGAGACATCACAGATGAGGAAGGAAGTAAAACTGGATTCACATGCTTCAGAAAAAGGATGGACAGATAAAATCATTTAAACATACAGTATGTCAGGTTCCAAGTAATGCAATCTCTGTGAAGCCTGAATTTAATTTGATGGTGGAATTATATGAATTCAGTTTGACACAGTAAATGCAAGAACAATTTTTTCCTTGTAAATGAAATCAAAATGTTCCCTAATAAACTTGGGCTTCTCTTAAAGGAACAGAGAGGAAAGTAAAATGAACACAGTTTTCTTCACCCTGTTTTGTGGGCCAGACAAAACAGGCTGAAGGCATTTTCTTTCAATGCTTTAACTTTTTTGTAGCAATTTTTAAAAAATTGTCTTTTGGATTGGAGACATTTTACAGTTACAATTACCTCAGGGGCACACAAAGACAAGAGAAACAAAACAGAAAAGGAAAACAGAACTCTCAGGTTTACACACACTGGTCATTCCCACCATAAAACTCAGTTAAAATAGTGTTGGAAGAAATATCCTTCTGGGTTCAGTTCCAAGTGGGGAAAAAGACACTGGAAACATGGAGGCTGTTTGGAAGGTTTAATGGTGGACAGGACCATATGGCCTGGAGCTCTAGAGTGAAAAGGAAGGATGATCACATGCTTCAAGGTGAAGGAGGAGATCAAGAAGGAGAGAGAGATATGCTGAGAGTGCCTGGGTTTTATAACCTTTGTTAGGATTTGAATTGGAGCTTGCTTTCTGGTTGGTTGTCAGACTCCCATGAAGGGCAACTCTGTAAGCTGTCCTGAGTTCCAGGCTTCCTTGAGCCTTGCTGGATGATGATGCACTGAAAGGGCTTTTGAGCAATTGCTATAGCTTTACCTGGACATCTTTGTTATGTAAAGTATTCTGGCCCAGGCCTTAATGGCCCACCCATTAACAAAGGTGGGGGTGAGTTTCTGCTTCTGAGGTGAATTTCTACTCTTGAGTTTCTACTCTTTTGGGGGAAATATTCTGCCTTTTTAATATTTCCTAGGATATTTCAATTTTCTAGGAGAGGGGTGGCTGCTAACTTCCTACAGTAGGGAAGGCACAAATCTTAAACATATAACATGGTTGCATGGAAAACAGAGAGCAAGAGAAACAAACAAACAAAACAAAACAAAAAAACCAAAATTCCTATTTATATATTTCCCTTTTATATTAAGTACCTTTATTTAGCCAAATTGGTTTTCCAGCTTTGTCTCATTCCTAAGCCCATTCTTTACACAATTTTCTCACATCTTCCTCTTACCAGCCAGGACAGGCCTCTGCCGTTCATCCTAAGCAAATCTCCTAGGGAAGTTTCTGTCACAACCCTTGAGCTACAGCTTCCCATGTTCCCTCTCACATGTGGGGTTCACTTTGGCCACAGCCATCAGTTTTCAGACAAAAAAATAAGTTTGAGAGGACTCTGGTTCCCTCACAGAGTATGGCCACCTCTTTTCCAGGGAGCTATTAACAATGGTGGCGACTGCTTTCCAAGAGCATGTTTCTCCTTTTCTCATCCAGGGAGATATAATATTCTGCCTTTTTAATATTTCCTAGTGTTGAAAGAAATATCCTTCTGGGTTCAGTTCCAAGTGGGGAAAAAGACACTGGAAACATGGAGGCTGCTTGGAAGGTTTAATGGTGAACAGGACCACATGGTCTGGAGCTCCAGAGAAAGAAGATCACATACTTGAAGGAGAAGATCAAGGAAAAGGGCTGAGGTGCTGAGAGTATCTGGGTTTTATAACCTTTGTTGGGATTTGAATTGAAGCTTGTTTCTAATTGGTTGTCAGACTCCCATGAGGGGCAACTCTGTAGGCTGTCCTGAGTTCCAAGCTTGGTTGACCCTTGCTGGATGATCTATGCCCTTAAAAGGGCTTTGGCAATTGCTATAGCTTTACCTGGAGACCTTTCTTATGTAAAGTATTCTGGCTCAGGCCTTAATGGCCCACCCATTAACAAAGGTGGGGGTGAGATTCTGCTTCTGGGGTTCTACTCTTTTTAGAAGAAATATTCTGCCTTTTAAATATCTACCAGAATACTTCATTTTTCTAGGAGAGTTGGTGCCAACTTCCTACAATCCCTCATTTTTTTTTCAAAACACGTGAGTTTTGACAAAAGATTAAAAGGTGATCAGATCAGGAGACTTGATGGGTGCTTTTAATTTTTTTCTGATGCAAAGGAAAGGCATTGGAAAAAAAAGGCAACAGAAAAGGATTCCTTCAGTGGCTCCCAAAAGCTTTCAAAGTCTGGGAAAACTCCTGGTTTTTTTTTTTTTCAAAACAGTATCCAATTTTTTCATGCCAATTAATTTTCAGGTGTTTTGATGTACTTTTGTGAGCTTACAGTCAGGTTATAAGCACAAGCCTCTACATTCTTCACAGCCTTTAAATTACAGGCTGCCCATTTCAAGGTTATGGTTACTACCTGCCTAGCTCTTAGTTTCCAGGGTTTGTGAGGCCAAATTGAGATTAGCCAGTGTGCAATCCAGGCTATTTAGTATTTTTAAAGTTACACACAATGAGCCCTGGGACTTGTACTCATGAGGCCCCAGTGCAACATATCTTGCTTTACTGGACAACTGGGCAGCATCATTTGTGAGTCACAGTCAGGACTTGGGGTTTGGAGATCTCTTTTCTGCTATCTCTTCAGGAATTGCCTGAGGGGAGGTGCCCCTCCCCATGGAATTAGAAGGGAGTTTTGCTTGGGCCTTAGTGCCTCAGAGCAGCAAAACAAAAACAAAACAAAACAAACACATTTTCTTTTTAAAAAGAAGCAAGGGACAGCTTTGTGTGGAAGCAGGTGAAAGAGATAACCTATCTAATTCTAAATGGGTGTCTCTGTGTATGTGCCTGTGTATGCAGCTAGGTTTACAATACAGATAATACAAACATGCTGGACAATTTCCCTCCCACCAGACAGAAGTATAAGGTGTTCAGAACTTGCTGGGCCAGCTACTCTCAAATACAATCATGGGTACATCAAATTGGTTACAATATAAATGATGCAAGAAAGAAAACATTACAATGGGTTTCACATTACAATGAATTTTCAGTTACAATGAATTTCCACCCTCCCCATAGTCTTTCTAACTGTCTTCTGGGGATTGAAAAGAGTCTTTTAGTCTTTTACTGGTCCATCTCAGGATCCTTTCCTTCATGTCTCTGGATGGCATAGGCTTGGCCTGGTGGTATGGGTGGTCAGTCAGGCTTGGGAAGGTCTGCCCCACTCTGGTTTGTTGTAATGACCTCAGTGGAGGTTGGTCCAAACCCAGTTACTGGTTCCAATGGATAGAATGTCTCTAGGGAGTAGCATCTGCTTCCACATGTGGCAGGGCTGAAAGACAAAGAACAAGGGTCCCTTCCCCTTTGCTGGTAATTCTACCAGGAAAGGCATTGTAAAAGGATTAGAGAGGGGGTTTGGAGATGGCTTGCAGGTATGGTTTCAGGAGAAAGAAAAATAACACATCAGTATTGCAGTTACTAAACAGATAAATCTGTTTCAACAAAGTGGAGACACAGCAGATGAGAAAGGAAAAACTGGATTCAAATGCTTCAGGAAAAGGATGAACAGGTAAAATCATTTAAACACACAGTAAATGCAAGGATGAAACTTTTCTTGTAAATGAACTTAGAACATTCGTTAATAACCTAGGGTTTTTCTTAAAAGCACAGAGAGGAGAAAAATTTAACTCTGTTCCTCATCCAGTCTAATTGGCCAGATCAGACTGGGAGAGACAATCTCTCAGTGTTTTTAATTCTTAACAATTTAAAATTAATATCCGAAGGGATCAGAGACACTTAACAGTTGCAACAGTTACCTCTAGGACACACAAAGTCTTAGACACACACACGCGCGCTACACATACCCACACACAAAGACACAGAGGAAAACAAAACTCTGAGGTTTACACACACACTGATCATTCCCACAATAAATCTCTCAGTTAAATTGGGAAGGCATAAATCTTAAGGAACAAACCACGTGGTAGCATAGAAGATAGAAAAAGAGACACAGAAAGAAAGAATTTCTTTTAAAAAAAATCCCATGTGATCCTGTTTTACGTTTTTTTATTTTGCCCTTTTAAGTACCTTTATTTAGCACATTGGTCTTCCTGTATCCCTCAGCAAAGCCCATTCCCTATCTATACATTTTGGTTTTTTCTTGCTCATGCCAGCTAGGGTCGGCATCTGCCGCTCATCCCAAGCCTCCAATAGCTCTCCCAGGGTTCGGACCCTCGAACTACCGCTTCCCATGTTTCCCGTCCGATGTGGGGTTTCACACTTTGGCTTAGTCTCGGACCAAGAGCCTAAGATGACACCTTATGCAAAAACACTTAAAAACTCTCTCTATTCTACAGAATATTTCACAAAGTATGTCATCCCCTTTTTTAAAAAAACCACGAGACTCTCTCTCTCTCTCTTTTAAGGTTTTGGGACTGGGGGTATGCTGCCTGTGCAGACTTCTTTCTCTCCCCAAAAACAGTCCGTGAGACTCTCTGCCCCCGCAGATAAGTACTGGTACTCTCGCCTCTTTCCTTCAGGCCCGTTTAGCAGTTTGGAAGAGCTCAAATCGGGAAAACTTGCTTTTCTGTAAGCAAGTACTGGTACTCAATTTAGCATCCAAATTACACAACTACCTAAACCCCTGGGGTTTGCTTTTGGGATACACTGGACAAAAAACCAAAATTTTTCTTCCCTCCCTTCAATCATAACCCACTCGGCTTTTCCTCTTATATACAGAAGGTCTCACACTCTGATGACCCCCCTTGCTTTTCCTGTCCTGATGGTCATGGCTCTGTAGAGCTAGCAACAGACAAGAGGGCGGCTAGAGGCCAAACAAAGAAATGAAATCCAGCTGCTGTCCAAGGGTGAAGCCACTCATAGACACTCTTCCTCTATCCCTAACAAAGGTCCTGTGCTCTGGCAAAACCCCCATGCTCTCCAGACTTTTGGTCTTTCTGCGGTTAGGAAATGCACAGAGGAAGCAAGATCCAATTGTGCTTGGGAGAAGGACCCTCTCACACACATGCAAGCATACACATATTTCCCATGCTTTTGCTTTAAATTTAGAATTTAGAGGTACTCACCTTCTTTCCAAGCAGCCTTTGAGCTCAACACTCAAAACCCCTTTAAAACCTTTTTTCCCAAATGGCCAAGGTCCAGGAAAACTCACCCACAGACTCAATGGGTCTGTTTGCGGCAAGGGAATCTTACCTGGGCCTGGTCCATTGGTTAGGTTAGCTTGGAGTCCCATCTGCTTGGGTGCCAATTGTTGAAAGAAATATCCTTCTGGGTTCAGTTCCAAGTGGGGAAAAAGACACTGGAAACATGGAGGCTGCTTGGAAAGTTTAATGGTGAACAGGACCACATGGTCTGGAGCTCCAGAGAAAGATGATCACATGCTTGAAGGAGAAGATCAAGGAAAAGGGCTGAGGTGCTGAGAGTATCTGGGTTTTATAACCTTTGTTGGGATTTGAATTGAAGCTTGTTTCTAATTGGTTGTCAGACTCCCATGAGGGGCAACTCTGTAGGCTGTCCTGAGTTCCAAGCTTGGTTGACCCTTGCTGGATGATCTATGCCCTTAAAAGGGCTTTTGGCAATGCTATAGCTTTACCTGGAGACCTTTCTTATGTAAAGTATTCTGGCTCAGGCCTTAATGGCCCACCATTAACAAAGGTGGGGGTGAGATTCTGCTTCTGGGGTTCTACTCTTTTTAGAAGAAATATTCTGCCTTTTAAATATCTACCAGAATACTTCATTTTCTAGGAGAGTTGGGTGCCAACTTCCTACACTAGAATATTTCATTCTTCTAGGAGAGGTGCATGCTAACTTTCTACACCAACATTCTGCTTGTGACAAAAGTGGCTTAATTGTATAATTTGTGTTTTGGAACTTTTGTTTTAGGCCAGAAATGTGTTTAGATTTTATAACATATAAATGTACACTACTTTGGGTTTCAACAAGCATTGAACAGCAAATCTGAATATTTTTAATTAACTCTCTAACTGATTTCCATTCCTGTCATTTCTATTCCTTGCATATGAACTCTGATAGAAAATATATATGTACTAGAGTGACCAGTATTGGAAGAAAAATCTGGTCTGGTTCCAAGCCTGGAGAAAGATGCTGAAAATAAAATGGAGGCTGGCTGTAGGAAAGGTCTTGTTTATTTGAATGACAGAAACTTCAGTGACAGCAGCATGTTTCTGAGCTGGCTGACTAAATGGGGTTGAGATTGGTGGGCTTTTATACATTCTTTTGAACTTTTGTGATTGAGATGTCTGTTCCTATGTAAGAATGTGTTCTTTAATATTTTAATGGCTGCTGCCAGATTCCCATGGGGTTATGTAAGGGCTCTACAAGCAAAAGGAAATGGAAATCCTAGCTGTTTGTCTGAGCTAATCTTGTCAGTTTGCCTAATTGTATTCCTTATTTGGAGTCTCTTTGCTTATGAATAGATTGGCCCAGGCTTTTTGAATGGATACAAAATCTTTGCTTGAGGCTGTTTTTCTATGGTAGGAAGACTGGGGCTGCTTTCTGCCTGTGTTAGGATTTTCTCTATTTCTCCTTTGGGGAAATATTCTATCCTGCCTCTTTTAATATTAAGAATTAAGAATATCTAAATTGACACATCAGGATTATCTATTGTAATTAATATGATCAATTTTGCCAAGGAAAAAAACCCTGCAGATTCGACAGCGGAAGCTTTGTACATACCTAAACATTTTTAAATCCATCACTTCCGCTTTCGGAGGAGCGACGTTTGACGGCGGCTATAAAATAGATCGTCATCACTCTGCGCTGGTCTAAATTCAGCAGCCCAAGAAGGAGAGGAGCTCTGTCGCGGCTGCTGCGGCTGCAAAGAAAACTGAGCTGTCGCCATGGGCGGAGGCGACCTGGGTGAGGCAAAAGGAGGATGGAGAGAAGCCGAGGTGAGGGGCGGCGGCGGTGGGGGGAGATCGAGAAGGATAGTCTGGATTGCCTCGAATTTGAGTTACCCGAAACTAAGAGCCGATTTCTTAACTGCATCCGGGGTTCACTTACTATATACACATCTGGATGAAAATATAGGATATTTCGTATAATCGTATACTATATTAATTTATAATTGTATTATTGAAATGTAAGGATGTATTTAAGGGTGAAGAGACTTGAACTGGGGTGGGGAGAAAAGGCTCAATTGGATTTCAGAGTTACGAAAAGCAGTTCAGAAGAAATTGGGTAGGGACAGCAGCATATCTTCTTCAATTTAATCACTTGCTAGAGGTAAAGAGCATCTTTATAGCAACCTGAGTGGCTTATCACTATGTCATTATCTAGTTTGTCTAGTTTATCCTGGTGATACCTTAGCTGTTTCATGTATCTCCAATTCATAATCTGTTTACTTTTTGCTTTAGCAACTTATATCTTAGCCATTGTTTACAAGCCATGGTTTATGATTTAATGTATGTGGAGAGCCCAATTAGTATTCAAATGGTATATTCAACCATTTCTAAGAAAAGCATAACTTTCTGTGATGTGAGAATCTAGTTGGTGAGTATAGGTCCTTCAACATGCTCTTAATGAACAGATTAAGAGATGGTGGAAATCTCATTTGGAGTGGAGGAAAAATTGAATAGCTCCAAAGTCCAAATCTTGTAATGTGCTATTCTAAATCAATGATATGAAATTGACTGTTGAAGCAAGCTGTATGTGTTGTGGAGTGGTTAACTACCATTCTGTTATAGAACATTTACTGTGGA
>CM019155.1:94567836-94977159 GCA_009733165.1 Naja naja | reverse complement strand
GCTTTCCAAGAGCATGTTTCTCCTTTCTCATCCAGGGAGATATAATATTTGCCTTTTTGTATTTCCTAGTGTTGAAAGAAATATCCTTCTGGGTTCAGTTCCAAGTGGGGAAAAGACACTGGAAACATGGAGGCTGCTTGGAAGGTTTAATGGTGAACAGGACCACATGGTCTGGAGCTCCAGAGAAAGAAGATCACATACTTGAAGGAGAAGATCAAGGAAAAGGGCTGAGGTGCTGAGAGTATCTGGGTTTTATAACCTTTGTTGGGATTTGAATTGAAGCTTGTTTCTAATTGGTTGTCAGACTCCCATGAGGGGCAACTCTGTAGGCTGTCCTGAGTTCCAAGCTTGGTTGACCCTTGCTGGATGATCTATGCCCTTAAAAGGGCTTTTGGCAATTGCTATAGCTTTACCTGGAGACCTTTCTTATGTAAAGTATTCTGGCTCAGGCCTTAATGGCCCACCCATTAACAAAGGTGGGGGTGAGATTCTGCTTCTGGGGTTCTACTCTTTTTAGAAGAAATATTCTGCCTTTTAAATATCTACCAGAATACTTCATTTTTCTAGGAGAGTTGGGTGCCAACTTCCTACACTAGAATATTTCATTCTTCTAGGAGAGGGGTGCATGCTAACTTTCTACACCAACATTCTGCTTGTGACAAAAGTGGCTTAATTGTATAATTTGTGTTTTGGAACTTTTGTTTTTAGGCCAGAAATGTGTTTAGATTTTATAACATATAAATGTACACTACTTTGGGTTTCAACAAGCATTGAACAGCAAATCTGAATATTTTTAATTAACTCTCTAACTGATTTCCATTCCTGTCATTTCTATTCCTTGCATATGAACTCTGATAGAAAAATATATATGTACTAGAGTGACCAGTATTGGAAGAAAAATCTGGTCTGGTTCCAAGCCTGGAGAAAGATGCTGAAAATAAAATGGAGGCTGGCTGTAGGAAAGGTCTTGTTTATTTGAATGACAGAAACTTCAGTGACAGCAGCATGTTTCTGAGCTGGCTGACTAAATGGGGTTGAGATTGGTGGGCTTTTATACATTCTTTTGAACTTTGTGATTGAGATGTCTGTTCCTATGTAAGAATGTGTTCTTTAATATTTTAATGGCTGCTGCCAGATTCCCATGGGGTTATGTAAGGGCTCTACAAGCAAAAGGGGAAATGGAAATCCTAGCTGTTTGTCTGAGCTAATCTTGTCAGTTTGCCTAATTGTATTCCTTATTTGGAGTCTCTTTGCTTATGAATAGATTGGCCCAGGCTTTTTGAATGGATACAAAATCTTTGCTTGAGGCTGTTTTTCTATGGTAGGAAGACTGGGGCTGCTTTCTGCCTGTGTTAGGATTTTTCTCTATTTCTCCTTTGGGGGAAATATTCTATCCTGCCTCTTTTTAATATTAAGAATTAAGAATATCTAAATTGACACATCAGGATTATCTATTGTAATTAATATGATCAATTTTGCCCACAAGAGGGAAAAAAAACCCTGCAGATTCGACAGCGGAAGCTTTGTACATACCTAAACATTTTTAAATCCATCACTTCCGCTTTCGGAGGAGCGACGTTTGACGGCGGCTATAAAATAGATCGTCATCACTCTGCGCTGGTCTAAATTCAGCAGCCCAAGAAGGAGAGGAGCTCTGTCGCGGCTGCTGCGGCTGCAAAGAAAACTGAGCTGTCGCCATGGGCGGAGGCGACCTGGTGAGGCAAAAGGAGGGGATGGAGAGAAGCCGAGGTAGAGGGCGGCGGTGGGGGGGGAAGATCGAGAATTGGGATAGTCTGGATTGCCTCGAATTTGAGTTACCCGAAACTAAGAGCCGATTTCTTAACTGCATCCGGGGTTCACTTACTATATACACATCTGGATGAAAATATAGGGATATTTCGTATAATCGTATACTATATTAATTTATAATTGTATTATTGAAATGTAAGGATGTATTTAAGGGTGAAGAGACTTGAACTGGGGTGGGGAGAAAGGCTCAATTGGATTTCAGAGTTACGAAAAGCAGTTCAGAAGAAATTGGGTAGGGACAGCAGCATATCTTCTTCAATTTAATCACTTGCTAGAGGTAAAGAGCATCTTTATAGCAACCTGAGTGGCTTATCACTATGTCATTATCTAGTTTGTCTAGTTTATCCTGGTGATACCTTAGCTGTTTCATGTATCTCCAATTCATAATCTGTTTACTTTTTGCTTTAGCAACTTATATCTTAGCCATTGTTTACAAGCCATGGTTTATGATTTAATGTATGTGGAGAGCCCAATTAGTATTCAAATGGTATATTCAACCATTTCTAAGAAAAGCATAACTTTCTGTGATGTGAGAATCTAGTTGGTGAGTATAGGTCCTTCAACATGCTCTTAATGAACAGATTAAGAGATGGTGGAAATCTCATTTGGAGTGGAGGAAAAAATTGAATAGCTCCAAAGTCCAAATCTTGTAATGTGCTATTCTAAATCAATGATATGAAATTGACTGTTGAAGCAAGCTGTATGTGTTGTGGAGTGGTTAACTACCATTCTGTTATAGAACATTTACTGTGGAGTATCAATTGAGGGAACTATTTGAACAGAAATATGAATGTGGAGCAAGTACTTCTATGTACTTAGTTTTAGTTCACTGAGGTTTGCATTCAGATATTTTTCTGGTTGATATTTAATATTTGGTACAGCTTTTGTAGAGAAAATTTTCAGATTAAATCAAGGTAAATTTAAATGCTTAATCTTGCCTATAGAATCTTAAAAAAAGCTGGCACCCACAAACCCTCCGTAATGTGGAAAAAGTTTGGAAAGCAGAACAAAAGCATGAAGCCGAACGGAAGAAAATTGAAGAGCTACAACGGGAATTGCATGAAGAGCGAGCACGAGAAGAAATGCAGCGTTATGCAGAAGATGTAGGCGCTGTCAAGTATGTAGAGTTGGATTTACTGGTTTATAAACATAAAATTGTAGCATAGGAAAGAACTATTTAGCTATAAATTCTCTACACTAATTCATATTAAAGTATCCCTGACAGAGACTGTTTAGTCTCTATTTAAAGAATTGAAGCAAAGAGAAAACATCACATATTTGCATAATTGATTCCACTGTTGAACGGGCTTTATTACAATATTAATTTACTTCGAATGTTCAGTTTGGAGATTTAAACACAGACCTTATTCTCCAATTATACTACTTAAAATTTGATAGCATTTGACTTCTTAGCAGCCAAATTGGTGAACTTCTCTAATTCAAGAATTAAAAAGGGACAGTTACAGAAGCAAAATCCACTTGGAAATCTAATGCTTCATAAATATTTTTTTAAATTCAATTCAGGAAAATGTGTTTCATATTAAATTCACTTTAATAAAACTATGGAGATCATTGGAGAAATAAAATGTACCCCTTCCTCTAACAATTGTATTTCACTTCTATCAGCCTTGGGGAAATTATGATCTTGATAAGTATCCATATGTGTTCATGAGCCTTTTGTTTTCTCTCATCCAAGAATTCAAAAATTTTATTTCTTGCATTTAGCATTTCCCTAACCTATCCCAAGGTCTAGATAAATCCACATGTGTAATGTATTATCATCCTCTTTGTAACCTCTTTGTAAAGAGCCTTGATGGTGTTAAATGTAGGCTGTTAAATGCCTAGCACTTAATTCCAGCTGCCTGCAATTAGTACAGGCTCGAATCCCACCAGGCTCAAGGTTGACTCAGCCTTCCATCCTCTCAGGGTAGGCAAATTGAGGACCCAAGATTGTTGGGGGCAATAAGCTGACTTTGTAAAAATGCCGCTTAGTAATAAGCAGGCATATACAGTGGAAAGAAAGCTATTGCTGAGTGCATTGGGTTGCGCTCCAAAAATTGTAAGCCGCCCTGAGTCTCCGGAGAAGGGCGGCATATAAATATGAATTTAAAAAAACAACAACCCTCAGCCCTCAAGAAATGTTAAATATTCTGCTGCTTTACCTATTAGAGTCATTCTTTTTTTTTGCATCAACTTCTCTTTTATATATATATATATTCTTCCAAATAAATTAGAAAAAAAGATGAGAAGTTGGAATGGATGTACCAAGGACCAGGTGGCATGGTGAACAGAGATGAATACCTTATGGGGCGTCCGGTTGACAAGTATGTCTTCGAGACAACAGAGGACAAGGAGGCAGGCTGTTCTTCTGAGACTGGCCTTCTGCCAGGCTCTATCTTTGCCTCCACGGGTGCCAATTCTGCCTTGGATATGGCTAGCAAGATTCGGGAAGACCCTCTTTTTATGATAAGGTAATTAGGATTGTTTTCAGTATGAAAAAAAGGAACAGAAAGTATATAAATAAAATAATCAATGAATGGCTGATGAGTAAGTGAGGTGATGGCCAGGATGATTCATAAAATGAAAGCATTGAAGTATCCCTGATATTAACATTTTAAAAATCTAAATTATTCCCATTAATGTCTACAGTGCTTCTCTCTGACATTTTTGTACTCAATTTGATGAGAGATGCTAATCCTATAGATTGAATATTGGGATGTTTCAGATGTTGTAACTATATTAAGAAAACCTGTGTGTTCACTCGGCTTATACAAGATAATCTAAATCCTAAGGTAATCAGTAAAAGCAAAATAAATAAAGCCAACCAAATTTTGATAGAAGGTAGAATCCTATACTTATAGAAGATAGAATCCAATACCTATGGAAGACCATAGGTGTCACCCTCTAATCACAAATTCGATTATAATATTGTAGAATATCTGAGAATTTCACATGAATATTACTTAATAAATTAATATTTTGTCTATATAGGAAGAGGGAGGAAGAGAAGAAACGTGACGTTCTGAACAATCCTGTAAAAATGAAGAAGATCAAAGAACTGGTATGCTAATGCTGAATGCTCTGTGAATGTATACAGTCAAATCGTTTTGAATTCCATGATGACAGCCCTACATATATTGAGCAAAATTCAGTGGTGCTTTTTTCCAGTTTGATGTAATTGTTAAGATGTTGGCATGGAAATCGGAAGACTGAGTTTCAGTTCTGCCATGGGCATAGAAAACTGGCTGCCTAACTTTGGGCCAGTCATTCTCTTCCAATCCAACTCATCTCACAAGGTTCTTGTTATAGAGAAAATAGGAGAAGGCAGGAGTATTAAGTATGTTTACCATTTGAATGGTATATAAAAAAGGTGGATAAAAGTAAAAATAACAAGATAGATATAGCTTACCAATATCAAATTATTATGGACAGAACTTGGAGTTCATCTTGTTTTGAGCTGGAGAAAAAGTAATTCCAATGCTATATAGACTGTGTGAAGTTTAATTTAGTCTCTGCTGATCTTGGTTTGGAGAGAAAGAATAATGTGCAGGAATAATGACTCAACTAAACAGATGCCCAATCCAATCCAAAGTCTTTTAATAATGGTATTTACAACAAAAATTGTTAGAAATTAGTACAAACTGGATTTAGTTTTTTTTTTTCAATCTTGTACAAGATTGTAGCTGGAGTAAGATTTCTAAGTAATACTACTGAAGATATGAAATTATTCCAAATATAATTAATGTAGAATAATTGCTATAAATCTTCACTCTTCTTAATGGCAACCAAAATGTTCCTCAACATCTTCATGAAAAGTATCAGAAAAAAAATGGAAAAGTTTTCTGAGATAATACAAGAATATTGAGGAATGGTTTTGGGACTGGCCCTTCTGCTGTGGCAGCTGTTTTGTGAGCATGCTCATAAATATGCTCTCAAAATTGTAATAAGTACCTGTTAGTCCAAAAGGAATTGGGACCATATTCTAAACTCCAGTGATTTTTATGAAACTTGCACTTTTTCAAACGTTTCAGTTGCAAAACAGTTTGGAGAAGAAGAAGAAGAAGAAAGAGAAGAAGAAGAAACACAAGAAACATAGGCACCATAATTCCAGTAGTGGTGAAGATGAAGAGATTAAAACTAAGTATGTTTTGTGCACAGTATACATTTATTCATTTAACCTATTTTAGAAGTAGGGGTTGACTACTGTTCATAATTGCAGACAAAGGAGTGGAACTCAGTCCCCCACAAATACATGCTACTGTTTAAGGGGCTTTTGATATTTTAAAGGTGGTACATGTAGTCTCTGATTAACAACCATTCATTCAGCAACCATTCAAAGTCATGAAGACACTGAACAAGTGGTACTTACAACCTGTTCTCAAAGTTCTAGTCTTCTTAACCCCCACTCAATCACGTGGTCACAATCCATATGCCTGGCAACCACCTTGCACTTATAATACTGGGAGTTGCAGTATCCCTTGGTCACATGTTTACCGCTTGTGACCTTTGCTAGTTTCCCATAAATAAAGTCAGTGGGGAAGCCAGTAGGGAAAGTTGTAAGTCACTCCCATAAATGATTCTCCTGAGGAACCCAACTGTAGAATACAAAAATACTCTATAGCGGGGAGGCCTTTGCAGCCTATCCCGACTTAGTAGCGCAGGCCCACCCAACTATACTCATGCTGCAGCAGCCATGTGCTTCTTCTTACATTCTGCAGCACCATCCCCCTACAGGCTTGCACTGCAGCAGCCACTTACATATCCACTAGCCTGCTTGTTAGCTGCTTAGAACTTGCTACTGGCTTTCCAATTGATTTTACTTTTTGAAAGCTGGCAGGAAGTTGCAAGGAAGTCCTCATTTAATAACCCATGATTTTCACTTAACAATGGGAATGGGAACTCAGGATTGCTATTACTAAGTAATGGGTCCCATGAGGTTGTGCTTTATAATTGCATCACTTAGTACAGAAATTCCAGTACCTATTATCATTAAGTGAGGACTAGTGTATAGAGACCATTGATAGAGACCGTTTATCATGCTTTATATCCCAGAGGTGCCACAAACAACATATTTCTCTTCATATTTGAGCTAGTGTCTGCATATGCTGGATTTCTATTCATATGGGCTGGAACTGGCGTGTACATTACCTATACATTTAAAATAACGGGATTTAGACCTATCACACTGATGAAGTGATATAATTTAATTTTCTTTTGCTTTAGGTCAAGGGAGAAAATAGAACATCTTCATCCCAAAAAATCAGGATATGGATTGCAAGTACGTACTGTATTCTGTAGTATTTACTATACAATATAAAATAGAAATGCTATTGATTGGGGTCAGTTTGACTCAAGTCATAAAGTATGTGAAAGCACCTATTGTCATTGAATTCCTTGCTAGTATAGATTAACTACCAATATCTTCATAGCCACAGTTTGGGACATCTGTGTGCTGTCAGTTGAATACAGCAATATTTATTCCCTAATAAAGCAATATTTTTCCATGCTTAAACTCTTTAAGAACATAGCATTTTTCTCATAATGTTAGATTCCTGATAGTGGCCATGAAAGGATACCCCGTAAACTCCAAAAGAGTTTACGATCAGAGCAACAAAGCCATTCTCCTGAAAGGCATGTCAACAAGAACATAAATCAGGAATCAAGCAGGCATAAGAGATCAAGATCACCTAGAGACAGTAAACAGTAAGCAAAAAATGGGCAACCAATTCTCCTTTTCTATGATATATGTTATCTTAATTGCTGTGGAATTACTCAAATTTTAAATTAGCATTTTTTTCATGCAATAAGATATAAGGACTGAGAACACTTGAAATCATTATTCTAGTATCTTTATTGTAATTTTTAATATAAATGTTTTCAGAATATATAATTCATTGTTTAAAATTAATAACAGTTTAATATGGCATGTTCTTCTTGGTCAATCAAAAGACAAGTGCAGTCACTAGATTGCAAAATATGCATTCTGGTAGTATAAGGTGAAAAATTAGCAGAACAGCTTAAACTAAACAATTATTAATTATTCTTATGGAGGAAATAACACTTTTGAATTGCAGGGACAATGGTATGGAACAAAAGGCAAAAACAGAATACAAAAATTTTCATAAGGAACACAAATATAGAAGATCACAGACTTCAAGGTACATGAATGGGTATGGCATTGGTGTATTTTCAGTGGGTTGTGGCATAACTTTATAATGTATTGTAGGCAGAATATTTTGGAAAAACATGCATCTATAATGTTTTATCTTAAATAAAAAGGTTTATAAAAATGAGATTCAGCAACTTCTTCTTATTTAAAAAATCATCATAATTGCCCATTATTTAAAGGTCCCAAATGTCCAACTTTAAAAGATCAATCTCCTCAAATTTGATGGGTGAATGATCTACATTACTAAGGAGACTACCTAGGCTCAGTCTCTGCATGTCTATGGAAATTCTCAGTCATCCAGATCATGAGTGTCTCAAAGGTGCTTTTTTTTTCCAAAGAAAAAACACGAAAGTCCAGTTGCCTCTTGGGGGAAAAAAAGCACTTTTGGGACTGTCTCTGTACTTGCTTCCTGCTGATTTCCACGCACTTTGGAAACTTAAATCCTTTTGATGTGCTGGATGCAGTCAGAAATTACATGAGATTTAAGGTATAAATTTGTTTAAGATTCATTTGGCTATTAAGTAATCCCATAATCATAGCTCTAGAGAACCCTATTTCCCTGCATACAATAGTCAATAAGTTGATGATGATGGTTATCATTTGAAAAGCCACTACTATCCTGTCTAAAATCATATTAATCTATTTTAAAAAGAAAATTATCTGCAGAAGAACTGGAGAAAAGACGGAAGGAAATGATGGAGAATGCCAAATGGCGAGAAGAAGAAAGAAAAAACAATGTAAACAAACACAGAAAAGAAGATGAAAGAGAGCAAGCTCTAGAAAAACTTCGCCAGTCCAATGGGAAATTTATACAGTGAGTGGCCCCCTTCCTTCTAAAATTAGGGAAGAGCCATAGCTCAATTGGAACAGCATACATTGAACACAGAAGGTCCTGTTCAGTCTTCCTTAGAACACTCAAATGATCATTACACTTGATATAAAGCAGCAACATCCTATATCTCAATCTGATAGACTGTGCTGCATGCTTGCTTCACCTACCAAAGTATTAGATATAAGGAGGAAAGATTTTCCTTAACTTTTAACAGACACATTTGGAAGTTTATACTTTTGTTCAGGGTTTTTCAACTTCAGCAACTTTAATGTGGACTTCAATTCTCAAAATTCCCTTGAAAGTATACTGGTTGGGAATCCGGGAATTGAAGTCCACATATCTTAAAGTTGCTAAAGCTGAAAAGCAGTGATCTAGTTTCTCTACAGGTAGTCCTCAACTTATGACTACAATTGAGCCCAAACTCTCCATTCCTAAGCAAGATGTTTGTGAAGTGAGTGTTGCTCCATTTTACAACCTTTCTTGCCATAGTTGTTAAGTGAATTGCTGCAGTTTTTCACTTAGTAACACAGTTGTTAAGTAAATCTGGTTTCCTGCTTGTAAGAAGCTCACCAAAGAAGATCACATGACCCTAGGACACTGCAGCCATCATAAATATAAATCAGTTGCCAACCATCTGAATTTTGATCACATGACTGTGGAGATGCTGCAATGGTCATGAGAAACCCAGTCATAAGTCACTTTTTTCAGTAAAGTAATAACTTCGAACAGAGATTAAATGAACTGTTGTAAGTTGAGGACTACCTGTATATGCATGTAGATGGTGCTTCTGCTGGAACAGCCAATAAAGTGGCAAATGCAGACTGCTGGATGGAGACTTCAAAGCAGTTCTGTGAATTTTCCAAAAGGTGGAATTTCTTTAACAATTTGAGGGATGCTTCACTTTCAATAGAACCCCTTTTAAATAATTTGCAGAATTGCAATCATTTCCTCAGCATTTTCCAAAGTGCGCTTATTGTGTATGAATTCGAGTCTAAACATATTAGAGCAGAACTATAATGATTGTAAACTACTTTAGGATAATATGATCTTGCTAAGGATTAGGTAAAAATTTGGATATAAGGGAGAAACTACAGAGGCATAGAATTATTTTGAATAGGAAGAGGAAAACTTTTTTATACGTAAAGAGTGATGCAGAAAATAATGAGTGTGTAAATTAGGCTTGAAAGAGTTCATGTTTTGCATTGTCCCTGCCCCAGATATTATGCAGAAGGGCATTTAAACAGTTTTTAAAAAATATTCTATTAATTTCTCCTTTTTCATTTTTGTTTTTTTAGTGAGAAATGTTATGTGGAATAAAATGGATGTTTTTCTAATTCCTAATGCCCTTCTTTATTTCTTTGACCTGCAGTAATATAAAATTGGAGAGTGCATCCACTTCTTCTCTTGAAGACAGGGTGAAGAGAAACATTCACTCTATCCAAAGGACACCAGCAGCCCTGGAAAAAAATTTCATGCATCGATGAAATTGTTTTGTATCCTATCACTGGCCCACTAAGGACTTACGTTGTTGTTGTTTGTTTTGTTTTTCTGTTTGTATTTTTCCTGAGAACCAACTGACCACTCAGGAAATCTTCATAGGCCAGGTTATTTTTTCTTTGGTCTTTATAACACAGGAGAGTTCACTGATATTCCATTACAATGTTTTCAAATTAAGGTATGTTAAATATGTACAGTTTGAGATACTCCATTAGGCCAATTTGTTAGAAAGCTCAGCCTTTTTCTTTTATATTTTATAATACAGGTGAAAATTGAAAAAATAGAATATCGTGCAAAAGTTCATTTATTTCTGTAATGCAACTTAAAAGGTGAAACTAATATATGAGATAGACTCATTACATCGAAACAAGATAGGTCAAGCCATGATTTGTCATAATTGTGATGATTATGGCTTACAGCTCATGAAAACCCCAAATCCACAATCTCAGAAAATTAGAATATTGTGAAAAGGTTCAATATTCTAGGCTCAAAGTGTCCCTCTCTAATTAGCTAATTGAGCCATAACACCTGCAAAGGGTTCCTGAGCCTTTAAATGGTCTCGCAGTCTGGTTCAGTAGGAATCACAATCATGGGAAAGACTGCTGACCTGACAGTTGTGCAGAAAACCATCATTGACACCCTCCATAAGGAGGGAAAGCCTCAAAAGGTAATTGCAAAAGAAGTTGAATGTTCCCAAAGTGCTGTATCAAAGCACATTAATAGAAAGTTATGTGGAAGGGAAAAGTGTGGAAGAAAAAGGTGCACAAGCAGCAAGGATGACTGCAGCCTGGAGAGGATTGTCAGGAAAAGGCCATTCAAAAGTGTTGGGGACTTTCACAAGGAGTGGACTGAGGCTGGAGTCAGTGCATCAAGAGCCACCACACACAGACGGATCCTGGACATGGGCTTCAAATGTCGTCAGAAGCGTCTTACCTGGGCTAAAGAAAAACAGACCTGGTCTGTTGCTCAGTGGTCCAAAGTCCTCTTTTCTGAGGAGAGCAACTTTTGCATCTCATTTGGAAACCAAGGACCCAGAGTCTGGAGGAAGAATGGAGAGACTGCAAGATGCTTGAAGTCCAGTGTGAAGTTTCCACAGTCTGTGTTGATTTGGGAGCCATGTCATCTGCTGGTGTTGGTCCACTGTGCTTCATTAAGTCCAGGGTCAACGCAGCTGTCTACCAGGAGATTTTGGAGCACTTCATGCTTCCTTCCACAGACAAGCTTTATGGGGATGCTGACTTCATTTTCCAGCAGGACTTGGCACCTGCCCACACTGCCAAAAGCACCAAAACCTGGTTCAATGACCATGGGATTACTGTGCTTGATTGGCCAGCAAACTCTCCTGACCTGAACTCCATAGAGAATCTATGGGGCATTGCCAAGAGGAAGATGAGAGACATGAGACCAAACAATGCAGAAGAGCTGAAGGCCGCTATTGAAGGATCCTGGTCTTCCATAACACCTCAGCAGTGCCACAGGCTGATAGCTTCCATGCCACACCGCATTGAGGCTGTAATTGCTGCAAAAGGGGGCCCAAACCAAGTACTGAGTATATATGCATGCTTATACTTTTCAGAGGTCCGATATTATTCTATGTACAATCCTTGTTTTATTGATTGCATGTAATATTCTAATTTTCTGAGATCGTGGATTTGAGGTTTTCATGACCTGTAAGCCATAATCATAACAATTATGACAATTCACGGCTTGAACTATCTTGTTTTGCATGTAATGAGTCTATCTCATATAGTTTCACCTTTTAAGTTGCATTACGGAAATAAATGAACTTTTGCAAGATATTCTAATTTTTCGAGTTTCAGCTGTATAATGCTATAAAAAGGTTATATGAGTTTTGCTCTTCTTCCTGCTGAAAGGAAAGATGGAATTAGAAGTTATTTTTAGTGATATTACAAAGAAAATAATTACAGAAGTTTTCATTGTCTAGTTATAATTCCTCTGCCTTTCATGTTCTGAAATATGATATACTTGGGTCCAGCCTAACTGGGCTTATGCTACTGTTTTTCAAAGTTTCTTTCCTCTCTGGAATGGTTCACATCACTTTATTTGATGCAAAATATATTGTTTGCTGTAGAAGAAAATCCCTTTCCTAAAAGTAGAGAATAATTTTATTCTTTTTTTTTACTGGAGACATTTTGTGTCTAAAACATTCTATAAGAAGCAAAGTTTCTTAAATAGGCAAAAGGGAACATACAGAACTTTAGGACAACAATCTTTCATATTTTCCTTTTTGATATGTAAATATTCATCTTTGTATGTCTAGCTGGCATTTAATATATGTATATATCTTTATGTGGCCTTTTGGTATTTTTGTGGTATTTTTAAATATCTAGAAATGTATGTAGTTTTTTACATTCTGCATTTTAAATATACTGTACCTTGCAAGCTGCTCTGGGTAGCTTGCAAGGTACAGTAAAAATATCTATTATATATTTAAAAATTTAAAAACTATTAGATAAAAAAGGGCATTAAAAGGCCTAGGAAAATATTTGAAACCTGGGGTCCCCAACCCCTAGGCCACAGCCCATGAGCTGTTCAGAACCAGGCGACAGAAATGGCAGGCAAGTGCACATACACGCATCCCCACTTGCATGAGCAGCGGATGAGTGTGTGTGCATGTGCCTGCTGCTTGCACTAATTGAGATGCACACATGTGCACACCGGCCCACCACTCACACTGAATCATCCCCTTTTTCCCTAACCAGTCCACAAAGCTGGAAAACTGTTTTAAACTAATAAGGAAATGGCCTGTTTAAATTTAGATAGCAATTTATTGATAATATGAACCTGCTCTGGAAAAAGTGGGATGAGTTGTTAATCAACAACAAATTGTTAACAACTTCCTTGGAAGGATTTGTAAACAACTTCCTTGGAAGGATTAATAACAGTATGATGTTGAATGGAGTAAACAGGCCTAAAAGAAGCATGGGATTGAGTCCTGTAAGTTTTAAAACACAGTTGCAAGCAGGTTGATCTGGGAAAGCAAAGTTTCTTTAGTGTGAGACTAATGTTAGACCGAAGAAGATCCCATTCATCACTCATAGAAACAATTCTAGATCAGTTGTGGTTTGAAAACTTGAGTTTAAAGGCTGCAACACAGGGAGTACTTCGTAGTAGTCCCTGTATGAAACTACCAGTACATAATTCACCAAAATAATCTCTCATTCATATAGAAATGAACCTCCTGCATCAGCCAAAGCTGATAAAAAGTTTGTGCCATTTATGTCTGCATTGGATTCAGGACAATCATATATAGTAAATCTATTTCTTAAGAAGAAAAAACAAACAGATATCGTCCACAAATCTTTAAACATACCTTCCAATGTTGATTCATTGTTTTACACCCAGTCTCTTACAACCTGAAGATATATGTAGGCTATGGTGACTCAAGAGCACAGGAAATGAGAAATGTAAGCATTATTGGCATATGCCGCTAGCAGTAGATGTAGCATATCAGTTCTGCTGCAGTTCTTTAGCAAGACATCTTGTACAGTCAAGTGAAAAAGTATACCCTCTTTGATGCCTGTGCTTTTATGTATCGGGACATAGTAAAATCATGTGGTCCTTAGCATTTCTTAAAAATAAAGTAAATATAACCTCAGATGAACAACAACACATAACATACTATACCATGTCATTTATTTTGCAAAAAGAAAGCCAAAGTGGAGAAGCCATCTATGAAAAATTAACTATACCTTATGATTCAAAAGCTTATAGAATCACCTTTAGCAACAATAACTTGAAGTAATCATTTTTTGTATCACTTTATCAGTTTCTCACATTGTTGTGGAGGAATTTTGGCCCACTCTTGTTTACATGACCTCAGTTCATTGAGGTTTGTGAGTGTATGTTTATGCATAGTTCTTTTTAGATCTCACCATAGCATTTCAATCAGATTGAGATCTGGACTATGATTGGGCCATTGTAACAACTTGCTTCTTTTCTTTTTCAGCCTTTTTGTGGTAATTTCCTAATGTCCTAATCGTTGTCCTGTTGAATGACCCAGTGTTGGCCAAGTTTAAGCTGTGGGCCAGATGGCCTCCTATTTGACTCTGGAATATTTTGGTATACATTCATGGAAATTCATGGTTGACTCATTCATGGTTGAGTCATGGTTGTGGCTGCAAAATAAATCCAAATCATCACCCCTCCAAGCTTGACAGTTAGTATGAGATGTTTGTGCTGATATTACCATTTGGTTTACACCAAACGTGGTACTGTTTGGTCTACTTTGGTCTCATCTGCCCAAAGGACAGTATTCCAGAGGTCTTGTGATTTGTTCAGATGCAACCTAAGCCATGCTGCCGTGCTCCTTTTAGCAAGAAGAGACTTTCTCTGGCACCTTCCAAACAAAACCATAATTGTTTAATCTTTCTAATTGTACTGCATCATGAACATTAACATGTAACATGCTAATTGAGGCCTGTAGAGTTTGAGAGGTAACTCTTGGATTTTTTGCAGTTTCTCTGAGCATTGGATAGGTCTAATCTCGGGATAAATTTGCTGGGACATTCATTCCTGGGATGATTTAACAGCTGTCTTGTTTTCCACTTGTTAATAATCTTCCTCATTGTAGGAAGGGAGACTTTAAATTGTTTGCAAATGGCCTTATAACCCATCCCAGATTGATGGGCAACAACGATTGCTCCTCTAGGATCATTGCTGATGTCTTTATTATTTGGCATTGTATTAACACACACCTCAATTCTGAGGATCAAACTCCTAAAACTTCAGCTTTTATAGAGGGAGTCATGCTTGCTGATGATCAAGGGTACTTGATTAAGCAGCACCTGCTTGCTACTTAGATACTTCATATCTATGGAATCCGTAAGGTGTACTTCATTTTTATGCACGGCTTCTCCATTTAGTCTTTCTAAAATAAATGATGATATGGTGTAATATGTCATGTGTTATTGTTCATCTTGTATTGCAGGGGTCCTTAACCCCGGGCTTTAGCCCGCTACTGGGCTGCAGCCTGTTAAAATTTACCAGGCCACAGGAGAAATGAGCAAGTGTGCACATGAAGCTCCACTCGCATGAGCGGAGGGCGCTTGCGCTCAGGCACGAAGTTCCATTCATGCGAGCAGCAGCCACTTGCACTCCTGCAAAGCTCCCGTCATGCGTAGCTTCACACACAAGCACAAGTGCCCTCCACTCATGCGAGTGAAGCTTTGCACACAAGTGCAAGTCCCTGCTAGTCATGTGAGTGGAGGGCACTTGTGCGTGAAGCTTCATTCACGTGAGTGGAGGACACTTGCGCTTGTGTGTGAAACTACGCATGAGGGTAGCTTTGCACATGAGTGCAAGTGCCTGCTGCTTGCGTGAATGGATTCACGATTTAAAAGCTGACTTCTGCATTGATTCTGCTTGTCAGAAGCCAGCTGTGAAGTGCATACATGTTACTGTGGAATGCAGCATCAGTTGTAAGTGTGAGAACTGGTCTTAAAATTACTTTTTCAGCACTATCATAACTTTGAATGATCACTAAATAAGACAGCCCTTAAGTGAGGATGACCTGTTACTGCTGACAATTTAACGCCAAATTACAAATGATTCTTCACAATGGATTCATGCAGACATTAACACGGATGAGAAAATGGAACCTTGTAAAATCTCCATTCATGACCATTTCAAACTGGTCAAACAAAAATTACAAAAAATAGTGGAAACAACGTAGGAATGTCTCCATGTCCCTAGTTTCTCAAATAGTCTAACATTCTCAATGGCATCAATCTGCAAAGTAATAAGAGAGTAATGCTTCCCCTGTCTCACTACAAATCATTCAACAGGACACCCAAGGCAAATCTGGGAAAAGATCAAGATGATCCATTTCATTAAAAGCTCTTTCAACTGTTTCCTATCAGCTTCACTCTGAATAAAATATTGGTTATTGCCATGTAGATGTTAAAATCATATGACTATAGTAAAGGCTTTTTAATCAGTAGCCTCTTACAGGGCAATTTACCTGTAAATGAGAAATAGTGGTCTGAATGACAACTGGAATGATTGAATTCTTCGTGACTTTCAAAGAGAAACTAGATAGGGGTCTAATGAAAAAAGTGTCACAATCAGACAGCACTTACCTCAGGAGACAAGCCATGAAACCCATTCTACTGAATTAGATGGTACACATCTTAAATAACTGCTCCTAAATGAAGACATGAAGCCTAATAAGAAACTGAGTAATCTTGTTTGTTCATAATAAAACTCAGGAAATGTATGGGTGCTAGGCTGATAAGTGGAGATTAAGATACTTGCTTGTACAAGATTTGCATAGTTCCATGCAGATACAATCAGAGAGAAAAATCATTGATTTTTTTCTTCCTAATTGCCCTGGCATGGGCTTGCTTTGTGAAATGTATTTGTCCATCTTGCAGTGGAGCTACTCTGGGTGGCTTACAACAATAAGGTGGAAAATGGTTTTTAAAAATGTGAAAATGACAATAGTAAAGTAATGAATCCATAAAAATAAACAGTGAAAGTACAATATGAAAAAATGGACAGAGGAGCAGCAGGAAGTGCAGGGGGGAAGTGAGTCAGCTAGCTAGTCCAGCAACCACCTCCAGTGACAAATTCCTCTACTGGTTCCCCAGCCAACTAGCAAAGCCACGTCTTCAGGCCCTTGTGGAAGGATAGGAGGAGAGTGTAACCTTATCTGGGGTCAGGATGTTACAGAGGGCCAGCACTACAGCAGAGTAGGCTCTTCTGAATCTTTTCAGCAGGTTTCCTCTACCAACACAAGTAGCGTGGGCTTCTCTAACACCTTGAACTGCACCCAGAAGCAAATGAGCATCTGTGCAGCTCATGAAGCAGTGGTGTAACGTGGGTCATTCTATGTATGATTATGTCTTTACTATATCCGGTTAGATATATCTATGGACTGTCTCACAGCAGTCTCATCATTTCATATTTCATTTTCAGTTGCTTCCTCTTCTCTTTCCTTATATTCTTCCCAGCATTAGAAGGCCCTTCAAGGCCCTCGCTCCCCATCTTTCTGCTGCAAGACCCTGTTTTGATACTGAACTCACGAGATCAGCGGAATGGGACAACTTGCCACAGTCAACTCGTTGTGGCCAACTTATCATGGCCAACTCGCCGTGAGACAACTTGCCAAAGGATAACTCACTGCTGGACAATTTAACAATTCAATTATTTAAAAGAAATAAAAATAATAATTTTTGTCATTCACATTTCATTTTGTCCCTCTTTTTGCATCCTTTAATGATTCTATTCCACCATTTCTTTGATATTAGTATAACTCTTGCCCTGAAGTGAGTTTTCCCACAGCAAGTTGGCCACCGCAAGTTGGCTGTAGTGAGTTGGCTGTGGCAGTTGGCCATAGGGAATTGTCAGACCCCAGAATCAGCTGAGCTTGTTGCTGTTGTACCGACCTCCCTGTTGTATAGTAACTTCCTTGCCTAAACTGTTAAAGAGTCCGTCTCTGGATTGGCAGTGGAATTCTCCAGACTTTTGATTTTGCATGACTTCAGTCTCCCTTCCTTGTGTTCAGCTTCAGAAGCAGTTCAAGAATCATGACCTCCATGATGGCTATGCATCTATTCCAGATTGTCACAGGTCCAATCTGAAACAGTGGTCACACACACCAATTCTAATATTTTATTGGTGCAATGTCAACATGATTTGGTGAGGAATCTAACATTATCCCTCAAACAGCCCAACTGAACTTGAATCAATACTCATCACAGTTCAGTTGTTCAGCAGTGACATCAGAATGAACTTTGGATGAAAAATGCCCTATATTATCCATTCAATGAAGAAAAAATAGCAGTAGAACTGGGAAATAGAAGCATAGTGAAAGCATTAGCAAATGATGAAGGTTACAATACCTAGGCATATTGGAAGCAGATAACATCTTGAATGGAAAAGTCAAGCAGTCAGTGCAAAAGGAATACATCAGGAGAGTCTGCAAAAATTAAAAACAAAATTGAATGCTGGAAACATAATTAAAGCCATTAACACATGGGCAGTTCCAGTGATACGCTACCCAGTTGGAATCATCAACTGGACTGTGACTAAACTGGAAAACGTGGAGTAGAAAACACGCACATTTTTGAATATGTACCACGCTTTACATCTATGAAATGACATTGACTGGTTGTACCTGCCAAGAATAGGGGGCAGAGGGCTATTGCAAATCCTTCAAACTGTAGAAGAAGTAAAACGAAGTTTGAATGACTATCTGAATCAAAGTACAGAAAAACTGCTGCAGTCTGTGAAAACAGAGAACATTATAAAAACAACAGAAACAATTGCAGAATATAAGGAAAATCAGCTGAATGACAAATTAAATGGATGGAAAACCAAAGCTTTGCTAGGACAGCACAAAACGGAAGAAAGTGACCAGCAATTAAACTACTAGATAAATGTTCTGCAGAAAACCAGAATTTTTTTCACTTATTCTTTTAGCAACCGTTACTCCTACCAGAAGTGGCGCTGTCTTTAAAGCAGAGCGCTTCTGTAGCATATAGTCATAATTTCCCATTCATAACTCTAGGTGCTCCGTTGTTGATTGGTTATTTGGTCCGTAAAACGGAGACATACCAACCTATTTGATACATCATTCTCTTCGGGACAAACTATCTTTTCAAGAAAGGAAAAGTTAGTGGATTTGCTAACTGCACGTTATTTTGACAAATTAATCCAAACCACTTTGCTTTGCCACAACATAATTCCTTGACTCTTTTTAAATGAACTATTACTACAGTACTTTTCTTCTTCAATTTCTCAAATAGAAATGGAACATTCCTCTCGCCCCTCCCTTTATTCGTCGCCATCTTGACGCCTCCTTTGCGCAGAAGTCGATGGCACAACTAGTTCTGCGGTGGAGCAAACCACGGAAAGGGAAGCATGGGGGGGAAGGTGGGGTGGGGCGATATATTCATAGCGGATGAAACTAATCGAACTATGTTATAAAAGGGGATTAGGCTCACTTGGGGAGGGAGGTAGGCATTACTATTCGATAACTGACAGGGGTTGGGGCTTGGATCTAACTATGATGTGAAAGGGGAGTTATGGTGTGGTGCCCCGTTCTCTGAACGGAACTCTTGCTTGTAACGAGGGGAAGGGTGTGTGCCTGTGGGTGGTACTGTTGTGATTGGTGCGTGTGCATGTGCACCTGTGTGTATCTCCTATCTATTTGGGTGATTCCGCTGAATTAGGTGGAGGGAAAAGAACAGAAGAACGACGGGTGGAGCGAAGGTGGTACCGTTGTGAACGCTTTTTATGGGGGGCGGGGGGGAGAGGGATACGGCTGACTTAATTGCACTGGGACTGGTCTAGGTGGAAAAGGGAGGGCTGGATGGTACCATTTTGGGGGATTTATAGGGAGAATTAAAGAAATACCTCGGATTCGGATGACATTCAACCGCGGTTGAGCGGAGAAGAATAGAAGCGGTGCCTTTAACGGCCCACTGTAATCTGAAGGTCGGAAAAAGGCAAGAAGAAGCACCACTTCAAGTTTAAAAAGGTGGCATCAGTGGTGGTACCAATGAGAGGTTGGATCTAGTGGTACTTGCAAGGAGGTGTCAAGTCTAACAAGCCTAGGTACCTATTGGTGCCATTTTGAGCTGGCACAAGTCCTATCCACAAAGAGTGAGGAGGGGAGAGTGCTTTGAGTACTGAAGGAGCAGAAGTCTGGGCCTTTTCTTGGAGAGCATTTTGACATGACTGCCCAGGTTGAAGGGGCCCAAGGAGAGGCATGAAAAAAATCTGCTTTTAGGAGGAGGCCAATATTTTTTCTAGCAGCCCCAAGGACCCTCTCTCTGCCATGGCTTCAAACTGTACTGGAGGCACAGCAGCTGCAAGCGCCAGCTCAGCTATAGGTGCTGCCCTCAGTGCTTCCAAGACCAAGACAAAGAAGAAGCATTTCGTTTGCCAGAAAGTGAAACTCTTTCGAGCCTCTGAACCGCTCCTGAGTGTCCTTATGTGGGGAGTCAACCACACGGTGAGCAAGAAATACTTCCCACAGTGCACTTCCCACCTCTTTGAACTTAAGACCTCTCAAACTAGAGAGGCACATTCTGCCATTGAATATATGTCTCTTCTTACAACTATTATGTAGCATCTCTCATGTTGATTATTAGGTACAGGGTAAACATCTTTATTTTGGTATCTATATATTAGAATTCATATCTTGCATGAAAACAACGTTGGAAAATTGTAGCGAAAGGCATTTTAAAATGGAAATCAGGTAAACATTTCTAAAATAATTACAAAGGGGAAGCAATTCTGTGTTGAATGAATTTCAAAGTCTTCCTCTACAGGAGATAGTGGTTCTTTACTATAATCTTTCTTCTCACACATGTGAAAGGGAATGGTGGAACTGGAGCAAGTGGGTGGGTGTGTATTGTACGGTAGGTATTCTTTAAAAAGCTGTGCTTTTCCTGAACTTGATCTAAGAAGGAACAACATTTTTGTTGAATCACCTTTTTCCTTCAAAATCAGGATTGCTGCACAGTTTTAGTTTTTAGAACAAACCAGGAGATTATGTTTATTCAGAAGTCAGCTCTTGAGTTTAGGAACACTGCTCTGTATATAGGATTGTAGCTTCAAATCCTCAGCAGCAGATTCTGGTTTTTGTAACCTATGTTGTCATTCCAGGTTCAGTAAATCCCTCCTTGCTTATTCTTTACCAAGGATGAGTTTTGATTTTCTGTATTTTAAATGATTGATTGCCTGGATAATGATCTTCATAAGGGAGGAATGTAACTCCTCTGAGTTAAGGGATAACAGATTATCATTTTTTTAATATCCAAAATAATACTATATAATTCTGAAATGTCTATAAATATTATGATAAATAATTTTGTTGGAATCTGTCTGAATATATTTGAGGATTGTCTCAGTTGTACAAAGCAATAAAAGGATCTTGCCATTCTAGAGTCCAGGGACAGAACTGTATACATCTTAGAAATCCTAGTGAGCATTGTCAACTAGTAGTCCCAGAATACCTGAAAAGTGGCAGTTTAGAGGAAGGTTACTAAAAAATATTCACCAGCAAACTTTACAAGCTCTAGTTAGTAAGATGGTCCCAAAGAAATTGAGAATATTTTTTTCAAAGTATCAGTCCTGACAAGTGGAGATATTTTTTTATATCAGTCTTACAAGCCCTGTGTATGTACATATCTGAATGGGAAATTATGATGTTGATGGACTACAAATCCCAGTATTTCTTTATAATCAGTCATGTTTCCTGAGTTTGCTGGGAATATTCATTCAGCAACATCTGGAAGATTACACAAATAGTCTACGGTTAACAATGGTAATTGCGACTAGAATTTCTGTTGTTAAGGGATGCAGTCATGACATGTAACATCACATGACTACATTGCTTAGCACTGACAAGCACTGCTTTTTGTCATTAACTGAAGTTCACGAGTCATTAGGTGAGGACCCATTCTGATCCAAGTCACTCCCAACTTTGTCCCTCCCCTCTCCATGCTTTGGTAACATAAGGGACTGCCTCCTCTGACACTCTGAACTCCACTTATTTGCCTATCTTCTCCCCAGTCTTTCCCCTTTTTGCTACCCACTAACTTAGTCCGTATCCCTACATCTTACATCACTACAGTACCAGCCGGGACCTTTTTTTGCATTTCCTTCATTTGGGCCAGTGCACCCCAGCCAGCATTTCTATTCACATGCCAGCCTGGGTCTCATTCATGCCCCAGTTGCCCCACCTGGGACTTTCTTTCAATAAAGAAGCCTGGCATCTGAAAGATTTGGCTAGAAAGGTTCTTTTATGCTGGGGCTTTTGTTTATATGCCAAACATTTTCAGAAGGCTTTGGGTGGGACATGAGAGAAATCTCAGCTACACTGCTGCAAAACAAGGTTCTGGCCAGTGCAGTAGTGGCTTATGATGTAATAACAATAGCAACAGCACTTAGACTTAGATACCGCTTTATAGTGCTTTACAGCCCTCTCTAAGCAGTTTACAGAGTCAGCATATTGCCCCCAACAATTTGGGTCCTCATTTTACCCACCTTGGAAGGATGGAAGGCTGAGTCAACCTTGAGCCTGCGGGATTTGAACTGCCAAATTGTAGGCAGCTGGCTGTAGAAGAAGAAGCTTGCAGTACTGCACTCTAACCACTGAGGCATAGAGGCTTCTTTGATGGGCATAGTAGCAGGTAGGACCAGCTAGCAGCAGTGAGTAAATAAGCAGTTGTAAACTAAGATGGACTCAAGTGGGCCCAAATTTTGTTCACGTGACCATGGGAGTGTTGCAACAGACAGAACATTGAGGACTAGGAATAAGTCTCTTTGTTTGGCACCATTGTTGCTAAAGAATAGAAATTAAGCAAGATTTATTTGCAGGGGCTTAACTGAGGGGGAATATGATCTAGTGCCTTGATGGTGAACCTATGGCACACGTGCCACAAGTGGCACGCAGAACCATTTGTGCCAGCACGCGAACCGCAGGCAAACTTACCTCACTGTGCATGCGCGTGCCTCACAGCTGATTTTTCTGCTGGTTTCAGGCCTTTTTCGGCCTCCCAGCAGCTTGGAAAAAGCCTCTGCAAGGCTTTTCAGGCCAAATAGGCCCATTTTGTCACTTTCTATAATATCAGAAGTGATGAAACAGGCATATTATTCGGCCTGAAAAGCCTTGCAGAGGCTTTTTCCAAGCTTCTGGGAGGCTGAAAAAGGTCTCAAACCAGCCAAAAAATCAGCTGTGAGGCACAGTGCAGGTAAGGGGGTGGCATGGGGGGGGATTGCATACACGGGGACCGTGGGGATTGCATTCTGGGTGCTGGCATGTGAGCATGTGCGCTAATCACGCAATTTTTGGCACAGGAGCCCAAAAAAGGTTAGCCACGACTGGTCTAGTGGTTAAGGCAACATCCAGAAACAGGAGACTATGAGTTCTAATCCTATCTTAGACATGAAAGCTGGCTTCTCTTTCAGCCCACAATGACCGGATCAGGCAACAAACAGTCAGTCTATTCTTAATGGATCAATATTGACTTTAATCTGAAAAAGTGGGTCCTACTTTAGGGAAAACAAGGAAGAAAAAAAATCCTGTAGATGCTTAAATTTGGTTCATGCAACTGCAATTGCAATAGGTTTAATTATTTAGAAGTCACTGGTAAATATTTGCAATCAATATGAATATTTGTGAATGTTTGGTGAATATTATTTATACGAACAAAGTGTCATCTCCAAGTGACTTTATTTAGGTGTTTGTTTATATGCTACATTATGATGGGAAAGTCTATTGTTATTGCAGTAGCAATAAATTTTTATTGAATAAAAATGCTTTGATAATCAGAGTTGAATATATTTAACATCTATCATCTTGTTTAGAACTGGATGATTTTATCTGATGGAAAATTATTGGCCAAATACAAATTTATATATAGTATAGCACATTAAGTTGCAAAAAAACTAATAAGAAAAATAACACTTTAGCAGGTGATTACCATAATTTCAAACACATCTTAGCATCAAAATACAATTGGATGATTAATCAAAAGTATGAGTGATTAGGACAGACCTGAAATTATTAATATAGACATAATTATCTGTATAAAAATTGAGAAAGAGGAAGAGAAACATTGCAGTGCCATATAAATTATACAAACTGGAGATAGCAACTGCTCATGATGATGGTGTAGATGACGTAGCCTAAAACACTCAGATACCTATGATTTCTTCTCTCAATATCACCCCTTTTGTAGAACATAACTGTGCTTTCTTGACAATATTCATTTAATGTTGAAACTGCCAATAAACGTTAATGGAATTTATTGGCTCTACCATTGTACATTCCAACAATTCAGGTGACTTCTTTTTTCCCTCACATCCTGTTTAGATGTTGCATTTCTTTTGCAGATTAATGAGTTGAGTAATGTCCCTGTCCCTGTTATGTTAATGCCAGATGACTTTAAAGCCTACAGCAAGATTAAAGTGGACAATCATCTTTTCAATAAGTGAGTAATAAATATTTTTTGATTAAGATATACTTCCCCATTTAACTTCAGTATCTGAATAGGTGGCTTGTTATGAATATATAATGACACGAATCAGAATGTTACAGAAGACAATGTAACATGAAAGAAACACAACTGTTATAAAAGAATTCAGCACAATTCATTTGTCTGAATGTGCTCTATGTCCAGCCGTGAATGGATATTATTGGAAGGCCACAATTCATTTTCTAATATAACCAGGATACAGAGAGTAAAATCCCTTCTGTACCAAATGTGTTGACTACTCAAGTATTACTGTATTTTGATGGACCAGCATATTTAAGGGGTATCTATTTCTCCTTATGCCTCTCTATTCTTTAGATCTGTTCTTGTGTCATGTTTGATACAGTGTAGTAGAAATCAAAGAAATAATAGGTTGCAATGCTTTGCAGAGGGAGAAAGGCATTAATGTTTCTGATGCATATCTCTGTATACTTTAGAAGTGATATTAACTATTCATTGTGGCTTTTAAAGCTAGCTGATAATTTGCAGGACATTTTTTTTCTACTGCTGTTTTTATGATGCCTTTTGGAATTTATTTATTTTTTACTTATATATCTATGTCCTAATCCACTTTTTTATTTTAAAATGCTTGTTGGAAAAGCAGTTTGGAAATATTAAATGAGATTTTACGTCTAAACAAACCTTGGGATTTGAATATAGAATAGAAAGCAAACTGACTCCAATGTTAGAAATGTGAGGTTGGGAGAACTTGACTTCAGGGAAGGATTGAAGTATATACACTAGGGGTGATGGTGACATAATTGACTCATCCCCAATATGCTTTGAAGGAGACTTAATCTGGAGCAAACATGTTAACCTTTGGTGAGATTACAATTGTCAGGCAACCTAGATCAACTTTTGATAATTAGATGATTCTTAATGTTTTTCCATTAATGCCATTAGTATAATTTGAATAATATGTATAGTTTGGACAACAATTTTTAATGGATCAAATGTTTTGTAGATATAAAGAAAACTTCTTTCCTTCTTTATTTAGCCTATCATCATCATCATCATGATGGATTGACAACATCAGCAAGTATTGTGAGCCCAATTGGCAAAAGGAAGCTCAGAGTCATATTGATTGGAAACATGCAGAAGAGGCATTCTTCGTGCAGTGGATACACAATGGCGATGATGATGATGATGATGATGATGATGATGATGATAGGCTAAATAAAGAAGGCGTGTTCCGCATGTTTCCAACCAATGCGACTCTGAGCTTCCTTTTGCCATTTGGTCTTGTAATACTTGCTGATGTTATCAATCCATCTTGTTTTAGGTCTCTTTCGTGGAAGCTTTTTATCAAATGGGATCCATTCTATGATTGCTTTTGTCTACTGCCATCAGTTTTTCTTATTATGTGACCAGCCCATTTCCATTTTGATTTTTTCACTCTCTTGATAATATTGTATACTTTCGCTTGTTGTCCAATCCATGTGCAGATCTTTCTATCTTGTCTTGTATTGCTGAGCATGTATCTTTAAGATCATTAAGGCAAATTGTCGCCATTGTTTTTTCATATATTGATTGTAGCAGGTTTATGTAAATAAATGTCTGTGCCTTGACTGAGCAACGCATTAATTATTGCTTTCTGGAATACTGAATCAAACACCTTTTCGTAGTCAATGAAAGCCATGCATAGAGACATGGTGTACTCCTTGTGCCTTTCAATGACTTGCTGAACAACCTGGATGTGATTCATTGTGCTGTAGCCACTTTGAAGCCTGCCTGCTCATTTGGCTGTGCATCATTTAATATTCTCAATATTGCTTTTGCAGATGACTGAAAGGAGGGTTTTATTTTATTTTAAGCATTTTATGGCGTTAACAAATTATCAATCATTATTTTTGTTTTTCATGATGTGTTTATCATTTTTATAGTCTTTTCCACACTCTTATCTTCACTTCAGTTTGTATCATTCTATAGTCACTTCCAACATTAAAACAATTGATGATAGTACAGTTGCAGAATATGATTTTATCACTTGCCATGATGTAGTCAACTTTGCTTTTGTACCCAGATGGACACTTCCATGTCCAATTTCTGCTAACTTTTTTCTCATAAAATGAGATCATGATTTAAAGTTCCTGTCCTTTAGCAAAATCTGTTGCTTCTATTATCTCATTCACCACTTCCATACGGGCCAGTCACTTTTTCTCCAGGTATTTTTCTTCCTATTTTTGCATTAAAGTCACCCATTCATATTTTGTATTGGCATTTTTCTTTGTCTTGAAGCCAGGCCACATTGTCGTAACACTCTTCAACCTCATCATCACAATATAGCTTATTGTCTTATCACCATAAGACAACACTCATCATCACGATAGCTTATTGTCTTACCACCCATAAGATTGGGTGATTTGAAGCTTGTATTGTTTGTTCAACTGAATGATGTGTTGGGCTACTCTGTCTGATATACTTTCAAATTTTAGTATAGAGTCTTTCAGCTTTTAGTTGGTGAAAAAAACCAACTTTGCCACATTGTCCATAACAGAACCTCTAGTGTAGGTAATGCCCAGTCCTATCAAGTTCAACTAAAGTTTAGAATTTTTGTCATGTTTCACATAATCCAATGATATCCCAAATGCATATGGTTGAGTTCAGTCAGCAGTTCCAGTCGAGCATCTGTTTTCATTGTTCTAATGTTGGCCATTCCTGCATCCAAAGTCCAAAAACAGCTTGCTTTAATCTGATGATTCCTAGCACCCTCTGTCTTTGGGCAGATCTTCCCACTGCCGTGGGTTGTTGCCATAGGGCCTTTGGGGAAAGAAAGCAGAAAATTCTGCTGGAAAATGTCTGGATATATGTCCATGAACTGATGCTCAAGACAAAGTGAATCATGCAGTAAGACAATGACCCAGAACATATAAGCATTTCAACCAAAAAATAATTAAAGTAGAAGAAAGTTATTGTTTTGGAATGACCAAGTCAAAGTTCTGATCTTAATTCTGTAGAAATGTTGTGGAAAGACCTGGAGTGGGCAAGGAAGCCCACCATCATCCCTAAATTGAAGCTAATCTGTAAAGAGAAATTGGCTAAACTTCCTCCAAGCAAATATACAAGACTGGTTAACAGTTATCAGAAACATTTGGTTGCAGTTATTGCTGTCCAAGGAGGTCACACCAACTATTGAAAGCACAAGTTCATATACTTTTGCCACACACAAGTATGTAGCTTTGGATCATCTACCTCTATAAATTAGAGAACATGTAAAATGTTTTTGATTTATTTGTTTTGTTGAACTCTTTAGTTTTAGGATGTAATCACATTTTATATAATTTATACAGAAATATTGAAAAAAAGCTTCAAATTTTTTAAAAATGATGTTGTAAAATGCCTCGATTGTGTGAAAAAGGAGATGTTGGTATCTCACAGTTTCATATCCAAAAGTTATAATCACACAGGGCATAATTTGGAATGTGCTAATAATACTTGTGTTAATGTCAGTCAAACTATTTTAAAAAAAATTGAACAAATACACATAGGATCAGTCTACTAATATTTATGGTTATTTATTACTTCCTACAACATTGGCAGTGTGCCTTAAACGGGTTTATGGAAAGTGACTATAAAAGGGCCTATAGCTTTTCTATCTAAGTTTGTGAGCTTCCCAAATGCATCCAGATGGCTGATCCACCATGATTACTTATTGAGTAGATTTAGTCTAATCCTCCTACTAATAGTCCCCAGAAGAGATTGGCAAATGTTTATCTAATGAAGGGAAAATTTTAGGACTGATCATGAAAAGACAAATGTAATTTGAAAGAAAAACAACCTTATATTTAAGGTGAAATAAAAATTTAATTTTATTTGTCCTCCTAAAGAAAAGGATGTGAAATGATAAAAAGTTATTTTCATGCTACATGAATTACTTTGAACAATTTTGCCTATATATGTTCACTTATAAAATTAGCTGCTGGCCATAAATTTTAGTTTCTTTCTTAGGTTTTTCAATCAATATATGAGGTCAGAAATTTTACAACTGCTACTAACCAACATTTGCTTTAATTAAACCTGATTAATCTTTCTCTAATGCCATAGTGGAAGATATATCATTTTGCCTTTCTTTTTATTCTTTTAGATTTTTTTTAATTCTAAGGCCTGATGGTGCCTGTACTGTTAACATTTACACAGCACTAGTAGTGTCAATATTAACAAATACCGTGTTTCCCCGAAAATAAGACACTGTCTTATATATTTTTTGGCTCCCAAAACACACTAGGTCTTATTTTCGGGTAGGTCTTATATATTTATGGTGCCAAATAGTGGGTGTGAGTGTGTAGGGGGGTGTTTCGGGTGCACGGTTGCTCCCTGAAAAGTCTTCCTGGAACTGGAGATTTACACTAGGTCTTATTTTCGGGGTAGGTCTTATATTAGGGCAGGTTTAGAAAATAGTGCTAGGTCTTACTTTCGGGGTAGGTCTTATTTTCAGGGAAACACGGTATAATTTCATTACAGAGTAAGCAATCAGCAGCAGTCAATCACAGTTTTTGATTAAGCAGCCAATAGTCACATACCCAACCTGATTTTCATCAGATGTCTTTGAACTGCTATGTTGCATTACAGTTCCAGAATTCCCATACAGCACAATCAGACTTACACCATATCTGGGAGAACATTGTACTAGTGAAGTCTGATGATAAAAATAGTTATGTATGAAAAATTAGAACTAGACATACAGTGCTAAGATAGAGTCTCTTTGGCCTGGGGACCAAGAGGGGAGTTCCCCTGGAGGTGTAGAGATTAGGCTGGAGGTGGCTGCTAGATTGATGGCAAACTCCACCTTCCCTTCCCATCCCTGCTCTCTGCTTCCCAAACTCATCCATCTTTTAGGTTACCATATTAATGTATTCTCATTGCATTCCTTTTCATTGTTTATTTTATTATTCTATTATTTTATTTCTGTTCTGTTTATACTTTCAATTTTTATTTCCTTTTATTATTGTAAGCTGCTTAGAGTAATCCCATGGTGAGATAGGCAGCAAATAAATTTAACAAATAATAATAATCTAGTATGTATATTTAAAATTTACATTTACACGCTAATATCAACAGTATCAACAGTAGAGACTTTCAAGTTTCTAGGTTTTATATCTCCAAGGACTTGAAATGGACACCTAACATTAGAAACATCATTAAAAAGGCACAACAAAGAAAGTTCTTCCTGTGTCAAATCAGAGAGCTCAGATGCCAAGAATCTGCCGATACAGTTCTACAGAGGAATTATTGAGGTTGCCAGACACCTCTACTAGTGTCTGGTTTTGCACAACAACCAACAGGACAGACATAGACTTCAACGGATAGTTAACAACTGCACAAAAACGATCCCAACCAGCCTGCCTTCCACTGAAGATCTGTACTCTGACCACAACCAAATCAGGTTCTGACCAAAAAATTCACAAATTTTTTTTCCCCACCGTCAATTTCCCCTTTCGTGCCATTTTTTTGTAAGCACCAAATTTCTAAAATTAGGTTCGGGTCACAACCAAATTGGGTTGCAATCAAAGTTATGAAACGAATTATGGTCATGACCAGAGGTTCTACTGTATACTGCATGAACCAGAAAGAAGACTGAAAAAATATCTATAGACCCCTCACATCCTGAATATTCTGGACATAATTTATTTCAATTTCTCCCCTTAGGATGCCACTAATAGAGCATTGCATGCACAACCAGACATATAGTTTTTTCCTCTGTGCTATTACTCTGCTGAACACTTAATTCCCACAGCACGTCTCATTTCTCATTTTTTTTCATCTTCTCATATTTCCTATTCTGTTGGTTTCCTATAATTTATCAATTGTTATTTATAACTTATGATTAATGATTGTAACTATGATTATGACCTATGATCTATTACTTACTGTTTATATGTACACTGTGAGCTTATGTACCAGAGATAAATTCCTTGTGTGTCTGATCACACTTGGCCAATAAAGAATTCTGGTCTGGTCTGGTCTAATTTTCTAATCTATTTTCAATATTGAATCACCAATTCTTTGTGGCTACTTTCAGAGAGAATCTCCCAAGCCGCTTCAAATTTAAGGAGTATTGTCCAATGGTATTCCGAAATCTGCGGGAAAGATTTGGGATTGATGATCAGGACTATCAGGTAGGGAACAAACTAATAGCTTGTATTGAGATATGTCAATAATATGAATTTGAGATATTAAAAGTATTTCTGGCTTTGTTATAATTGGAAACTAATCTTGTGCAATAATAGCTGGTATCAATGAATCAGACTGAATTATTTATTATATTGATTGCATTTGTATTTTCCTCGAAACAGGTTGTATATTTGAAATATACCAGGCTGAAAAAAATGGTAGATAGAAAGAAAAGATGGGTTTGGGGAGAGGATGAAGAAAGTATGAGTAAAGAAAGATAAAAAGAGGACAGAAGAAACTTGTACTAAAGAATAGATATTGTATGTAAAACAGAGTTCCCCAACCTTTCTGGCTTTATGGAACAGTGGTGGGGAGAGGGGATGTTTATGTCTGTGTGGTGAGCTCATGCAGCTCCATTTGCATGAACAGTGAACATGCCGCCCGCCACTTACACAAATGAAGCACTGCGCGTGCATGTGTTGGCCTACTCATCCATCATTTCCACAGCCTGGTTCCAAATGACATAAGACCTGGTAGTCTTATGGCGGGGTTGGAGACCCCTGATGTAAAGAAATGTTCTATGCCCAGAAATACATTGTGGCACAGAGGTTTAGCAGAACCATTTTGAGTGGGCCAAATTAAAATCTGGAACATCCTGTTTCGGGTTTCACCCGAAACAACTCAGGCCTGAGATGTGAATAGAGAAAGGTCTAGAACTTCCCTTTGCTCTCTTTGATTTCTTTCTCCACATCATCCATATGCTAGCTTACCCATCAATGTTCCTAGCACTTTTCTTCCTCATACCTCTTAGTTGTCATCTATATAGTATTAAATTCGCATTGGCCTGATCTTTAATTAGGTGAGATGATACACCATAGGGAGATAATTTTTGAAGCAACCTCAAATAGGCTAACTTACAGAATGTGTCCAAAATCCAGGACTCTGCAGGAAATGAAATTTGGGGAAATTGTGGCTGCTTCAGTGCTACTGGTTGCTACTGTGGTCACATGATGTTTGTGATGTTATGTAAGAGTTTCCCAGCCAGTCTCTCAATTCCTTGCTCCTTCCCCCACTCAGCAGCAGCCACTTACCAGCCTGCTGGAAATGGAAGGGAAACTGTCCAATGGTCCCTGCCAAATTCCATTAGGAAACTCAGTGGGAATCTGGCAGAAAGTTGGAAGTTGCTCCTACTCCCTCTGTTTTTTGCCTGCCTTTTGTTTTTCTGTGTCTAAACAGAGACACAGAAATATGGGGTATGGGCTGTCTAGTTTTATACAATTGTGCCATACCCAGTCATTCTGCTCTTCTCTTCACCATCATTTCCAAGTATGGATTTTGTTCTTCTCTTATCTCCACACAGAATTCTGTGACCCGGAGTGCTCCAGTATACAATGATAGCCACGGGCGGTGTGGAGTTCGCTTCCTTACCACCTATGACCGGCGGTTTGTCATCAAGGCAGTGTCAAGTGAAGATGTTGCAGAGATACACAACATTCTAAAGAAATACCACCAGGTGAAATATATGTAGGAAGAAAGTAAACTGTTTTGGCGGGCATTTTAGTAGATGCTCATATTTTGGGGGATACTTTTACAGGAATTATCCTATTCTCTCCCAGCAAGAGAGAAAGAAGAAGCTGAAAAAAGAATTTGGTCCCTTCCAGTTTATGAGATTATTGCATGCATAACCTATGAATTATGCTGCATTATTTTTATTTAGAAGAGACTATCAGAAACAGATACGCCCAGAGCTATTTTCCTCAATTTCTTTTTCACTTTCCAGTTATTGGAAAGACCTGCCATAATTAACTTACATCTTGTGATAAAGAAGCAACCTTCCAAATGGAGGAAATGGAATATCAAAAGAAAAAGCTCATAAAACCCTTTTACCATCCAAATGAACAGATTTTGTTTTGTATCGTGGGGATATTTTTTCTTTATCCTTCATTTATTTTATCCCGAAACTCATTTTCTTTTCTTTTTTTTTTTGATTCAGGATACTCTAGCTGAATTATCAAAACTTTCTAAACCAATAGTTTCTCTTGAACAACTCATACTTGAGTTGATTGGTCTATTCAGGACAGTGGAAGCTTTAGACCAACAATTAGAAGATAACCTAATTGCGGAAAATGAGTTTTTTTTTATGATAACTGAAGAGATCTGAGCTTAGAAAAATGTGGCTGCAATAATTATTTTATAATTATCCAATTTCATTCTGGCAAAATGAGACTCAGAACTATGTTCCCTATTTCTAAGATTAACTGTTGCAGCAAAACAATTATGCTTTACCAGTGAAATAATTCTCAACCATTCTACAAAATAAAAAGATGTTGTCCGTTTGGTTTCATTTAGTATAAATAATTTAGTATATCAGGTTATATTATAAAATATTTATACTTTAAAAAGTGCCTCAGATGCCCTTCTAAATCTTCCTTCTGTGGCAACCTCAAAAACCTGGCAGCTTTTAGACTACACTGATTGATTATATATTCTTTCCTTTTTTCCCTTATTCCCTTCAGTTCATTGTGGAATGTCATGGGAATACACTTTTACCCCAGTTTCTTGGCATGTACAGGCTTACAGTAGATGGTGTGGAAACCTACATGGTAGTCACAAGGAATGTATTTAGTCACCGGTTGACAGTGCATCGGAAATATGATCTAAAGGTGAGCATCTCTGAAGTTCAACAGTGTCACATTCTGGCCTCAAAAAAAGTGAACGCTTGTAAGTTTAGAATCATAAGCAGGTACTTGAGTCTTGGAGTTGTGAAAAAAGGAAGGTATTGTTTGAAAAATACTATTTTTGTATAATTCACATGGCTACCACAGGTAGTCCTCGACTTACAACCATTTGTTTAGTGACCATTTGAAGTTATAACTGCACTGAAAAAAGTGACATGACCATTTTTCACACTTAGGACCATTGCAACATCTTCATTATCAGATTTTGATGTTTGGCAACTGGGTCATAAAATGAGGCAAAACACACTTAACTTCTGTTGCTTAGCAATGGAAATTTTGAGCTCATAAGTCAAAGACTACTTTTATATTCCCAAGGTTTGGTTTCCTTGTATAAGAATGTTGGTTTTCTCTGAGGGTTGAGTCCAGTAGACCATGGCTACACTGAAGCATTAGGCCTGGTGTTAATTTTGCGCTCAGTATGAGTTTTATGCTGGAAGAGGAAAGCTCTCACCACGGAGTTAAAAGGAGAAAGATTATTTCCAGATTTTCTGTGTGAAGTGAGATGTGGTGGTGTTCACTAGTATCGTAGTGTTTTTAATTCCTGTAGTTTGCTAGTAGAGAAATCAAATTTGGTATTCCCTATCTCCCTCCCCAAATTGGGATTTCTAAGGGACATCGGAGAGTAAAATAAATATTTTGTTTTGAATAACTGACTCAGAATATTTTCTTTGAAAATATTTTGGTTTCAGGTAATCTTATGACTATTTGACAATTTCTGTTTGCATATAATGCAAAGAGTAGCTGACAATCAGAAGTGAAATATTATTGCATATATTCCTGCATTACACATCCAAAAAATGTCATACAGTAGTGCATTGATGCACTTGATTTCCTAGATCAAACACGGCAATAGTTTTAAGGCAATTAGTTTATGGTTTACTGAGATGAGAAAATTCAGGTGTTGTTTTAGTATATTGTATAAACCTGGCTATCCATAAAACCATAAGTGTTCATTCATATTACAAGCATAGTAGTTTTATTTTTCTGCATCAGATTTAGCATGTTCTTTGAATCCTGCTAGTCTGTCTGTATAAACATTCTGCCTTCAGCCATGGAGAGTAGATGCCTTCTTGTGGGAGAGGATAATGTGATCCTCATGGATCCATGTGATCCATGAGGATCACAATAGGAAAGTGAGAAGAAGACTGTTGACCTTCAATAAGTCATTTCTAAATCATAGAATCATAAAGTTGGAAAGAATCTCAGAGGATATAGGTCCTCTTTTTCTGTGCAGTTGAAACTAACATAGTAAAGCTGACTTAATGTATTCAATTCTGGCAGTGGTGGTATTCTACCGGTTCAGCCAAACAGGTTCACTCCAATGATCAACTGCTGGGCCTACCCACCCCGGCTCTATTCTAACCTTTATTTCCTGGTTTTGAAGCTCAGCTGCTTCACATGGCACAGCAGATTGCCTCACGTCAGCTGTTGAAGATGCAGGGAGAGTGCAGGATTGCAGGAGAAAGTCAGTAGCAAACCCGATGCGTGCACGCAAAACTCACCCATCAAGCCACACCCACAGAAACGGTGGTAAAAAATTTTTGAATCCGACCACTGAATTCTGGGAAGTGTAATATTTTCCCAGATACAACCTTTTTATGGTTAAATGTTTATAAAATGAAATTAGAGTAAATAAGACAAAGAAAAATGCACTGGCTTACGGTAGCCCTTAATTTATAGATGCATAATCAGTTTTTTTTTAAAAAGCTTTTTGCTTTAAATAAATAATCACTTTCTATTTTTTGCTTTTCCTTCAGGGTTCAACAGTAGCAAGAGAAGCCAGCGACAAAGAAAAGGTAAAAGTCAATGTTAGAGAAGGATTTACAATAAAAATCTTTGTGTTTTGAATAAACCTATAAAACGTTACTTCTGTATAAGTACTGCTAACAGGATTAGACAAAAGATCCTATGTCATACAAGTACCCAACCTAACCCAATATCCTCCCAGAGAGCATGATGGGAATTGTAGTCCAGCAAAGTTTTGGAAAATGACAGTTTAGGAAAGATTGGCCTGTGCTATATAAGAGAAGAAAGTGCCATATGGAGGGGCTGAGAAGATGTATTAAACTGCATTTGGATAGCTACTTTGCAATGTATATGGGGTAGAAATAGGAAAGAGCATACAGTGATTGTGTTCTTATCCTTCACATGATGACTTTGCATTCTTTTTTCCAAACAAGTTTTATTCAATTTTTAACAATTTAAATAAGTCTCTTTTCAGTAGACAGCATATTTCCGGGTCATCACTTTTACATGCAAATATAACAATCGTTTTATAGTATTTTTAACATTTAACTTCGTATTTTATCCCATTTTTACTTCCATTCCATTTTTTGCAAACAAAGAGCCAAACAAATTAATCCTAGTTTCAGATCTTAATCTCAATCTATATAACCCCATTTCATTTCAAATTATTATAAATAGTTCTTAAGCATTTATATTTCTTTTAAAAATAACAATGTTTGCTCATCATATAAAGAATAAAGTTTGTCCATATCTATCCTTAAACTATCTTCACATTATTAATGCTCTTTTATCATTTACATATTTCTTTATCCGTCAGATTTGCCCTTTCATCAGTATTCTTCCATAATTCTAAACCAATACAAGCTTTTAACACAAAAAGAATTTAAAAAACCTAGACTTACCCCCTTTACTACTTTGAAAGTGTCACCTCAGCGATTAACATAATAACATTATAATAATCATTCCCTTTGAGGCAAGAGATAGAATAAGAAAAAAGAAGAGAAGAAAAGCTACATAACATTATATATCTTTTCAGTCGGGTTCTGCAACACATATCCCCCAATTTAAAATTTATTTATAATTTCAAAGTAATAGTAAAAATAATTAACCTTGGTTACTGACAAGTCTCATTTTTAAACATCTTCAAGAATTATTTCAATTAATTCAATTTATCTAATCAACATTTATAAACTTTTTTATAAGTAAAAAGTGAGAGTGTCCTTCATAAAAAAAATTGTCAGTAGCCCCTCTATTGTTTTATATTTAATAATTACGGTATATTCTTATTACCCATCTTCTCCATGCAGACCCCCTTCTTAATACCTTAGCCATTATCTCTATGTAAATGAGTTTCTTTTTCATTATATAATTCCCATATTTCTCTATCTTCTGCTCTGTTTCTTGTTCCCCCCTCCTCTTTCTGCATATCCTTCTCCATCCAATTGAATCTCTCTCTCTCATTACCTTTCTGCTCTCTTTCTTCTGGGCCTTTCTCTTTGCCTAATTCATAAATGTTCCCCTTTTTAATTGCTTTCTTAGATTTCATTTTTGGACCACCCTTCCTTTCCCTTTTATTTGTAGTGATCTTTGTGTTAGTTGTCTCTTTAAAATGCTGGCTCTCCCTTTCCAGGATTCCTTCTTCTTGTTCTTTGTTAGCCATTTCCATGTCTTCACCAAAAGCCAAATTAATCAGTCACTTCCTGCAGCAGTTCTTTCATGCTTTTAGATTCCATTTTTAATTCCTTGTATGGCACAAAAGTTTTATTTTCCTTATTTCTTCTTCTTTAAATTTTTAAATCTCAACCCATGCCCAGAGTCTGTATCAGTGTCACCAACTAGTCCAGCAGTCTGTCTTTTATTTAAGTTCAAACTTTCACCTTCTGTAGTTCTTGCTTTTTGTTTCAATATTGTTGTTAAAATTGTAACAATTCAATCCAAAGGAACAAGATATTTTCCTTCTTCTTTAAATTCCAGTTTTATCCACTGAGTGGCACTTTCTGTCACACAAACTTCTCCCTTTGCTTTTGTAGGTCTTTTCGAGCCTCAAACTTAAATTCTTCACGGCTTTCCTTCCTTTCCTGGTCAACATATAGCTGTCACAAATATTTATTTTTTTCCTTCACTTGATACTTGCGCCGCTTCTTTTTCTTTTTTTTAAAAAGCTCATTTTATCTTAGTCCCGGGTACCTTGGTTGATTTTACCTTCCAATACTCCCGATTCTTCTGCTGTCAACTTCTTTCTTTCCTCCTGCACAAATCTTAATCCAGTTGAGACCTTCTCTTCAAGGTGGCCATATTGACCACCTCTTCTTGTCATCTTTGGAGGGAAAAAACCAGACTCAAAGGGGGGAGATGCGGCTCCCCTCACTCTGTCTGGCAGCTTTCCCTTCTCCGCCCCGCCCTACGAGGCAGCTTCAGCCCCGAGCCGTGAGGATCAGGGCTCTCAGACGAAAGAGCCGGGCTGCGGTCGCGGACGATCGCAAACCGCCGCCCGTTAGTAAGAGGGCTCAACCCGGAAGTCCTCTATTCTTTTTTCAATTAAGTTTATTTTTTGGTTTTAAAAAGAAGCTACTTTTTTTTAAAAGGCTGTATTTGTTAATCAAAATCATATATAAAAATATAAAAGTTTAATAGAATCTGGCAATGATGTATAACATTAGCAGCTTGATACAATATTAAAATAAGTGACAGCTAGTTCTTAAACAATTAGTACTTATCAAAATAAATATGTTTCTATTCTGGCCTATGCTCTTGTTTGGGAGTAGAATATTTGTTCTAAGCCACAGTGGGATTTTAATGTTTGAGAGTTGACTAAATGCATATAAAAGATTATTAGAAACTCAGATATCCTCACTCCTTCCATTTCTCCCCTATAGACAAGCATGTTGGCCCAGGCATACATTTAAACATGCAATCATTGATAGTGTCTCTCCAGTTATAAACAAAAAACTGCCAGTGGGTCTGCCTCTGAGACTCCTAAAATACATTTATTCAGAGATTCCTCCTATTGGGATTGAGAGCAATAAAGACACAGACAAAGGCAGATTATTTTATTTTTTAAAAATATTTTTATTTATTTTTTAAGACAAACATAGACAAACAAATACATGAAGAACATAAAACATCTTTTTTGAGAACAGTGTGCTCCCAGGTTGTCCCTTCTCCATACAGACATAAATTCAATTACATATTCATCTTATGTATTCTAATCCATATCTTATATCCATTTTCACGATTTTTTTTCATAGCTTTTCCCTTTCTCTACTTTCTATAATCTTATTTTTAATTATTCCATTCCTTTCTAATTTAATTACATTTCTTTTTCTAATTTTCAATATCTTTCCATTTAATATTTTTACACTTTCATCTGTCCTGTTTACAATTTCATACTCTTTTTTTTTCTCCTTGTACATATTTTGGCCTGTAGTTGCTAAGGCTGGAGTTATAACACCTTTATATCTTTTAACTATTATCTATTCAATTATTATTTAACATTTAAAGTACACCTTCACAAATATGACATTCATTTTCTAACATAGCTATCAACCGAATTCTGCTTGGTACATTCCTTACAATACACATTAAATTCTTTAACGAGAAACAAAAAGGAAGATATACATATATATAAAATACATATTTCTATTTCAAATTCAGCTCCACCTTTAATATTAATATCCATCTTATTAGCAAATAACATCAATTATCATTCATTTTGATCATCTGTATTTCATATTAACTTATTACTATATTTAAAAACAGCATTAAAGCCTTTCATGTTTTCTTTTAATTTTTAAATTATTAAGAACCTTATTCTCTTATTCTCTTACATCATTTAATTACTAAGAAAGAATATTCCATTACACATCACTTTCATCATCTAACACATTTCTAATAATATAGCAATATTATCTCATGTACCCTTGCAGAATTCTCTTTTAAATTAAACTTCTAGCCATTGTCTCTGTGTCTCTTAAATAAATTTATCCTTTAATCCTTGTACACTTTTCCTGTCTTTTCTATCTGTTCCAATCCTTTATAGTTCTTTTCTTTTCCATCTCCCCTCTTCTTCTCCCTCCCTTTTTGTTCCCTTTCTGTCCAATCTCCTTCTGAGATCCCCCTTCTGCTTCTTTCTAGTGCTATAGTTACTTTTCAAATTGCACTTTTTTGTTGTTGCTTCAGATCTTAACTTTTGACTCCCTTTCCCTTCCTTTTTTACCACGCTTAAAACTGCTTGGTCATTAAAGATGGCTTCTTCTTCATCCCGACTTCTTGTTCAGCAAATGTTTCTTGTTGTTTTGATATTTCAAGATCTCCATTTCAATAAATTGAATGCGGGTAAAAGTCTCTCATTTGTGCTTCTTCTTTATGTTCTTTAAGTATCATTTTTAGTTCTTCAAGGAGTGATGGCATTTTGAAAGTTTTTTAAGCAACCCCAATTAATTTTAGTCCATTTCACTAGGATCCACTGTCAAAATTCCAGGAATCATACAATAGTCTATGGTTGTTTCTTGCTTCTTTTCTCGCTTTCTCTTTCGAGGGGCTTTGTTATCTTGTAACAGGATTGCAGCTAGGATGTATCCTTTTCAAGTCTTGTTAAAGTTCCACTCTCAATACTTTTTAGCTCCAGGTGGTATCCTCCATTTTTCCAGATTCCACCCTCTTTTTGTTTTCTTCTTCTGCTTTCTTTCTCTCTTTTTAAAAGGCTTTTTGATTATTCAGGAATCCTTATCCCTTTAACACTTTATTTTCAGCTAAGAATAGCCTATTGGTGTCAAAGAGGATTAATATCAATTCTTATTCAAATCTCTTAATGTGTAAGGTCTATTAGAACTGTCAATTTTAAAGAGGAAGAAAAACAATTCTTTTTCCTTTCACTTTCCTTTTGCCACTTTAAAAAGTCTTTTTTAGGGATAGTATTATTCTTTGTTGCTCAAATTCCAGGTACCTTAAATTGGTGTTTTCTCTGTTCAACCCGGTCAGTCAAACTTTCTCTTTCCAACTTCCTCCTGCACGATCTTGTCTGGTCGGGTTCTTCTTTGAGGTGGCCATTTCTGACCACCGCTGCAGCCGCCTTCAGGAAAGGGAGTAAAAGCCAGCTGGGGAGGAGAGATGCTGCTCTTCTCGACCCTGCTAGCAGTCTCCCCCCTCTTCACCACCTCTACAGGGTGGCTTAGGCCCGAAGCCAGCCGGCTCGGGGCGCTCCGGCGGTAAGCACAGAACGAAACCACGCACAGTCGCGGATTTCGGTCTGTCTCCGAAGAGTCCCAAACTGGAAGTCCCAGACAAAGGCAGTTTAAACAGCATTTTTCCCTTTGGATCTTCTCCCTTTCAGATAGTCCTCAGCTTATGACTGTTCACCTGATGGTGGTTTGAATTAAAGACGGCCATGGAAAGGATGCCATCCTAACCATCATGGTACATTATACCACTTCCTTAGATACAAGTATCTCTCTCGTCAGGAGCTGAAAATCCTGCTTGGATTTCAGCAGAGAGGGTTTACAATTTCGGAGCAAAGAGACACTCACATGTGGCCTGCACTGGATCTCCTAGGACCTCTCTCATGCCCCTGAGGCAATCTTACCTGGGACTCTGTTCACTTAACCTGTGAGATAGCTTAATGACCACAACCAGGAGTACCGAAGCTATGGTCATTGAGTGAAGCAGTGAAGTGACATCTTGCTTAATAGCCACTTTGCTCAAGATTCCAGGTGCAGTTGGTCATAAGTCAAGGACTACCTATATTATAAATTATATGGACACTCGAAATTATTTGCATTTCACTCCATATCTCACTATGAATACAGCTGTCAAATAGCTCTACAAGTCACTCTGGATTGTCTAGTTAAGACAGAAAATGGAAATTACAGGTATTAGCAGAAAGCATAGTTGAAAGGAGTAAAATAGGAAATGGGAGAATTGGAGGGGAGTTCTGGGGTGCACCTTGAAGAAGAAGAAGACATATGTTGGCTGAATGTGCCACCTATAAGCATCCATGATTATAAATGTAAAGAGCTAAAACAGTATTTATTCTTTCTCTTGCTGTTCTGAGCTTCTAATTAATGTACTATTGCCACCATATCCTTTAATGAATTATTTGAATTAGATTGATTTCTAGATGTATCCATCTTTTGCCCTATCCTCTCTTGCCCCAGTTAATATTAGTGTGATCCCATAGCATATAGACCCTTAAATGACCTATTCTATGGTTCATGAACCCAATCTTTTTTAATAAAGAAATGTTGTTGTTGTTATTATTATACTGCTTTTTTGCAACCTCATTCTGAGATGGAGCAATAAGGCTTCCAAATGTTACAGAATAAAAATACTGAAATACTATTGCACTGTTAGAAATAAGCAATCTAGACAGCCAATAGTATAAGATAAAGATGGTGTATCTCACTGAAATCTGAATCTGAAGTTTACTATAAGTAGAGGGCAAGTACTTTCAAGAGCAATAAATATATTTCCTAATCACTTAATTGGTGAAAGAAAGCCAGTTTGGTGTAGCGGTTGAGGCACCAGCTAGAAAACATGATGAGACCATGAATTCCAGTTCTGTCTTAAGCACAAAGCCAGCTGAATGACCTTGAGGCAATCATTCTCTCTCAGCCCTAGGAAGGAAATAATGGCAAACCACTTCTAAAAACTCTTGCTGCAGGAACTTGTCCAACAACAATAACAACAAGAAAAACAAGGACAAGATTGATTTGTCTTTGTCCTGAACTAGGAGTTTTACAACTTTTATAATTATGGGAAATTTGATGTGTGTGTGTTTAAAATGGATGACATCATCCAGGAATCCCAAAGATGCCCTTACTATGTAGCCCCATCAAATAGATCAGAAGAACATAGGTTAGGAAGATGGGTTTTTTTAAAAAGACAGTTAATTTAGTATAGGTGTGGCAGGAATAAACGTTTCTGGTTTTATCACAGATATATCTTCGTGAAACCTATATGGCTTTGGTTCCTTGGTTTGCTAGCTGTGTGAGGCTTAACAACAAAATGGAAAGACCAATTCCTAGGAAGAGTCTCTTTTTGAAATGCTTTCTTCAGCTGAGCTGTGTTGCTTTTCTGATCTAACCTGCAATCCTTACTTACTTACTTACTTCCCACAATCTCTCACAAACTTTTACTTTTAACTTAGCAGTTTGTCATCAATATTTTCATAATTTTTTAATTATTTACTCAAAGTTGATTGTAATTGCTTTTGCCCTAACTTCAATAAACAGGATATTGAGCTGCTTTGGATTGTATAATATGGAAGTAATGTTTTGCACTTACTTGAGTTCAATCCTTCTCTCTAGGCGAAGGATCTACCAACCTTTAAAGACAACGATTTTCTAAATGAAGGCCAAAAGCTCCATGTTGGAGAGGAATGTAAAAAAAATTTCCTGGAGAAATTGAAGCGAGATGTTGAGGTAGGAGAGCTACTGTTAGGATATGTGCAGAGTAACCCTTGTATAACAAGGATATGCACATGGAAACGTTTATGAGAACAGTTATGAATAAATATACAGCCACATAGAGTTAAATCAAGTTGTGTTAATGTTTACTTCAAGAAATAGCACAGTCCAATAAACAGTCCATGTCATACACATTTTTAACAGTCCAGAAATATCCAGTTATAAAGTCTTCTTACCGGTTTCAAGTCTTTTACAGCAGACAAATATCAAACCATAATACAACAGATAACCTTCGATATCAACAGAATATCAAAGTAAACAGAGTTAGTCAGTATCGGTCCGTAGTCAGTCAGTATCAGTATCAAGAGAGATCATCAGTGAGAAAGAGAATTAAACCATGATCTATAGCTCCCTCTTATGGCAACTTGCAGCATACTCAACCAACCAGAACAGTATAATACATTACAGTATTTTTCCTTAAAGCTACAGACATATATATTTGTGGTTTATATATTGTCAACCCAACTATGTTGTGTACATATACATAACATACTCCCCTTGGGTTGGTCAATATATAATACATTACGTCTTCAATTCATAACTTTTACACAATTAATAACTTTACATCCTCATACAATTTCATAGAGATTAGAAGATTTTTTATCTAACTCTACATACAATGCTTGTTTGACCTCTGTTATGCTTACATCTCTCTCTAATTGACCTTCTAGAAAACTCAGTACATGTTGTTTGTTTATTTTCTTCCTCTACCTCCCCTATCGAATCTTTTGCAGTTATAGATGGTTCATCGTTTACTGATTCATCAATATTCCTAGCATTTTTATGATCAGTGAACAATGGAGTTTTTACAATAATACTATGTTTTTATTATTATATTCTTGTTTAAACTTTCACCAGCCAACATGCTCCAGAAATTTAGCACTTGCACTCCAATATATATTAGTAGTATCTGGCTCCCAAAATTTAAATAATCTATGATGAGCTCCAAAACCTACAAAATACAATTTCTTAGCTCTATGTTGTCCCTTTTGCCTTACTTGCGTGGAAATATGAACCCATGCTGGGGTTCCAAATGTATGCAAATAACTCAGATCTGGTTTTCTTCTATGCCAATGAGTAAATGGTAATTCACCAGTCATTAAATTTATTGCATTATTCAAAACATGGTTGGCACACATATTTGCTTCATCCCACAATTACTCTGATATACCAGAATCAGACATCATATTCCTAGCCATACCCTGTAATGTTTGTCTTCTACAGTCAATATATGACTTCTGTTGTAGTCTATAAGGATCAGAACGCTCATGTTTAATTCCAGCTTTTCGTAACATAGTTTCAAATTTGTTATTAGTAAATTCAGTATCATTATTCGTAATTAATCTAATCATTTTCTGTTTCTGTTTTCTTTCAGTAAATTTTAGCCAGTTCACAAAATACTGGTATGTTTCTTGCTTTGTTTTCATTAGGTAACAGAAACTATATCTGGAAAAATGATCCATAATACTCAATATATAACAGGCTCCACCTGTACTAGGTTTTCTAGGTTCAATGATATCAGCAAACACAACCTCTAATGGTTTACTGGTTTTCAGTCAATTTACCATATTTTCAGAAATTACCTTGTTTTCCTTTTGAATTCAAACAAATATTGAAATCTAAATACTTTATACAAGGTTTTAAATCTATACCAGTAGACAACTCAACAGTTTTTTTGAGCATTTTGAAATTTATATGTCCCATACGCCTATGGAGTAGATGAATACATACATCATGAGGCTTCTTATTCTCATAAACTGAGTTAGCATTACTTGATGTATCATCATTTATAATAAACAAACCATTTTCCAATCTTGCAGTAATACTTTTACCTTGTTTGTCTATTAAACATGTATCTCCCTTAAATGTTACTACAAATCCTGCTTTTTCCATTTCTCTTACAGATAGCAAATTAAACTTCATTCCAGGTACATATAACATCGGTAAACTTTCATTAATACATGAACAATATGCAGTACCTTCTCCACATGCTTTCATTTTCCATCCATTAGCTAATGATATATGCTGTTTACTCTTTATCATGTTAACAAACCTCTCTTTACTTTTAGTTATACACTGTGATGCTCCACTATCAACTACCCATATATCATGGTTTACAGTTGTAGTTGTACTTGATGTTGCTAAACTAATATTCCTATGAGCTCTCTGTATATTATTCGGTTTCTTACCCTTTTTACAGTATCTGGCTATATGTTCCTTAGCCCCACAAGAAAAACATTTCCTAACAATATAGGTAGTTGAAGACAGCTTTTTCTTCCTATGGTTGTTTTTCTCTCAATTGATTTCTATCTAGCCTTCTTCAGTCTTCCAGTTATGCCAGTCAATGTCAGTTCATCTCTGTTTAAAACTTCCAGTGAAGACACATAATCATCATAAGTTTCATCCAAAGAAGAAAGAATGATGTAAACCTGATGTAACTCAGAGAAAATCAGTTCTTTTTCTTGTAGCTCCTGCAAAGTCCTTTTCATAAACTCCAAATGAGTTAACAGATCGCCACCTTTTATAAGACAAGCTTTACGTGTAAGGTACATGTGTGCACCCATACTATCTCAAACATAAATCTTCTTCAGAATGTCCCAACATCTAGCAGCAGATTCTTCACCATGAATATGGACTAGCTGCGAATCACTCAGTGTCAGTCCAATTATACTAAGAGCCTTTTCATTAAAGTCAGCTATTTTCTTTTTATCTTCATCATTCAATGGATCCCAAGTTGTTACATCAGGTGGATTATTAACTACAGTCCATAATCCTTCTTTATGCAGAAGTAGGCTGCACTTCATAGACCAGGAAACATAGTTTGTTCCATCCAACTGGGTTATCAGGGATAGACTGGTTGACTGTTCTTGTGCCATTGTAACAATAAACCACAATTAGCTGTCTGAATATGAAACTCTATATTCACACTAGTTCTCAATATCTCTCTGGGCCCATAACCAATGTTAGGATATGTGCAGAGTAACCCTTGTATAACAAGGATATGCACATGGAAACATTTATGAGAACAGTTATGAATAAATATACAACCACATAGAGTTAAATCAAGTTGTGTTAATGTTTACTTCAAGAAATAGCACAGTCCAATAAACAGTCCATGTCATACACATTTTTAACAATCCAGAAATATCCAGTTATAAAGTCTTCTTACCGGTTTCAAGTCTTTTACAGCAGACAAATATCAAACCATAATACAACAGATAACCTTCGATATCAACAGAATATCAAAGTAAACAGAGTTAGTCAGTATCGGTCCGTAGTCAGCCAGTATCAGTATCAAGAGAGATCATCAGTGAGAAAGAGAATTAAACCATGATCTATAGCTCCCTCTTATGGCAACTTGCAGCATAACCAACCAACCAGAACATAGTATAATACATTACAGTATTTTTCAACCCAACTACGTTGTGTACATATACATAACAGCTACCATATTTTTTGGACTATAAGACGCTCCGAAGTATAAGACGCACCTAGCTTTTGGGGAAGAAAACAAGAAACAAAATCTGCCTCTGCCTCCACCTCCCAGCAATTTGCCTCCTTGCAGCAAACAGCCAACAGCCTGGTCATCTTCAGCACAGCCTGATTTAGCACAAGCAGCTGATTGTCGGTTGGATCTGCCTCCCGACAATCAACTGTTTCAGGCTGCAGAGATCGCCATTGCCTATTGCCGCCTCCACATGTCCCATTTTCGGCTTCCGCATCCTGTTTTCAGCCTCTGTGTTCCCCATTTTAGCCTCCATGCGCCCCATTTTTGGCCCGTTCCAGGCAGTGGGGATCAGAACAGGCCAAAAATGGGGCATGTGGGGGCCAAAAATGGGGCACACATAGGTGGCAATAGGCAATGGCAATCCCTGCAGCCTGAAACAGCTAATTGTCAGGAGGCCAATCCAACCAACAATCAGCTGTTTGTGTTAAATCAGCTGTGCTGAAGCTGTTCCAGCTGTTTGCTGCAAGGAGGCAGATTTCTGTGAGGCAGAGACCGACGGCTGGGCTGACAGGTGGGTGGGGCTTTGGCAATATTCGCTGTATAAGATTCACAGACATTTTCACCCACTTTTTTGGGGTGCCTCTTATACACCGAAAAATACAGTAAGTTGTTAAATTTTGGGAATCGGGGCATAACTAAGAAGTGTGATTGACAGAATCTCCACTGTTACAATAGTTTTCAAACTCTTTAAAAACTAGATGAGGTAGAGATGTCTGTTAGACTCTGTCTCAGACTCTAAAATGAATTTAAATTAATTTGAAAATTTGTTTTAAAAAGCAGACAGAAGAGTTTTATTTCTCTTGCATTCACTTTGGAGATTTCCTCCATCATCTTACTCAAGAGTAACTGAGTTTTCCATAACTTAAGATCAACAGAAGTGAGAGTTACTCCTACACATTGCAGAAGGAATCTGGTAGCATCTTCTGTGACTAACAAGCTTTATTGGATAGTTCAATCATTTTAAATTTAAACAATGCAGGCCTCAAAGTGGAACAGATCTTAAAACAAAGGTCTTCAAACTTGGCCATTTTAAGACTTGTGGACTTCAACTCCCAGAATTCCTGAGCTAACATGACTGGAGGAGGAATTCTGGGAGTTGAAATCCACAAGTCTTAAAGCTGTTAAGTTTGAACCCCTGCCTTAAAATGACCTTTCTGTAAAAGTTCAGGATCATTGAATGAGAAATTTCTGAACTCATAGAAAACAAAAAGTTTTAGGCAATATTTCTGCAAATACAGTGGGTTTTTTTAACATATTACAATTGTTAATTGATTCTATACTTGCAGTCTGTCTGATACGTAACCTGCACATGGATAACTAACTAGTCTTCCCTTCCACCTCATCCCATTTTAAATCTTACAACAATCTAGCCATTCTATGCATCTGATGATGTAAGTTGCAACATACAACAATTCATTAAAAACATTTTCTTCTATAACTCTGTAATCCCAAGAATTCCAAGCAATCATGTAAAAATGCTTTGAGATTTATGGGATTCAATACTTGGAGCTGGTGCCAGGTTAATGAAAGATGGTCTAACTCAAATCCCAGAGGTGATAGAGAGACACTGAAAATGAAAAGGAATTTTTTCTTCTGTTGACTTCCAGTTTCTTGCACAACTGAAAATCATGGATTACAGTTTGCTGGTTGGAATTCATGATGTTGATCGAGCTGAGCAAGAGGAGATGGAAGTTGAGAACCGGACAGAAGATGAAGAATGTGAGAATGATGGCATAGGTGGGAATCCAATTGGTTCCTATGGGACTCCACCTGACAGTCCTGGTAACCTTCTCAACTTCCCACGTTTCTTTGGGCCTGGGGAGTTTGATCCATCTGTGGATGTCTATGCTATGAAAAGCCATGAAAGTAAGTACTGAGATCTGGATGCTGGTAGTGGGAATGGAAGACAAATGTAAAATTGTGAAAGCCAGTCTAATTGTAAGCATACATGGTGGTTATTTGAATCAACATCATTTTCTCCACTTTTTTTGGAAATCTTAAGACTGTTTGACTCCCTGAACTACAATAGTGTATCCAATAAAATTGCCTTAATTACAGACATGACTTCCAGTTTAATTTTCCTTATAGTGTGCAGCCACTATTTGAGAGCCAGGTGATAGAGGAGATAACTTGGATGTCTTCTCTAATACACAAATGTCCAGAAGATCTTCATGTCCTTTAGGAGCTTTGTCCTGTATTCATTATGCCTACAGGTAGTCTTGATTTATGACCATTAATTTAGTAACCATTTGAAATTATAGCAGTCCTGAATTAAATGACTTACAACTTGTGCCCAAAGTTATGTCCATTGTAATCTCCCTGTGGTTATGTGAATAAAATTTGGCAGCCTGTTTGCAGATATGACTCCAGAAGTGGATACAGCTCCTTCCCTGCATCCACCTATCTACCCCCAATCTCTGTAGTCCATTAGCACATGGAAACTTTCCGCGGCCCAGGAAGCCTTGATTTGCTACAGAGCCCACTAGCATGCAAAAAACTGCCATAGCCCAGAAGGACTTAGTTGGCTACCTAGCCCATCAGCACATGCAAAGCAACCCATTTATCTTCACAGTTTCCTTTAACTGCTGACAAGCACATCATTCAGTCCATTCAAGGTGCAGCCTTCCTCTTAAGGATACCTTGCACCATTCTCGAAATAGGCTCCATTCTTTGGAATCCTCCTTCTCCGAGTTGCCCAATTTGGAGGAGGAAGCTTCCAAAGGATTGTGAGAATAGAGCTGTCTCTCATGGTGCTTTAGAAGCATCCTGAAAATGTGCAATTTGGTGTTGCCCTGTAGCTTATAAAGACTCCCAAAACCTCCTAAGCTCCCCCCACAATCCTTATCTTTGACTCCCTCTGTTTAACAACCAATAACGTCGCTTAACAACCACAACTTGGAGTACTGAGATTGCAGTCACTGAACAAAACAATCACATGATGTCTTGTTTAGTGACCCTTTTTCTTAACTGAGATTCCAGTCTAATTGTGCTCATAAGTTGAGGACTACTTATATTTATCTTGAATATCCAATGTATAACCAACTTATGAGTACAGTTGGGACTGGAATCTTGTTGAATGAAATGGTTGTTAAACAAAATGCCCACGTGACTGCTTCTCTCAACAACTACAATACCAGCTCTCCTAGTTGTAGTTGTTAAATTGATAGAGCAAAAGAGTTACCTGCTGAAAGAGGACAGCTAGCACCACTCTGTGTGTGAAAGGGAACCCATGCACTGGGCTGTAGAAATCAGAAAGATCCTCTCTTTGCACAAATACTTCTCCCCTCCATATATAGAAGGGATTTCATGTTGGGCAGGAAAGACAAGATGGGGATTGTAAATATTCTCCTTTGTCTCTCCTGCCCAATGCACAACTTCCATGAATGGAAGGAAACTTGGTGTTGCACTGGAAATATGATGCAGGGATGGCAAAAATCTGGGCTTCAGTTCTGCAACCTGATTAAGGATTTCCAGAATAATTTGTACCTTGTATGGAGGGAAATGTAAATCCTTCAGCAAGTGGTAGCAACTTCTAAACTTCCATGCCAACTTTCCCATTAACTTTCCGAAGAAGCCAGCAGAGAAGATTATAAATGGCAATTGTATAATCATGGGACACTCAACAACTGGTTGTAAATGTGGACAGGTTGATCAGCACCCACACAATTATGTGACTCTGACTGGGGGGGAATGACACAATGTTTTTATGATGGCTGGAAATGCTTTAAGGGCCATAAAATACCCTTTCAGAGCTGTAACATTAAATGGGCATTCTTTAGTTATGGGGGGAGAGGTGTTGCCCCCTGTAGATAGGGTGCGCAACTTGGGTGTCCTCCTGGAAGCACGGCTCAGTTTAGAGGATCAGGTGGGAGCTGTGGCCAGGGGGGCATTTGCTCAGGTTTGTCTTGTGCGCCAGTTGTGCCCCTATCTGGACCGCGATGCCTTACATACGGTTACTCATGCGCTCATTACCTCCCGTGTGGACTACTGCAATGCTCTCTACATGGGGCTGCCCTTGCGGACCACTTGGAGGCTTCAATTGGTGCAGAATGCAGTCGTGCGGGTTGTGATGGGAGTATCCCGATATTCCCATGTTACACCCCTCCTGCATGAGCTGCATTGGCTGCCGGTTGCCCTCCAGGTGAGATTCAAGGTGCTGGTAATCACTTATAAAGCCTTAAATGGCTTAGGGCCAGGGTACTTGCAGGAGCATCTACTGCCAGCAACAACTTCCCAGCACCCCGTGTGCTCACACAGACAGGGCCTCCTCGGGGTGCCATTGGTCCGAGAGTGTCGGCTGTCGAGCCCCAGGGGGAGAGCCTTCTCTGTGGGAGCGCCCGCCCTCTGGAACCAGTTACCCTTGGAATTGCGGATGGCCCCTGACCTTCGATCCTTCCGTCGTGACCTGAAGGGTTGGCTCTTTCAACAGGCCGACCTGGACTGAGGCGGGGTTTTTATTGGCTTATATTAGCTGGTGTCGGTTTTAATTGAATTATTGGGATTTCTATTTGATATTTTTAAATTTTAAATTTTGTATTGTATGTTTTTATTGTTGTGAGCTGCCCTGAGTCCTTCGGGAGAGAGGGCGGCATATAAATCCCAATATAAATAAAAATAAAATAAATGACTGATGTATATTGAGGATTACCTATATTCCAAAGTTTTTCAAAAATAATACTTACTCTCAAGTCTAACATAGTTGAAGAGAAAACTGCTCTGCATATAATAAAATTATCCACTTCACCTTCCTCAATATTTTCACTGTTTTAAGTGCTGCCTGAAGCATCTGCTGAGTAAAAATCTACATCTTGGACCATTTATTTAACGTAAAAAATTCTGGAGTGCTTTAGTTGTGCTTGCAGTTCAGTAAGAATAGCAAATCCTAAAAATCGTTCTGCGTCCTCCAGTACTGATAAATTTCTCTCTCTTTTGTTTTAACCAGGTGCCCCTAAGAAGGAAGTATATTTCATGGCAATTATAGATATCCTTACACCTTATGACACAAAGAAAAAAGCAGCACATGCTGCCAAAACGGTGAAACATGGGGTAAGAAAGAACTGTTTGTTTGCATTGATCTCATTGTGCTTAGCCAAACAATACCACATTTTATAACATATTTCAGAACAACTGAAGCCACAGCTAGCTGAGTAGTGAACCAAAATTGTGAAAGGGAGGCAAGGATGCAACAATTCCATATATAAATTGATGGGGCTAAGACTTCCATGGGTTTTTTTTTAAAATTGTTCAGTATATTATATTAGTTTGTACTATACTTTTTATGTGTATATCACTAAAAAAATGATAGCAATTTTTCAGTAATTCTGGTTGCAAAGGACTTTGGAATTTGCAAAAGATAATGAAAAGCTGGAATAAAAAATTTGTTAAATAAAAGCCACATGCAGTCAGAGAAACTTAGCTTGTCTACCTGTAAAACAGAGATTAGGTTTCAGTAATTCAAGTGTAATTGGATTACCATTCTGATTTAAGATACCCTGTTTCCCTGAAAAGAAGACCTATCCTGAAAACAAGTCTAGCATCTTTTTATGAGTGTGCCTAATATAAGCCCTCCCTCTTCCCCCAAATAAGCCCTACTTAAGAGCCTGTGCAGCCAGTTGCCTGCCCATTCTTTCTGGTTGCTTACGGTGCTGCAGCCACAAGATGGGGCAGGGGGTGGAGCTGCCCCACACACACCACACTGGCTTACCTCAGGGCCCCTGTAGCCAGGCCATCCATGCCCTGACACCTGCCTCACAGCAGTAGCACCAGCAGCCATGTGCAGCAGAAGCTCATGTGGCCGCCAGCCTCTTCTTCTGCTTGCTCATGGCCACAACGGAGAAGGAAGCTGAGTGGTGTGTTGGTGCCGTGGCTGTGAGGTGAGATAGGTGTCGGGGTGTGGGTGGATTGGTTGCAGGGGTCCTGAGGTAAGCCAATGTGGGGTGTGTGGGGCAGCTCCACCCACACTGCCTCACAGTGGTTCACTGGCGCACCGCGCAGCTTCCTGCCCCACATGAGCAGGCAGAAGTGAGCCCCCCATACATGGGAAAAAAAGACACCCTCCAAAAAATAAACCCTAGTGGACATAATTATTTTGTGGTTGGGGAAACATGGGTACATCATAGCCTTTCATCTTCTAATCATTTTGGTTGTTGTTTTCTGACCATTCTGCAGCTTCTAAGTAAATACATCAGAAATGTTTTAGTATGACCACACCAAAGATACATTTTGATATGATTTTTCTATTGCTATTTTATTGGTTATTCTATTGTTCTTTCTTCTGTTTCTGTCTATTCCTGAGTCTTTTACTCCTCCCTCCAAAGGAATCCCCCCTTTCAGTGAATCTCTTGCCAGTGTACGTGGCTTCCTTCTTAAATACCTTTCTCCAGTTCAACTCTGCCCATCAGGACCTCATCATCCAAAGCCATATGTTACAGAATGCTAAATGAGGACTACTATGAAATTACTGCAGAAGAATCTTTGGATATTCAGAAGCTAGAGCTGTTAGGATAACAATGCCTCCTTCTTCCAGTCCCAATTTATCTGTTCAAATGGGCATGATCCAATGCCTTTCTGCTCAGTTTTTTTTCTTTTCACCTGCCTTAGCAATAATTTTAAGAGGACTCTTGGTTTCCTGATAATTTATTTCCAATAAAATGCTAATCCCAGGTTTTTTCCACGACTGTCTTCTAGCCTCAGCCCTTCATTCTAATTGAACACTGTAACAATATACTTTTGTGCAGGTGATGAAGTCACTGTTGGGGAGGCAGTCCTATTCTTTCCATAATCCTAAAATAGGCTGCATCATCTTTCAGGCAAGTGCCTTTGTTGTTCCTCTACCTGCACAAAAGGCATGAGAAAGGGGCTTTAATTAGAGAGATTGTAGCCACATTTTTCTGGTGGCTATATAAGTGTCTGTTCAGATGTTCTGCCTTTCTGCTGCAGGTGATTATTTGGCTCTCTAAACTGAGTGGAAACACAGGAAAAGAGCTTTGCCCCTTGGGACATTCAAACAGCACTGGGCCTGGAGAGCATGCTCTACTGCCAAAAAGGCTAGGATAGTCAGAAGATGTTTGAAACATCATTAGCTGAGCAATTTTTCTTCATAAATATCCATGGGTAATATGTAGGTTGTAAACCCTTTTCTCCTTTAGATTCTGAAGAGGATGAATCAGTATAGAGCCATTTGCTACCTCTCAGAGTTTTAAAAACTTGGAGTAACCTCTTTAAAGAAATGATTTTTTATGCTTGAAAGAAATTATATGTGTTTTAAGATTTTTATTTTGTTTTCTAGGCTGGAGCAGAAATTTCCACTGTCAATCCCGAACAGTATTCAAAACGCTTCAATGAATTTATGTCCAATATCCTGACATAGTTGTCTTCCTGTTGTTGGCAGAAAAGGAGGGAGAAGAATAGTAGAGGGTGGGGGGAGTAGTGTTTTCAGTTCTACAGGAATGCAGCTCAGTCTGCTGGATGTGGTATTCTGTGAGTGTGTGATGACAGTCTGACCTAGCAGAAAACCAACCTCTAGATGTGGGCCTCAAACCTGGTGGAAAATGAGACTATTACTCTCTTCTATTTTGGTTGCTAAAATAAATATCCAAACATAAACCTGAGGAATAAAGTAGTGTTAAGATTTGCACTTTTCTTTGAAAAGCATCAGTTTCCGAATGGTCAGATGTTAATGTGAACACATAACAGAAGATATAAATGATGGTTTCCTTCGATTGAACTATGGCTGTTCTCTCAGAGCAAATTCTCTTTGTTGCTTTCTCTAAGGATTGGACAAGCGATGCCCTGTCATTTCAAGGACAAGAACTGCTATAACAATTAAGGAAAGCCATTTTAAGTTAGTTGAACAAAGACTTTTTACTTCCGGTCTTTTGATATCCCACTTTCATTTTGCATTGTTATTTCAAAAAAAGGTGAGAATATGAGGGAATTAGATGACTACTTAAAATTTTATGCAATCAAGGGAAAAAAAACAGTTTCAGAAGAATCCACATTTCTAATGAAATATCATACAATTTCTTGGTGGAGATCATGAAGAGGTAAGATAACTTCATGGAAATAATACTTTGATAAGATGCAGACACATTTGTACTGAGTTGGATTACAACTTGGATTAAGTTATCTTTAATAATGATCTACCAGAGCTAAATTATTCATGGTTCAAACTTTTATACCTTGATCTGGTTGTAAATGGTGTAAAATGATATTTTCCTGTTTAAAAAAAGGTACCACTTCTTTGTAACATCTTATGCTGTGAACCATTGTGTTAGAAATATTAGCTTTTGATCATTCCATTTGGGAAGAATCTAGTTTCAGAATATAGGGAAAATGTAATAAATTGCTGAAGGTGACTGCTTTTAACCACTAGGACAGATCGTCCTGCTAATCCAGATTTTTGGAATAAGTTGCACTAGTTCAGTTTTTTTAAAAGAATCCAAACTCTTCTTGCCTCATTTGAATTACAACTTTTTCTTGTAATCTATAGACTGATGTTGGATTTCACAACTGTACTTGTCAAAACTGAAGATTTTGACTTCATTGATTCCATTTTTTCAATATTCTTGTGAGGATGGATTGTTTATAGATTTTTTTAAAAGAGGGATATGGCAAATTATGAACTATCAACTTGCAATCAAGACCCTTTGCTTACTCTTTCTGAATGTGTTTCTTACACATGCTTTTTTTTGTATGTGATTGTTGGGGTGTTAATGTCCTGTGCCTTCTGCTTTGTGGATTTTGTCTTTTTTGGAAGTAAGGTAAATATTTTTTTTCTTTCTTTGTTGCCCTCAAGTATGTGTATTCTTTTGGATGGGATTTTTCACATTTATAAATAACAACAAAATGCATAATGCATTCCACGATTCCAAAGTCATATTTACAAGGCTTAAAAATCATGGAATATGCTGTACGTACCATAAGATTTTTTAAGGCATAAATTAAATTAAAAATTAGAGATTTGAGCAATTTCTTTCACCTACATTTCAAAGCAGATTTCTTTTATTAGAAGCGACAATGTTTATCTTTCCCAATTGATTATATCATAAAATTAATGTGAACTTAGGAACTTATTTCAAAAGGTAGGCATGGATATGGGTATGTTGATAGGTTGTAAATTTTTTGGAAACTCAAAGTAAATGGTGCACTTAAAAGTTCAATGTAAAATAGAAAATTTGGTCTACCCCTGCCTTAACTGGGAATTTCATTTTCAGCTCCTTTTGTTTAAATTGTGATTAAAATTGGTAAACGTTAAGCTTAAATGCTCTGTTTTTTACAATTTTTACAAATATTTGCCAACCTTAATCTATTTAGGAGTTAGTCAGTGTACAGTTTAAAAAAACTATGAAAAGATGTGTTACCTGGTTGACTCATTTATAGAAGACACTTGAAACAACCAATAATGGGCACTCAGGCAGAAAGAACAAACTCTCAATCTTCGTCTCCTCTTACTTTCTCTTCTTAGTCTTCTCTGGCCTTTGCCTCTCTTGTCTGTATCTGTACTCTCTCCAGTCCCTCAGTCCACTTCCAGCAGAAGTTTTTGTTTTTAACACCTTTAATATCCTGTTCTTTTGTCTTCAACTGCCTTCATATCCTGACAAAAGCCACCCAACCATCTAAGTTACTATTGATTCTATTCCATGCCCATTGTTGAAAGTCCTCTTTGACGTACATACGTTGTGCTTAGATGCTGAATTTGAGTTTTACTCAGATATCTTTCAAGAGGATTCGAAATACATCCCTAAACTCACCTTTAGTTCCCTGTTTGATTTTTGTTTTCTGTCATACATGCCATTGTGTTGTTAGTCCATACTACTAAACATTTTGCCCAGTGTTGGAATTCAATTTTTTTTATTACCGGTTCTGTAGGTGTGACTTGGTGGGCGTGGTTTGGTGGACATGGCAGGGGAAGGTTACTGCAAAATCCCATTCCCTCCCCATCCCACTAACCTGATTTCCAGCTCTGTTCTCCTGTGCAGGGCAACAAGAGAAGACCCAGCCGATTGGTTGGGACTTAGGAGGCAGAGAATAGATGGGGGTGGAGCCAGTCAGAGGTGATATTTGCTGGTTCTGCGAACTACTCAAAATTTCCCCTACCGGTTCTCCAGAACTGGTCAGAACCTGCTGAATACCACCTCTGATTTTGCCCTTGTTGATAACATATCTTCTTCGCCATCTGCCACTCCCGTATTTGTGCCTTTTGTTTTTCTGCCCTCTATCAGGAACTTTTAAGATTTTCATCTTAAAGTCCTATATCAGCAGAATTATAGCTGGCTTTTTTCTCTAGCCCCATTTTATCCTTTCTCTATTAACTTAATATTCACCCTCTGACTCTGGTCTTGGGTGGTGCTCAGACCCTTATGACACACGTATCTATTAACAGTTGTGGAATTTCCCCCCCTCAATTATTTGCTTAATAGAAAAATTGTTTAATAATTTGAAATATTCAAAAGGTACAGAAAAAGCCTGCTGGAGAGGTCAAGAGCGATGTCATCAGCTTTTTTACTTCAGGTTTCCCCAAACCAAATATCCTTGAGGTGCTTTCATTTATGCCACTAAACATGGGATCTGTAGACATTATACATCTGGAAGATACCTTTTGGGGAAACTGTTGTTACTTACATCCATGTAAGGACACTTGAAATTTGCTCACTGGGTATTTCTACAACTTTAACATTCCTGTTCCTTTCACACTCAAATTTTTTAATCAGAAAATGACATCACATGGAAACCTTTTGTTTCCACCACAGTATTAGAATTTCCCCCTTCTTATGAACATTAAATTGATATGGCAATGCATTGAGAATGATGTTCAGAATACATTCTGATCAAAGTATTGCCTGTAATGCTACAAGAGAAGTGGGGAAAAAGGAAGACATCCAATCTCTTCAGAGTATTGTTAGTTTTGACAGAGGAGAGCTGTGATTAAATCTAGATGTTCCCATCTTCTATATCAGTGATTCTTCCCTGCCTGGTATCCTTAAATATATCACTCTAAAAATAATTTGTGGATGTTTTCTCCTGTTAACTCTAAGGATAGCACTGGCAATGCAATTTTATTTCCAATTCAGTATGTCCAAGAGTCCTTTTAAAACTCATTCATTTGCTTTTTTGCCCCATGTTTCATTCCTGTAAAGGGCATGCATATTGGCACAATTTATCCATCAGTTTAGTCTGAAAATTGTTCCCACCCTTTGTTTTGTTGCAGAAGAGCCCATGTTGGATCAGCAGATAAATAATAACTATTTGGAGAATTAGCAGTAATGTATGACCATTGGTGCATAGAACTAGTCTCCTAGGTCAAGTGCTTTGTTTGGAAATCAAACAGATTTCAATTTATGCAAGGGAATGTTAGTAGCCACTCTTTTTCTTCCCAGTATGCATCATTACAGTTGCAATGACTCCAAGGTATAGATAACACATTACAGAAAGGAAGTACTTTTTCAGTACATCTATGATTTATCTTTAAATATATATATATATATATATATATTTGGAGCAGATTTATGACTTAAGAAAGTTAGTGACCTATTTGGAGGATTTGGGGGCATATGTGTTAGTCTTGTTCCTAAGTAGACTTACACATGTCCATTCTCAGTTGGATCATATCTAGCCAAAGAATGTGTGTTGTTGATGGTAGTCTTAGCTTTCTTCATCTGTTTTGTGGAATGTACTTCCTCAACCCTCCAGATATATTGTAGCATACTTCCCAGCATTGTTAATTAACATGCCTATTCTAGAATGAGATGGAACATATTCTAAAAGAAGCTTTTGTTCGTCATCTAAAGTATCTTCAGGGGGAATATATACTAATAGTTTGAGTTTTGGCTATCATGTTCGAGGAAGAAAATCTCAAATCCGTTCAATGTATAGTAACTTCCACTGCATATTGATGTACCCCAGTCTATATTGTTAGGTGGTTACATCCAGTTAAGATAGAATTTCCTGCACTGGAAAAAATGTTGAACGTGGGATTTTTAAGGGCTAAACTGCAGTAGATGGTGACAATCATCTTTAATCATGTCTGTTATGTTCATATGTGGAGGAAGGGCTTGGGGAGTGTATCATTGGAAAGCATTCGGGTGAAAATGGAATCTTATAAACACACATATTGATGGTCAGCTGTAAGCCACATGGTCAAATAAAGTTTGCACTTCTTCATTATCTTAAGTCTTTGAGAGCCTGATATGAGTGTGTGCAATGCCATCCTAGGCAATCTTTCAAAACTGTATTGTGAAACCATATATTATTTTAAAAGATAAAGGAAACAAGACATTTGTGTTCCAGCCATTGTCAATTTCTTCCTAATTGTATGCTTGAATACCATGTGAATATATTCAACATATTAATATATATAATCATATGGCATTTAATATGTATTATAAAAGCTGGTGCATAATGGCAAGCAGGCAATTACAAATTTGAATCTCCAACTAATACAAAATAATTTAAGGTTTTTCATACCTTTTCTAAAATAAAAATTTAAAATCAATGTGCTTATAAAGTATGAGACACTGTTTTGAAATGCATGTATGTTAACAAGGTGTAAAGTCTCTCAGGTGGGTTGAACAAAATAAAAGCGAATTTTTTTTGTGTAAAACTGTCTCAGGATTTTTTCTCCCCAAAATAAAGTTATAAGAATGAAAAAGTTGTTTAACTTAAAAGACTTGACTCAGTGGTGCCAGCTGTGATTCTTGGGTACAATATCACATGATCATTTCAACCTTCTACTAGTTTTCCCATCTAATGCTGGCAGCAAAAGTTACAAATGGCAATCTTGTGCGTAGGGATGCAGTGATTATCATAATTGCAAGCTGCTTGTCAAACACCCAAATCAAAACTATGGGACTATGGGGACTCATAATCACTGAATAAATTGTCAGTAACTGAGGATTAGCTGCATAGTCCCAGATAAGCCAAGAATATATCCACAAAATTGTGTTCAGTTTATTTACAAATGGGCTTCCATGCATGTATAAGATCTATTGATCCAGTTGTGTTCACTTACCCTATTAATAAGACTTCCCTCTAAATGCTGGCCTTCTGCTTGCCCCACCACTTGAAAGCTACAGTTATTTCTTATTTTCAAAAGAACTATAACACAAATTGAAATCATAGCTTAGTCTAGAAAAAAGTCTCACTGAAATGAGTAAGAGGCTTAAGAATACTAGTTATCTCTGCTTATTTTATAATGCAGCATTTGGGGTTATATATTGTCTAGAGTATGAGATTTTCCATTTTAGGGTTTGGAAAGCTAAATATGAGCTGTCTTATGGTAGGCTCAAGATATATATATATATATATATACAATACCTTTGAAGTTTTAAACATGTATTGAAATGTGAAAGCAAATAAATATGCTCCAAGCATATAGAAAATATTCAGTTATGACATTTTGAAATTAACGTCTTTTGTTGAGCTGAACTCAACAAACATTACCTTGACCTTGTCATCATCTTTTTTGGGTGTGCATTAATTCTTTAGCCTATAGATGTACAGTATTTGGGCCAAAATTATGAGGCACCATTTCCCATGCGCAGCTCCTTTATGACTACCTTGCTAGTACTACCTGAACTCAAAGGTATGTTTTCCTCAGCAGTCTCTAGCTGGCATGGAAAAGATGACCAAGTCAGATCTGAAGCACTTTTGCTCACTTTAGATCTGATCTCACACTGAATATCTACTGCAATCCTACTCAAGGCCATGTAATAGGACATACTGAATTCAGCAGAACTTTTCTCACATCAACAGCAGTGTTTAACATTAACAAAATCAGATCTGCCAATTTAGGTGGATGCCATTTTTTTACATTTACAATTTACAGATCAATTAGGTATGACAACCAGATATTATAACATCATCTGAAAATTATATTCAGAGCAACCTTTCATCTTTGATTTTAAACAGAATATATAGAGCATCTACATAAAAATGAAAAAGTTATGCTTTTAGAAAAAGTTTATTCCATGATCGGTACATTATTTCCTATTTTGAGAGTTTTCTTAGTAGGAATTTAACTTAATCCATGCGAGCTTTCAGTGTCCGGGTAGTTATTTTGTCTTTCTCACTAGGGAAAAGGGAGAGAATCAAAATGAAAATTGTACTACAGTTAATCCTCTACTTACAACTAGTAATCTAATGACCGTTTAGATTTTTAACAGCCTCAGAAAGAGTTCTTTATACATGCAATGCATTTCCAGCCATTGTGAAATGTCAAGTCACATTCCTTTACCATCACATGACTGCATTTCAGGTATTTTGGCTACTGGTTCACAATTGGCTACAGCTTCCTGCCATCATATAACTATGATTTGTGGTGTTTTTGCTGATTTCGCCAAAACTACAACTGCTTAATGACTGCTATAAAAACAGTAGTAAAATCAGCCTGTCACGACATGCCTCAATTTACGACCATCATGACATAACCAAAATTTCAGTCCCAATTGCAATCAAGCCAAGAACTAACTTATCTCTATTGATTAACAGTTAAATCTCACTTTTATCCACCCAGATAAAAAGGTATCTACATCCATAACTAGTTTCCCAGCGGTTGCCCATAACAACAGCACTATACCCATCCAGAGGGAAGGACAAATTAATTGTGCAAATAATTTTTACTGGCTTAATCTTGCTTGCTGCTAATTACAGCTATTGTCCTTCCAGGCAAGCCAGGGAAATAAACCAGAGAAACACTGCCCCACATTTTTTTTAGAATTGATCTTTACCCCACTCAGTTTCTACTTACATCACATGCACTATCACTCCCATACCAGACACAGCATCTCTGTCCACAGCATTGAGCATGGATTGTCCTATGGTTTCAAAGAGGTGATCAGGTTCCTGCATCAAAAAAAAAGTTAACTTTAATTATAAAGTTATTTTTAAGATGTGTTCAAACTTAAGTGAATGAATGAGTATAAAAAGAATGTGGACTGAAACAATATAGCCATACTGTCTCTTTGAAAGACCCTAAAGAACAATTTGATGAGGATGGAAAGGAGAGGAATTACATATTAGATCTCTATTATAGAGAATGTATGAATACAGCTATGAAGCTTCTTAAACAAGTTCTCTCTGAGCCACATCAATATATTCATGCCTTCAGCATGTAAGGATAAAGCAAAATTCTAAGCAAAGCAGCACACGAACAAGCTATTTCAAACTGAAATAGAATTTTTGTGCTGAAGAGAGGTTTATAAAGTGAAAAGTACTGGGAAGAACTTGTACGTATGCCCTAAAGCCCTATTCACACCTACTTTTTGAAGTCCAGAGCCTGGCTCTTATTAAAAGTGTTCTATTAAATTAACTAACTCTGCTATATTTCTTATGACCAGTTGTGTATTTTTTCTTACCATGTCTGGCTCCCAAAGTGACTCACACATGCCATACATTTGCTCTGTACAGGTCCCACTGACCACAAAATCATCTGTTATCATTGGACAACCAATCAAGTCTAAGGAGCAGATAAAGGGTTCATAAGTGACTGGGTTTAATCCAGCAATTACTGGTTCTGTATAATAAGGTCCAAACCTGAAAGGAGCAAGAAAAGATAGGTAGCAATCAAATTCATTTTCCCGAGTAACAAAATACATATCATTACAATTACCTACATTTTAAAATTATAAATTTTCCATGGCGTGACTAGGAAAGATTTAAAGTATGTCCACACTTCGTCTATCTCCAACACTAAGAAGCTGGGAAAAAATCCTCATCAGTTTTGAAGATTACCTACTATCATCTAGAGCAGAGAAATATTGCTATTTAATTGCAACTCCCATCTCTCTCAATCTTAACCATGCAACTGATAGGAACTAGAGTTCAACTAAATCTGAAGAAGCAAAAACTGCCTGCTAATTTAGCAAATTTAGCAATTCAGGAAGTAAATCCTGGGGTGGCAAACATTAAAAGTCACATAAAATAATTAATTTGTATGCTCCTCACAGCCATGATTAAAATGTGCTAGGAATGATTTTGTTAGTGCTAGGCAAGAAATACACCAATTTTAATATTTATACCTTAATCTATGTACCATAGGGGTTCTTAAACTTTGCAGTAATGCAACACCTACTAGTGAGGAGCAAAACCTAGAATAAGTTCTGACGCTTTGTCTATATGAGCCTCATCAGTTTTAAAAATTAGCGCCTATCCAAGTAAGTTGCTCCTGACTCCTTCCTAAGGCTCCCAGATTCTCAGTTCAAAATTAATTGCCTTATCAAATCTATTACTGAATTTTTTTAATAACACGAACTATATCCAGGTATCATGAATGCTTGACTCTTTACCGTCTTTCATATAGGAGATTAGACACCATGCTCATTAGGGTCTGTGGTTTAATTTGCCTCCCTTCCTTCAGTTCATAAAGATTTAGTCGAAATTTGAGCCTTTGAGCACTGTAAGAAGAAAAACAAACCAGTTTCAAATCCATGTTAAGGCAAAATGACCATTCTCTTCTACTTACCATCCAAGTGGCACAGAAGCATAATTTAAAGCCTACTAATTGTGCCTGCAAGTAATTATAAAAGAGATCTGGTGACGACATATTGCTTTAAATTTGTTATTTCCCACTGATGTGATTAACATAAACACAGCCCAGCATCCTTTACTACAATCAAGGCAAAAAGTCATAAATCAATAGTAAACCACAGTTTATGATTCTGGAGTATCAGGGGAATTTGACTTAGTACCTTTCTGTTTTGTTAAGCAATTAATATGGTATACCTCACTGTTCATCGTAGAATTTGAAATTCATGTAAGCAATCTAGAGATGACTGCTTGGAGGCTTTTAAAATAACAATGATCATTTAAATTGTTCTAAAAGCAAGCAACTATTGTTTAATTCTATGAAAAGGACATTGAAATTTAGAAAATTAAACCCACATTTCTGAATAGTTTTACATTCTATCTCATATCGCATACAGAAATGATCAGGGTGAACACTCTCCAGATGCCTTCATTTAAAATGTCCCTGAGTATACATTGAGACTGCAAATTTATTTTGAATATCAGAGGAATCAGCTTGTAGCTTATTTCACATAAATATTTATCCCTAGCTACTACCAGATGTTCTTTATTTTAGCTACTTACAGGTAGAACTGTATAACCACAGTTGGGACCGAAATTTTGGTCACTAAGCATATAGTCATTAAACAAGTCATAACATGACTGGGCTGATCATTTTTACTATGGTTATTAAGCAAATCAAATTTCCCTGATTGACTTTCTCGTTGGAAGCTGGTGGGAAGGTTGTAAAACATGATCACATGACTACAAGATGCTGCAACTGTTGTATATGTGACTTGGTTGCCAAGCCTCTGAATTGCAATCATATCACTGCGAAGTGTTTATAACTTTGACGACAAATGGTAAGTCATTTTTTCCAAGTTTGCAACTGTGAACTATTGTTAAAAAAGTAGTCATGTTAATAACTATTTGTACTTTAGGTGAAAAAAGTAATTATATTGTTGATACTATAAAACATTGTACTGAAAGTTAACTTGTTTCTGCAAACTCCTGATATTTAGAAGCTGTCTTCCAAGAGCCATTTTAGCCACTCGTTTGATCCCAGTGACTCAAGAACCATAATCTAATTTACCTCCCTGCCTACCACTATAGATGTGAACAACTGACTTAGCTTCAACTTTTCAGTAACTTGGCCAATCATGACATATGTGGAATCAACTCCCTTTGGAGCTCCGTTTGGCTCCTGATCTTCGCTCTTTCTGCCGCGATCTGAAGACCTGGTTGTTTGAACAGGCTGGGCTGGACTGATCTCCTGGGGTTTTTTAATTAATTTTAACTGTTTTAGTGATTGGGCTTGTTAAGTTTAATTCTTTTTTATATATTTTTGTTGTGTTTTAATTGTGAGCCGCCCCGAGTCCTTGCGGAGAGGGGGCGGCATACAAGTCCAATTAAATAAAATAAATAAAATAATAAATATTCTTCATTTCCCAATGTTGGAATAAGAATAAGAATAAATAAGAATAAACTAATAAATTAGCTATAAGTTAGTTACAGCTCTCTATGAATATTCTAGTTTTCTAGTTGATTATATCTACTTAATGCAAAATACTTACACTGTCTGCACATCTGTGGCAAGACCAGCTAAACCAATGAATAATCTGTCTCCCATTGGAAAAATTTTCTGAAAGTCTGTGGCCACCATCTGAGCTTGAATACCAAACCTGCAATCAGCTGCAATAGCCACACAGTTTTTTCCCTTCATGGCCATAACAGCCCCTCCATTATAGGACATAATAGACTAGAAAAGGAAAAAAAAGTTTAATTGAAATATGTCAAAGACACTGTTTTTACTAGAGGCTATTAAGATGTGCACATCAAGATTTATCCTTATGAATATGAAGAACATAAGCACATTTAAGCCACAATGCAAATTAAATTCCAAATTTTAACTGCCATACTGGACACAGAATGGGCTAAAAGAAATGTTCTATTTTGGTTCACAGAAAGACTAAGAGTTTTTCCCCACTTCATTGTAATCACAGTACAAACAAGCTCTGGTAAACACTTTTTTTTTCAAGGTTCCCATGATGTTGCCTTCATCAAATTCCTAATCCATGCTCCAGACCCTTAGTTTTCCCATTTTAAAAATGTTTTTACCCCTAAGTAGTCAATTACAAATATTTCTACAAATCCCAATAAAATTGATGGTACTGTAAAATCACCTTATGAAAGTGGGATCAGCCTGATGTCTATTGGCCAGTATAGGCTTGTGTATTCTCACTTCCAGTCCTTGGACACCATCCTCCAGAAAGAAGGAGGGAGAGGGAGACTTCTCTCTGCTGCTTCAACCCCCATCCTATCAGTATACTGTTACTTGGGCTATCAGCAGTTTGGGCTAATCTGGGTCTCTAAACCAGTGATAATTTTGGAAATCTGGTGAATAAAATGTTTCTCTCCTTACACTTGCCATTTTTCCTAGCCCATGCAGCCAATACTCACTCTGGGAAAAATAGCAGATGAAGCCAGGGCAAGTTCTAATAAATGGTTAATATTGTGGGTGTAGCCTTTTGTCAAAATCATGTAAATTATCTGACAGAGTCTAACTGGATTAAGAGGCTGCATAACTTTGAAAAACAAGACAAAATTCCAGTAGTACAGGGATGGGCAAATCCAATTGATGGACATTAGGAAAGTGAGGAGATGTCAAGATCCCCTTGCAGAGCAAATGAGAGCATTGTCTTGCCACAGAACAGAAGCAATTTTGATTGGCAATGGAGACAATAGAATCTATGCCAATTTAGATTACTGCTGACTCAGAGGTGGAAAGAAAGCATTCTGTAAGGCTGAGTTATAATCAAACAGTCCGATTTAAATCTCCCCTGATATAAATTAACTACAGTGAACCACTATTATCCAAATCACTATTATCAAGTCCACAATGTTTTTGATAACGACTATATTTTCCAAGCAGAGTTCTCCAAAATGGTTAATATTAATCCCAGGGGACTATCCATTACATAGTTATTATTTGTAAATCTATTAAAATAGTATTTATTATTTTCATATAATAGGTGTTGAGTGGTGGTGGTCGAGGAACAATCTGAAACAACATAAAGGAGTCAATATGCTGATGAGTTTGAGGGACCCCTGCTTTAAAGCAATGTGAAAATGTCTGTTTAAACAGATTTTTTTAAAAGGCAAGTCCCAGGAGCGCAATGATCACGCAAGGCCATGCAGGCAAGCACTTTCACTATCGCCTCCACAGAAATTCAGGAAAGGAAGCAAAAGCCTTCCCCACCACCACCACCCTCACTCCGCAATCAGCTTCTATGACAGGCACTGCTGACAAGTCCATCCCAAGAGTTGGGGCCACAGACCCGACGACCCCGGTATTTTCTTCTCCTCCTAAGCACATTGTCTCTGATCCGGGGGCGGGGGGAATCTAACACTGCCATCAAGGAGAGCGGCCAATGATCCCTCCCCGGATTTTAGCTCTTTCTCCTTCTCCTTTTACCTCCGTCTCCCCTGCCCTTTCTTTCCAACATCGAGACTCACCATGATGAACAGCTCGGAGAAAGAATGAAACCTAAAAGATTTCCTTTTTCAGCACTCCCTTCCTCGGCTGTTACTAAGCCCCGCCTCTACTAGGACGAAGTACTTCAACATAAACTCCTGCGATTGGACAGCCTTCCCCTGCCAATCTAGGACCGGAGATGGCCTTTCGGTACGGGAAATGAAGAGTCATAGCTGTTTGTCACAGAGATAAAATATAAGAGTAGTTCGTTGCAGTCTGTGAACACTGGATTTGTAGCTCGAATTTTAAAGGGCATTTTTAGATAATCCCTACTTTTCCAATTCGGAAATTAAAGAGCCTCATAAAGGAAAAATCGAGCTCCGGTACATGTAACTTTTCTTGAAAAAAATAAACTAGAAAATACGCCACAGAAAAATAAAAGATAAAAAGACAATTATGTATTAGCTCATTTTATTATTGAAAGTCTCATTTCTGATTCTTTGGAAATAAGGAAATTATTATTCTCTATATTTAAGAAGCAACTCTTTCTTCACTACAAAGACCTTTAAAAAAAACAGTGAGAAGAAACATCAGTAACACAAATCAAGCGAAGGAAAATTGGGAAGCTTGTGTGCATCTAAAATTTCTCTGCTCCTTCGAGTCCGAATGGAATGGAATGTTTTCCGACCTTGGGTTCCACATAGTGTAGGAAGTTAGCACCCACCCCTCTCCTAGAAAATTGAAATATCCTAGGTGTTAGATATTCAATGGGGAAAAGTCAGTGATGTCAGACTTCCCCCATTGGTTCATTTTCCAGGCGGGAAAATGAACAGCTGTCAGTGGCTGAGATTGAACAGCAGGCACACCTGGTGGAGTCTTTTGTTCAGAGCAAAATAAAGAAATCCTTTCCGTCTACCGTGTCCTGCCTCTTCAATCTAGCCCATATCTAACACTGGCGACGAGGATGGGATACTAGAAGAGAACAAAGGAAACTAGGCAAAGATGGAAAATTCTTACAACAGAACGCTGCGATCACCGTGCTGATCATCAGAATGTCCACCCATGCTCAACAAGAACCTTTTGATCCAAAAAAGCATGACTGGGTCCTGTATATGGGACAATTTTGAATGTTTTTGGAAGCAAATTCACTGCAGGATACAACAGAACAGAGGAGGAGAGCTCTATTCCTGGGATATTGTGGAAATCGCCTCTACAAAACAGCTAGAACCCTGGCTGCTCCCAAAGATGTGGAAACAATGGAATGGAAAGAATTACAGAAGATGTTGGAAGAACATTATGCTCCCGCTGCATCATCACTGGCTCATTGACTTGACTTTTACTGCAGAGAACAGAAACCAGGTGAGACCATAAATGATTACCTTACAAACCTACGAGATATTGCTGCAGACTGCGAGTTTGAAAATGTGGAAATAACTTTAAGAGATAGAATTGTAGTTGGAATGAGGGACCTGAGATTGCAAAGAAAGCAGATAACTAAAAAGAGCATCTCTTTAAAAGAAGTAATGGAGGAAGCCCGAGCAGCAGAAATCTCAGAAAAAGCAGCAGCTAAAATTGAGAAATCTGAGAGTGTTCACTCAGCATGGGGATGACCAGCAAATATCAGGGAGAGGGGGAGATTGGAGAACTCTCCGAAGAAGAAGAGGAAGAAATACATAGAGTAAAACCTGATGGAACATCAGGGCCCGAAGGGACGAGCCAGAGACCCCTATGGTGTGCAGGCTGTAAAGGGAACCACCCCCGGGCGGTTTGCAAATTCAGGGATACAGTCTGCCGTCGATGCGAGAGAAGGGGGCATATTGCTGAAGCATGCAGAGCAAATCTGCCAGCATACCCCAGTCAGAGACAAGCAGGGTTCCCTAATCATCCACGTGGCCCACAACAAAGGGGATTTCCAGAGACCTCCTCATTCAAATTACAGGTGGGAAGAGAATAGAATGGAGAAGGACAGAGACTATGAGCACACAATAGTGGGGCATTCTGATCACCATAAATCAAAGAAATTCAATATCACAGTGATAATAGGAGAAAAACCTTGTGATATGGAAATTGACTCCAGATCCTACATATCTATGGTGTCCTGGACAACTATAAAGGAAGCAATCCCTGGCATAACTTGACAACAACTAAAACCACAACGTTTAATACTAAAAGATTTCCAAGGGAACAGAATTGTGTTAGGAAGAGGAATTTTTCCAGTAAAATTCAGAAACTTCACCAACGAATTGCCTTAACCATCGTGGACAAAGAAGTACCAAGTCTCCTTGGAATAGAATGGTTTAGAGCCATAGCAGTGGAGGTGATCATCCACACCACGCAAGCGGAGGAACACAATCAAATGAGAGAGGACCTGCAGACTGAATTCAAGGATGTGTTCAACGGATCCCTATAAGGGGACCCCTATTTCCCTCAACCTTGATCCAAAAGTTTCTCCTGTCAGAATAAAACCAAGGCGAGTCCCTTTCACCTTGAGACCCAAGGTGGATGAACAGCTAGATAAACTCATAGCCCAGGGAGTACTTAAGCCAGTTGATCACGCTAAGTGGGAGACCCCTATAGTCACTCCAGTTAAGCCAGATGGGTCAATTAGAATCTGTGCTAATCATAAAATTTCCCTGAATACCGCATTGCAACAGAGCACTTACCCAATGCCAGCTGTACAACATCTGTTGCATTCAATAGGAAAAGGGAAAAATTTTGCCAAGTTAGACTTGGCTCAAGCCTATCAGCAGTTAGCTGTGGATGAAGAAACAGCAGAAGCTCAGACCATTGTAACACACAGGGGTGCTTTCAAATGCAAAAGACTGCAATTTGGTGTCAGCGTAGCCCCTGGACTTTTTCAAAGCTTAATGGAATGCCTACTACAGGGCATTGTGGAGGTGGTACTTTATTTTGATGATCTCCTCATGGCAGCAGAGGACAAAGAACAACTTAAACAAAGACTAAGGCTAGTCTTGAGCAGATTTCAAGAAGCTGGCCTTAAACTCAAAAAAGAGAAATACACATAGTACCAAGTGTTGAATTTCTGGGATATCTAATTGATGAAACAGGTATACACCCCACCGATAGTAAAATAAAAGCGCACAGTCACTCATGCTCTTGTGACCTCCCGACTCGACTACTGCAACGCTCTCTATTTAGGACTGCCCTTGCATGTCATCCGGAGATTGCAGCTGGTGCAGAATGCGGCTGTGCAGGTGGTGATGGGGGTCTCCCTATATTCCCATGTTACACCGCTCCTGCGCGACCTGCATTGGCTGCCGGTTGCCTTCCGGGTGAGATTCAAGGTTTTAGTATTCAAGGTTTTAGTATTAACATTCAAAGTCCTACAAGGCATGGGTCCAGGATATTTGAGGGAGCGTCTCCTGCCGATATCGAGTACCAACCGCCTTGTTCGAGCACACAGACAGGGGCTTCTTGGGGTGCCGTCGGCGAGTCAATGCCAGTTGGCCGGGACGGGCCTACTCTGTGGTGGTTCCCGCCCTATGGAATCAACTACCCCTGGGGCTCCGCCTGGCCCCTGACCTTCACACCTTCCGCCACGACCTGAAAACTTGGTTATTCGAACAGGCTGGGCTGTGCTGATCTCCTGGGGGGGGGTGTCAAATTTTAAATGGTATATTGGGGTTTTAATCTAAATTAGACTTGTGACTGTTTAATATTGTTTTAAATTAATTTATTGTTGTGGATTGGTTTTAGTTGTGAGCCGCCCCGAGTCCTCGGAGATGGGGTGGCATACATGTCTAAATAATAAATAAATAAATAAAATAAATAAATAAAAAGCAATTAAGGAAGCTCCAACTCCAACAAACAAAACAGAATTACAAGTTTTCCTGGGACTTTTAAACTTTTACAGTATTTTTCTAGCACAGAAAGCGACAGTTGCTGAACCACTTCACAGACTTCTTGATAAAAATGCAGAATAGACTTGGGGGCATAGAGAAGCAACTGCGTTTGAATCCATAAAAGGACTCCTAACTTCACCAGTGTTCTAGTACAATATAATGAAACATTACCTCTTTCACTAACATGTGACGCATCTCCTTTTGGGGTAGGGGCTGTTCTCAGCCATAAATTCCCAAATGGCAGAGAAGCACCCATTGCTTTCTACTCAAAAACTTTATCCAAAGCTGAACAGAATTACAGCCAGCTAGATAAGGAAGCACTGGCTGTAGTAGTGGCATTAAGAATTTTCACGAATATCTTTATGGGAGACAATTTGAACTAATCACAGACCACAAACCACTCCTAGGCATCATAGCAGGAAACAAACAAACACCAATCATATTGTCCCCTAGAATGACAAGATGGACTGTTTTCTTAGCTGCATATAACTATCGCCTTATACATCGACCGGGCAAGATCATAACTCATACAGATGCACTCAGCCATTGTCCCCTCCCGGAACCTATTGAAGACCCAGGTCCAGCACATCCATACTCCTCATTGAAGACATCACCACCGGCCCTATCACAGCATCAGAGATAGCCAAACACTCAGCCAAAGACAAAACTCTGGCATGTATTTTAAACTGGGTGTTGAGGGGATGGCCAGAAGAAGTGCTGGAAGGTGACTTTAAACCGTTTAAAATTAGGCAAAATAAACTGTTTGTAATTAAAGGGTGTTTGTTATGAGGGGATAGAGTTGTGATACTTGAGACGCTGAGAGAACAAGTCTTAAGAATGTTGCATGAGGGCCACCCAGGGATAGTAAGGATGAAAGCACTAGCCAGAAGTTATATCTGGTGGCCAGAAATGGACAAGGAAATTGAAAAATGGGTTGTAGTTTGTACGCCTTGTCCAGAATCTAGACTCACACCCCCTTCAGTACCAACCCTAGAATGGGAATCACCCACAGCACCTTGGTCTAGAATACATATAGACCTGGCAGGGCCAATGCAGGGGCAACATTTCTAATAACTGTTGATGCATATTCAAACTGGGTGGAAGTAATGATCATGAAAACCACCACAGCAGACGCTGTGATTAGGGTATTGAGGAAATTGTTTGCCACACATGGGTTACCAGATGTTGTGGTATTGGATAATGGGCCCCAATTCACAGCAAACAATTTTGAATGTTTCCTATCTGAACAGGGAATCCGCTAATGTATTATCATCACCTGGACATGCCCAAAATAACGGGCAAGCAGAGAGAGCTGTAAGATCCACCAAGGAAACCTTAGCTAAAATGGGACCAGAGGGCTGGCAAACGAAAATAGACAAATTCTTAAAGATACAACATATCACACCTTTGGCCACACACAGAAGTCCAGCAGAACTTTTAATGGGGCGGAAGTTAAGATCAGAGCTAGATAGATTACACCCACACTACAATCCAATCACACCCGCAGATTCGATGAGTAAATGCAGATATTTGAACATAGGTCAATCGGTCTATGCTCACAGCTATGCAGGGGGGCCCACATGGGTCCCTGCATGAGTAGTGTAAGTCACAGGCCCCAGATCTTATAGAGTAGAACTAGAAGATGGGAAAATATGGAGCAGACACATAGACCAACTCGGGGGACAATTGGAACGGAATCTGAATGACCAGAAAACCTCAGAGACGGAAACACAACATAGAGAGGTAAGACCAACAACTACAAATACTGAAAACACAAGCCTCCCCACTCTAGGGCGGGACTCAAACTTGAGTGCACCGCAGGGTTACTTAGCTGAAGCGGGGGGAAATCCAGCAAAGAAACTCAGGACCCTCTGTTCCATCAGAGCCAGCCCCGCCCCTGGAAAACCCAGAGGCAGCTCAAAGGGCTGGCTCTGGAGTGACAATAGACCCAACTACTCAGGTTGCGACCGCTGGTGAGGTTGCACTGCGAAGGTCCAGTGGCACACACAGGAGTCCCGCCTACTTACGTGATTATGTCTGTGAGTGAGAGCTGGTCGGATGAATGCTCCTTCCAGGAGGGGAGGGGTGTTAGATATTCAATGGGGAAAAGTCAGTGATGTCAGACTTCCCCCATTGGTTCATTTTCCAGGTGGGAAAGTGAACAGCTGTCAGTGGCTGAGATTGTGGACAGCAGCCTGTAAAAAGAACAGCAGGTGCACCTGGTGGAGTCTTTTGTTCAGAGCAAAATGAAGAAATCCTTTCCATCTAACGTGTCCTGCCTCTTCAATCTAGCCCATATCTAACACTAGGAAATACTAAAAAGGCAGAATATTCCCCCTAAAAAGAGTAGAAACTCAAAAACAGAAACTCACCTCAGAAGCAGAAGCTCACCCCCACCTCTGTTAATGGGTGGGCCATTAAGGCCTGGGCCAGAATACTTAACAAAGATCTTCAGGTAAAGGTATAGCAATTGCCCAAGAGCCCTTTCAGCACATCATCACCCAGCAAGGCTTAACCAAACCTGGAACTCAGGAAAGCCTACAAAGTTAGCTAAGACCCTGGGAATCTGACAGCCTATGAGATACATTCCTTGCACAGGAACAAGAAACACTAAGGTAGGGCCCAACAGAGGGTATATAAAGGTCTCTTAGCATCTTGGCTGGCCCTTTTTTCTCTTTTCCTTCACCTTGGAGCATGTGATCATCCTTCTTTGGAGCTTCAAGCCATGTAGTCCATTAAACCATCTTTCCAAATAGCTTCCATGTTTCCAGTGTCTTTTTCCCCACTTGGAACTGAACCCAGAAGGATATTTCTATCAACAATAGAAAGAACTGAAGAAGCTTCTTTAAGAGGTGAAATGTTTTCAAAGAAAAAAACCAAGGAAGTCCAGCTGCCTTGTAGAAAAGCATCTTTGGGACGTCTATGAACTGCGTGATTGAGAGTCTCCTTAGACTAAACATCCTTTTTATGATCCTGTAATCCCTTAATTCGGGATAGAAAAAAAATGATAGAGGAAGGTACTTGCTGAATAAAAAATTGTTAGAAGATAATTACAATAGAATGGGGGAGTTGCACCAAGATGTACTTCTGCCTAGTTAGACTAATGTATCTTAATTTCAGCAACTTTGCTATATTAAGGCAGATTTGAATTGCAAACATTGCAGTATACAGATTACAACGAAGAGATAGGGTTTTTTTGTATCTCTGTTGCAGTCTGGATACAAAGGCCTGTCCTATAGTTTTTTTTGCAGCATTACAGTCCAGATTGGTAGCCTTGTTAAAACCAGCACTAAAAAGGGACATATCATCTTTGCTAAGTTTCTATTGGTCTGAAAATTTTATTTTTATTTAATTTGTAAATTTTTATAAGTCACACTGCCTGATTGGGTGATGAAGAGAGGCAACAAAGGGTAGGGTATGTTTCTTTTAAAAGCTCCATTTTGAAGAGAAGGTCGCAGTTGTTCTGACCAATAGGGTATTTGCATGGATATGTATTTGACATCACATATGCTGAAACTTATGAAGATCATAGTCCTGCACAGTTGGAAAACATCAAATTTGAAATAGTTTTAATACAACACCACTTTTCAGCAAGATAGCCATTCATTATTTATCATTTCCAAGAATAATCATTCCATAGATATACCGGTCATCTTTATTTCTAGTCTTTTGTTTATAATCTGTAGGATGAATATTGTTTTTTTCCTTGTCAACAAATATTGAAGGAATTGTGAATTACTTTATGGATAGAGTGGATGAGATCCTGCAAAAGAGAGAAGTGAGAAGCTAAAGGAATGAAAGGCATTGCTGGAAAGCTTCTGTGAAGATGGTGAAAACAAGTATGCAACACTGTGTAAACAGAGGTAGTATGCAGCAGGTTCTGACCAGTTCTGGAGAAGCGGTAGCAGAAATTTCGAGTAGTTTGAAGAACCAGCAAATATCTCTGACTGGAGATTTTACAGGATCCTTCCCCTGCCATGCCACACCCACAGAACCGGTATTTTAAAAAATTGAATCCTACCACTGTGTGTAAACTATAATGATGAGTAAAATAACAGAAGAGAGATAACAATCTCACAACTGCTGGCCTTTTATATGTAGGTTCCAATATCAGATGCAACTATATAAACCACAGATTGTATTATAAAATCACAGTACACTGGCCTCCCACTTGTAGACACCTAAACTAAATTGAGGAATATCTTCTCTTTTTTAATTTCTTTGAGTCTCTTACTTCTTTTCTGTGCTTTTGAAAGCATTGCCTACTAAGAAAGGGATTAATGTATTGAGTAAAAGTGAATGTGTAAACCACAATAGCTGGTTCCCACAAAACAAAGTACATTTGACTTAGTGCAATATGTAAGTTTAATAGAGCACTTTTAAATTCAAAGGAAGGTTGCTAAAAACAGACTTTTTTTTTTCAAACAAGTTTTATTCAATTTTTAACAATTTAAATAAGTCTCTTTTCAGTAGACAGCATATTTCCGGGTCATCACTTTTACATGCAAATATGACAATAGTTTTATAGTATTTTTAACATTTAACTTCGTATTTTATCCCATTTTTACTTCCATTCCATTTTTGCAAACAAAGAGCCAAACAAATTAATCCTAGTCTCAGATCTTAATCTCAATCTATGTAACCCCATTTCATTTCAAATTATTATAAATAGTTCTTAAGCATTTATATTTCTTTTAAAAATAACAATATATTTGCTCATCATATAAAGAATAAAGTTTATCCATATCTATCCTTAAACTATCTTCACATTATTAATGCTCTTTTATCATTTACATATTTCTTTTATCTGTCAGATTTGCCCTTTCATCATGTATTCTTTCCATAATTCTAAATCAATACAAGCTTTAACACAAAAGAATTTTAAAAACCTAGACTTACCCCTTTACTACTTTGAAAGTGTCACCTCAGTGATTAACATAACAACATTATAATAATCATTCCCTTTGCGGCAAAAGATAGAGTAAGAAAAAGAGAAGAAAAGCTACATAACATTATATATCTTTTCAGTCGGGTTCTGCAACACATATCCCCCCAATTTAAAATTTATTTATAATTTCAAAGTAATAGTAAAATGCGGATTTGTTCCGCATCCAGCGGGTCGCTCACTCAGGGGTCAGAACGCATCAAGAAGACAACACACGGAAGTCTACTCGGGTGAGGCAGCCCCTAGCGAGGTTTGGGTGCCTCTTTTATTGGTTTAATGCGGAAGCGTTTACAGTGTTATTCCCATTGGATTAGGCGAGTAATATCTCCATATATGGTCAAATTAATTTTAGCCAATCCTAGCGGAATTGAACCTTTTGGTGTCTAGGGTCTGCACCTGTCTGTTAGCTGTTGTGTCCTTGGCCTAGTTCACTGCTGACGCAGCCACCCGGACACAGCGCTCCTTCACACAGGGCTCCTACATCTCCTCTGTTTTTGTTTAATTTTTGCAGCCTATATCCAAGGCAGGTACTGCCTCCAAGGAGTTCCTTCCCTTTTGGCACGTCCGCCCTTCCGATGTTTCAGCTACAGGGCAGCCTCCTCGTCTGAGGAATGCTGATAGGGAGCTTTCAGGAGCGCAACTGTTTCAGGGGCGGCGAGGACCATTGCCTCCACGGTGGCTAGGCGAGTTTTAATGAACCGCAGGGCTCGATTAAGGACACAAGGTGCAACAGCGCAGACCAGAAGTAGCAGAATCAGGGGGCCGGCTATGGCGCTAAGCAAGGTTGTCAGCCAGGGGGAGAGGTTAAACATATTTTGGTACCAGAATTGCTGTTCTGCACATTCTCTCCTTCTGGGCTAATCCCTCCCTTAGTTTTCCATGGAGTCTCCCACGATACGAATGGTCGCATAGAAACAGCACTCTTCCCTCAATGCCACGCAAAGACCCCTTCTTGCAGAAGAGAAGGTCCAAACCCCTTCTATTTTGGAGAACAACCTCAGATAATGAGGTCAAGGATTCCTGAAGATGAGTGATGGAAGTCTCAATCCTTTCTAGGTCAGTGTCTATATCTAGTCGGAGAGAGTCATATTGTTGCCTTCCAGCGACTAGGGCAGTGACGCCAGTGCTGGCTCCCGCCACCCCCAATCCCAGCAATACCGACAAGGTCAGGGCTGTAACCACTTGCGTTTCTGGAGGCGGGGGAGAGCTATAATGTTGCAACATTTGGTCCGGAGGGTAGTATAGGATTTTTGGCAGGATCTGAACCTGGATGCAAAACCCTTGTTGAGAAGCAAGAGTGGGTCCGTGCACGCAGGCGGTGAGCCCCATGGAACAAGCCCACCAGGAAACGGGCCCTGGGAGGAAGAAAAAGTCCTTAAAGCTGGCGGTAAAGTTCACTCGGTGCTTATCAGAGTTGTTGTAGGGCTGCCAGACTGGCACATAATGTGTCCCATTGTACAGTTTGGTGGTATTATCACAGTAGGAAGAGTAGTTATGGGGAACATTTCCCAAGCAGCGGCTGGTGCCGGTAAGGGAATGGAGGGTTTGGGTGCCATTCCTCCATCGGCAATTACTGTCAGACTTATTCATGGAGGGGTTTTCGATACTACCTACAGCCTCATAAAAGGGGGGCACGGCCGAGGCGCAAAGCCAACAAGAAGTTGTCCAATTTGGCTGAGAAGCATTAAGGAATGAGAAGGTGGAGTTCAACAGGGAAAGGAGAGGGTGGGAAGTTGAGGTACGGGGTTGTAAGAATGAGTATTGTACAACCTTGGAGTTAGGTCCAAGCGGGGGGCTAGGAGGGAGAGCAACTCTTCTAGTGATGGTGAAGATATTGCCATAATCAGACCCAGCTGCATATATTCCCCCCCCAGGTGACTCCCTTTTCCCACCCTTTATATTTCCTGCCTTCTGCTGTGAACAAAAGCTTGACAGGGTTACAGAGGGGCCAATCATCCCTCCCTGTGGAGTCATCGTCCTCCTCCCAAGTCCCCCTACCATACCCCGGGCAAGGCACGTATTCCGATCCCTTTTGCAGCCTTATGTAGTCACCCTTCATAGGGGGATCCCACCAGATGTTGCCAGACGACACACAGTCCCAATGTTTGCAAAAGTAGTCAGACGTCCCCCCGCATCTATATCTGTAGTCAGCGTTGGTCATGTGGCCGGGACAGACATAAAAACGTATTTGTGGACAAACCCAGGACTAGGGAAGGGCATCGCTACTGTGGTTATATGCAGTCACCCCTAGCAGCATCTGTCCATAGTCAAAATACAGATCAGGGAACCAAGAATCAACAATAGTCCGATTAAAGGTAGAGTTCAGAGTTTGTCCATAAGCGTCGGTGATGAGCCAGGATATATCGTGAGGTCAATGCTCATTGCGGCTATTGCTCAGGGCAGCAAGGGAGATAAGGGGCATGTCCAGCAGGAGAAAGAACAGGGAAATCAGCATGGTCGTGGATTAATCTATTGTGCAGCACAGCAGCAACCGTCGGCGTGAGGAGCAGAGAGGATGTCGGTGGTCGATCAGTGAAGGTCCGCAGGTAGGGGGTTAAGACTTCCTCTATTATGACGATATCACAGAGGATTGTGCAGGAGATGCAGCAGATGCAATCGATGCAGTGAGCACAGCAGCAGCAGCCACAAGGCAGTGGCAAAACCAGCACATCAATGAGGGGATTCGGTGTTAGGCAGGAAGGGGCGAACACAGCGACCTGGGACCCATAGCACTCGATCAGGCAGTTGTATGGCCGCGTACCCCCATCCCCAGGTGATGAGGCTAGCGGGGCCTTTCCAGGTCCGGTCCGGGAGGTGACGGTAATAAACCTGTGGCTTAGGCTGATCTGCAGGAGGAGAGGAAGGGAAATGGCGCTCTGCAGTGGTAGTTAGTGGGTGGCCAGTTAGATTAACAAAATTCAAGGTATATAGGCATAAATTCAAGGTATTTTGTATTGCTGGGAGGCCAGGGGGCGTTTTCCCCTGTTTCAAATATTGATTGAGGGCATGTTTAAGTGTTTGGTTGGCTCTACCAAGGCCTGGCCCTGGCTGTTGTAAGGAATTCCAAATTTGTGGATAATGTCCCATCGATTGCAAAACTCTGACATAGCAGAGCTTGTATCGCAGGACCATTATCTGTTTTTAGCTCTTTTGGGCGTCCCAGTGAAGCAAAGGTTCGAATACATGATTGATCACATGTTTAGAGGCCTCGCCTCTTTGAGGAGTAAGCCATAATAAACCCTGAAAATGTATCAATGGAAACATGCATAAATTTCCAGGAGGCAAACGGAGCATATTGGATAACATCCATTTGCCATATTTGGCAGGCCTGAGTTCCTCTGGGGTTGACTCCCATGGGAATGGCAGTAGCCTGCTGACTGCAAGTAGGGCATTGCTGCCGTATGGCCACTGCCTCAGCAGCTGTAATGCCAAATTGCTTAATGAGCACTTTTGTATTTTGGTGAAAGTATGAGTGGCTTTCCCAAGGTGTCACAGGTTGTAAAGGCAAGATCAAATGTGCAGCTGCATCGTCTGCCCTATTGTTACCTTCTTGGAGCATACCAGGGAAAGGTTGGTGGCTCCTAATATGAGCAACAAAAAATGGACAATTTCGTTCTGCGATTAGGGACTGCAGGGTACAAAATAATGCCAATAAGTCAGGTTCAATAGATGGTGATAGGTATGAGTCAAATATTGTGGAGACAATTTGAGAAACATACATGCTATCGAGAATCAAGTTAAGTGGGACTTTAGAAAAAAGCTGAAAAGCCAAAATCGCAGCGGCTAATTCAGCACGCTGCGCATTCAGGGCATGGTGTGGCAGGAATCGCCGGCCCAGGAGGACGAGGGCGAGGTGGGGCTCTACACTGTGCTCTGAAATGGCCTGGCTTTCCACAGTTGAAGCAATTCCCGTGTGGGCAGGGTGGGTAGCCTCCGGGGGGGGCGACCTGGAGAGGGGGGCGGGGACTGTGTGCCACGAAGCGCAGCCACCAGCGCCTCCATTTTATGTGCGGTGGTGCCGATGATTCTGCACGCCTGCAGGAAGTCTGCAAGGGTCACCCCTGGCTTGTTGGCAATGGGCTGGAGCACCTTTTGGCAATCGGAGTTGGCATTTTCATATGCCAACTTCAGGGCTAACTCCTCCCTTGCCATGGCATTGTCAATTTGGCATTCCAAAGCGACTTGTAGTCGGCTGAGGAACTCCGAATAGTTCTCGTTAGGCTGTTGGTAAATTTTGGAGAATGTTTGAATGGGCTTCGAGGTGGAATCATCTACTCGTTTGATGGCAGCCAAGGCACACTGCATGATGATGGGGAAGACTGCCCTGTCGGAGGCCATCTGGAGCGCTGCAGTCGCTCTAGTGCCTACCCCCAGGACGTCGTCCCTAACAACATTATTTGGTAACCCCCCTTGTATTGCGATGTTTGCATATTTCTCGTACTCGGACCACCAGACCACGTACTGTGACGGGGTCAGAAGCATGTTAAAGAGCAATTGCCAATCTGCCACTAACATGTCGGTGGTGGCCGTAGTAAGAGCATTCAGTATGCCTTGAGTGAAGCAGGAATGCAGTCCATAGTCTTTCACCGCTTGTTTAATTTCTTTCACCATCTTAAATGACAGGGGGTTGTAGAAAGGCACGGCATTTGCGTCGGCTGGTGGTGCATTGGCCGGCACTATAAATGTAATGGGGAAAGCCGCGCAAACCTCCATGTCTTCCGGAGACAGCTCACCCTGCTCTCTGGCGTCAAGAACAGCCCTAATTAAATGACCTCCCACCTGCGGGGGATCTGGGGCCGAAGGGGATTTAATCTCCGGAAGAGCGTTGGTCAGGCATGGAGGTGTGGGTTCATTCGGCACGGGCTCATATGGGGGAGGAGCAGAACCCGTGCCCTGTGGAGTGGCATACTTATGGTGGATCATGAGACACTCCATTACAACTCGCCAAGTGGTTAATATCTGTACAGGAGCTCTAGGCGGTGCATGCAAATATTCCCCCAATTTCATCCAGGTTGAAATTTTTAAATTGCCCTTTTCTGGGTAAGATGGGCAATTTTGCCAAATGAAAGTCAAAAGGCTCACCGAATCTTTAGTTTTTGGTCGGGGAAGAGCTCCATCCCCATTATTTGCCAATTTGCAGGACGTCTCGGTTAGCCTCCCAACCTCCCGCAGGTGTGTAACCTGCTCTTGGGACAACTTTCCGCCCATACTCACCAATCCCTAAAGGGATGCCGGCCAGCTCTCAGGTGTTGTATAGGGTCCCGATAAGCTGAGAGACCGCCTGGCGCAGCTCGACCGCAGCCGGCGCGTCTCAGGCTGCTCTCACACTTGTCCTTCACGTGTCGCTTTTTGCGATCACGTTGGGGTCACCAGTTGCGGATTTGTTCCGCATCCAGCGGGTCGCTCACTCAGGGGTCAGAACGCATCAAGAAGACAACACACGGAAGTCTACTCGGGTGAGGCAGCCCCTAGCAAGGTTTGGGTGCCTCTTTTATTGGTTTAATGCGGAAGCGTTTACAGTGTTATTCCCATTGGATTAGGCGAGTAATATCTCCATATATGGTCAAATTAATTTTAGCCAATCCTAGCGGAATTGAAACTTTTGGTGTCTAGGGTCTGCGCCTGTCTGTTAGCTGTTGTGTCCTTGGCCTAGTTCACTGCTGACGCAGCCACCCGGACACAGCGCTCCTTCACACAGCACTCCTACAGTAAAAAATAATTAACCTTGGTTACTAACAATTCTCATTTTTAGACATCTTCAAGAATTATTTCAATTAATTCAATTTATCTAATCAACATTTACCTTTTTATAAGTAAAAAGTGAGAGTGTACCTTCATCTAAGTAAAAATTGTTGTCAGTAGCCCCTCTATTGTTTTATATTTTAATAATTACGGTATATTCTTATTACCCATCTTCTCCATGCAGAACCCCCTTCTTAATATCTTAGCCATTATCTCTATGTAAACGAGTTTCTTTCTTCATTATATAATTCCCATATTTCTCTATCTTCTGCTCTGTTTCTTGTTCCCCTCCTCCTCTTTCTGCTATATCCCTTCTCCATCCAATTTGAATCCCTCTCTCTCATTACCTTTCTGCTCTCTTTCTTCTGGGCCTTTCTACCTTGCCTAATTCCATAAATGTTCCCCTTTTAATTGCTTTCTTAGATTTCATTTTTTGGACCACCCTTCCTTTCCCTTTATTTGTAGTGATCTTTGTGTTAGTTGTCTCTTTAAGATGGCTTTCCCTTGTGCTGGCTCCGTCCTTTCCAGGATTCCTTCTTCTTGTTCTTTGTTCGCCATTTCCATGTCTTCGACCAAAGCCAAATTAATTCAGTCACTTCCTGTAGCAGTTCTTTCATGCTTTTAGATTCCATTTTTAATTCCTTGTATGGCCACAAAAGTTTTATTTTCCTTATTTCTTCTTCTTTAAATTTTTTAAAATCTCAACCCACGCCCAGAGTCTGTATCAATATCACCAACTAGTCCAGCAGTCTGTCTTTTATTTAAGTTCAAACTTTCACCTTCTGTAGTTCTTGCTTTTGTTTCAATATTTGTTTAAAATTGTAACAATTCCAATCCACAAAGGAACAAGATATTTTCCTTCTTCTTTAAATTCCAGTTTTATCCACTGAGTGGCACTTTCTGTCACAAAAATCTTCTCCTTTCCTTTTGTTTTAATATTCAGGGTTTTCAAGCCTCAAACTTAAATTCTTACGCCGGCTTCTACCTTTCCTGGTTCAAAGCCCCTTATAGCTGTCAAAATATTTTACTATTTTTCCTTCATTTGATAGTCGCCGCTTCTTTTCTTTTTTTTTTTTTAAAAAGGTCGTTTTTATCTTAGTCCGGGGTACCTTTGTTGATTTTACCTTCCAATACTCGATTCTTCTGCTGTCAACTTCTTTCTTTCCTCCTGCACAAATCTTAATCCAGTTGAGACCTTCTCTTCAATATTGACCACCGCTTCTTGTCGTCTTCGGAGGGAAAAGACCAGACTCAGAGGGGAGATCGGCTCCCCTCACTCTGTCTGGCAGCTTTCCCTTTCTCCGCCGCCCCTACGAGGCAGCTTCAGCCCCGAGCCGTGAGGATTGGGGCTCTCAGACGAAAGAGCCGGGCTGCGGTCGCGGACGATCGCAAACCGCCGCCCGTTAGCAAGAGGGCTCAACCCGGAAGCCTCAAAAACATAAGACTTTAAAAATGGAACACTAGAGGGAATTGGAATGAACTAAAAATTACAGTTACAAGAAGAGCACATTCAAATTCATCTTATAATACAAAATGAAGCAAATATTTTAACATTACACATAAGGATATTTTTGAATAATAGACCCAGGTAAATTTTAAGAGTCTGCCTCTATAGATAGACTGTGTTTAAAAGATGTTACGGAAGAGGAACAAATTTTACCTGACAAGATTGAGATTGATTTGGAAATCAGTTGAAAAATGATAGGCTGAAAGAATGACATTGCGAAAGATATTACATTGAATGTATGAAAGAAATTAGCTAATGTCTTAATAATTCAACAGGATATAGAAATAATAAACCAAGAAAGTGACCTGGATTATTTTACTATATTGGATGTTTAAAACAGACTTCTTAAACCTTTTGAGAAATTTGGGATGGGAGAAAGAAAAAAAATGAAAAGAAATCAAATTCTAGCCCTCTATTTTAAGGAACCAAAAATCAAGATTGTTAGAGGTAAAAGGAAGGAATGTATAGTTGATTTATTTGATCAAAGTTAAATTGTTATCCCTGATAGCCAGGGGTGGGATTCTCCCAGTGTAACAACTGGTTCACTAATTGCGCACTTCATGCTCGCATGCACATGCTTTGCACACACGTGCAAAGCTATTGCAATTACTTATCTTCAGTGTTACTTCAGGGAAGTAACAGCTGAGGCACGGCAATCCGCTCTGCTGCATGAATGGGCTGAGCAGATATAGGTGAGTACAGCGCAGGGACACACGGGCGGGCCCACATGATCGTCGGATTGAACCAGTTCGGAGCCAGCTGATCATCGCAGCTAGGAGTTTGCCTGAACCAGTCCAAACTGGGAGAATCCTACCCATACTGATAGCCCTTAATGGGTTTTTGCCGACACCAGGACTAAAATGATATTTTATCAATTTGTTTATTGATAAGGGATGGGATGTGGGAAGAGGGGATATTTGCTGTGCTTTAACAGAAAGTGATAAATTACTATAGTTGTTTATACTCATGATGAAGGTAGGAAGTCACTTCATTATATATTTTTCTTTTTCTTTACACTCTTATTTTGTCTTTATTTTCCATTTTTATTTCTATTTTTTTCTTTCCTGAGCCTTCTTTTTTCTTTTCAGTGTTTTAGTATGTATTAGTAATTTTTAATAAAATTAGTATAAGAATTAGTATTAAAATGCACTTCCAATGGAACAAGCAAAAGCTGGTAAATTGGGCTACGGACAACAGAGAATTCTGAGGACCCTTTATCTTTCATTTTGAGGGGACTGAACTGAAGACAACTGGAAAACGGGTGCCAAAAGTGACAGCCGTCCCTGGGTGGGCTCGAACCACCAACCTTTCGGTTAACAGCCGAACGCGCTAACCGATTGCGCCACAGAGACTGCTTTAACTACTTTCTTTTTGTTGTGGATAGCCATTTCTAACCTGAAAAATGCTTTCTATATCCCGCCACCAGAGGCAGAGTAAATCGTGAGGAAGACAGGGGGAAGATACGAAGAAGAACGGAATAAAAATAAACAAAAGGTTTCGTTTGATTTCGACTCCTTGTCCAAATGAGACGATTCCACGTCAGATACACGGTTCAGAGCCCCCGGCGGAGCTTAAGTGATTTGCAACTGCCCTGCAAATGGCGCTGCCTCAATCGTCTCTCCGCTTCCCTCCCTTTACTGAAATACATGTTGTTTGTTTAACCCTCTCCCGGAAAAGACGGGGACTTTCCAGGCTCGGTTTCTTGGGTTTTCCGATTGGAAAAGATTTATTCAAGCTATAGAGAGAGAATTCGAAAGCTTTGCCCGCTGTTTGGGCAACTGTCAATCTTCCCATACAAAGACCTCGCGAACAGTGGTGGTGGATCGTTTCTTGAAACAAACCGGCATTCTAAATTTGCATGGAGTCAGAAGAGGATAGTCGTTTTATAAGGATTACGGTGCCTGAATGGGTGACAATATTTGGGGAACAACGTGAGCGAAAATCTGCTGGTGGGAAAAGTTGTCTTGCGAGTTCCGTTTCTTGCTCGCTTCCTGTCCCCACTAGCGAGCGTTGGGACTGACTGGGCTGCCCTTCGCTAACCGGGGAGAGCGGCTATCGTAACACCACATATTCGGAGAGCCCAAAACTGACAGGCCGCTTCTTGACAGAGACTGAGGCGCCCCGCGCAACACCGCAAACCAAACGCCTCCAGATTTGCTGGGGCTCTGCGTAACTGTGTCCCTCTGGGGCGTTTCTTTGTCGCTTCCACTTGCTTTCCTTTCCGCGAGAGCTGGACGGGCTGGATCCCGATTGAGCAAGCTCAGCGCAGGAATCCCCATGGGATTCAGAGCTGTGGGTCTCTTCCGCTGGTTTTGCGTTGTTTCGGCGCTGTTTGACTCTTTGGGTTCGGATGCGAGTCGCTGGGGATTTTTAGAGTAAACAGGCGATATCTTTGAGAGAGGCACCCTCAGAGTGGTATCAAGATATTCAGAATTAGGTAGAACTCTTACTCGGAAGAAACCAGGCGGTAAAGGGGAGGAAGGGTTCTGGCGCAAGGGAAAAAAATTGGCTTGGCTTCCATGAGCCGGAAATGAGAGAGGGACGCGGGAAAGCAAGACGGCTGTTGCCGAGGTACCTTAATGAGAACCAGCAACAGCCAGTGAGCTGGGGTTCTAACTAGAAAAACCTTAGCGACTTAGCGACCTTCTATTGGGAACAGACGAAAACTAACCAAACTGACTGGAGTCATCACTCCGCCAAAACACAAGCCTAACCCAGATTCAAAGAAGCCAATTGTGTGTTGTGCCATCGCAGCCGCTAGGTGTTTCTCCGAGCCGTCGGGTGAACACAACCAAGGCTGACGCTCTTTCGGATGAGGGATAGAAAAAAGGAGCGCCTGTCCCACTCAAAGAAAAGAGGAGAAATAAGTAGAGCTGTATAATTATTATGACAATTTATATTACAGTATAACTGAATTTCGAAAAGGAAACAGGTGCCCCATCAACATTCTCCTGAACCCTTTCGGGTTTCTCCCTCGAATCTAACCTTTCCTACCGAGGCGTCCGATGAAAAGCGTGGGTCAATCATTTTAGTGTCTCCAAAGAGCACCCATTTTCTCACAACCTGGAGGACCGGATGCGGGCAGTAACGGGACTTTTGCCCCGCAGTCGCCTTTCGGCAAATCTTTAGAAACTTTCTCCGTGATCTCCAAAAGAATTTGCCCTGCAGAATAACACAGGACGGCGCCCAGCCCCCCAATCCCTCTCCTCTTTCGTCAAGCAGATCCCCAGGCCAGCAGTTTTCAAAATTCATGTACAGACCTGTTGGGTGGAGCGAGATTTTTATTTATTGGCAAGACGAGGAAAGAGAAAGAATTTAGTTTTTCACGATTTCCTCTAGACTGTTCTATCTCGGTTTCGGAATGAGATTGCCAAGTAAATTACACGAAGACTTATTTCTGCAGTTCGGCGGGAGGAAAACATTTTAAAGGGAAGACTGGATCTCCCTGTGCTGTTCTCGTTTTCTGAAGGGCGATGAGTCGATACTCTGTTGTAACCCAGAGATGTCCAGATAAAATCTTTCTGTAGGACTCTGCTGAAAATATACAACCATATTGATTCATCGGAGAAAAAGTTGAAGAGGTTATTGTCCTGCCGCTAATTGAGAGGATTTTAGATGCATCTTATGGATGCATCTTAAAATGGGATTAGCAAATAATAGCCTATATAATCATTTAAACTTGTTAGAGAGTTAGAAATGAAATCCCTTTAAAACAACCTGATTTACAAAAATGGGTTAACTCAAATGCATTTTTGTCCATTAAAATAAAAGTTCCAATCCGGAGTCTGGCAGTAGTTGACAAATCAAAGTTCTGACAAGAGCCTATAGGAACCAAGCAGTCTTAAAAATACCTTGTGTCTGTTATTCTATTAGGAAAACCCTGTTTACCAGAAATCCTGGGGGCACTTCATTAAAAATAATCTTCTTTCATCTAAGTTAAACTTAATGAGCTTGTTGACAAACTTGCTCAGGGTTGAACTACATGTTCCTGGACAAAAGGAAAGACATGGAATTATACATTTTTTCATCAGGTACAGTCAATAGTTTTAACCAAAATACCTTATTTTTCTTGCCTCTAGAGAAAGATGAAGTGCTGGAAATATCAGATCTGAATTATTTAGTAAACAGGAAATTTCCATAACATTAGGAGTTGCCTCTTCATATTGCTATTTATGTGTCTTTTTTCTCAGATGTTCTCACTGAAAGAGCTTTATAATTGCCATGTGTGTAATTGGTTGCAAACAACTTTCAGGCCATTTTCTCACCGATGATTTAGAATAGTAGTGCTCAAATGAAGTAAATTTAAGATGTGTGAACTAACTCCCAGAATTTCTTAGCCAGTAAGCTGAAGTCCATACATCTTAAGTTGTTGCGGTTGAGAAGTACTGATTTAGAGTGTCATCCAACCATTGTTTTGGAGATATAAAGGTAATTTGGCATCAGGCTAGAAACTAGGAGATTTAGACACTAAGCCAGCTTGGACAGTCACTCATTCTCACCCCTAGGAAACAAGGCCAACCAACTTTCAAGATCTTGCCAAATAAACTGCAGGAAATTGTCCAGGCAGTTGCTAAGTATCAAAACTGTTTTGAAGGCATTTAAATAAAAAGGCAGTGCTGTATCAGAACACCTGTAGTTAGGTAATGTTGTGAATCATAATGTTCACCAATAATGGCTCTCCACATTTTGAGAGCCAGTTTGGCCTAATGGTTCAAGTATCATGCTAGAAACCAGGATACTATAAGTTCCAGTTCTCCCTTAGGCCAGCTGGGTGACTTTGGGCTAGTAACTTTCCCTCAGCCCAGTTCAACTCAGGTTGCTGTTGTGGTGAAAATAGGAGGAAGGAGTTATTTGAAAAATAATAGAGAGAATAAATAAATATATAACTAGCCCATTTCTTATATAGGAGAACTGACTTGTATTTCACATATTATATAAAGATAAGAGGAAAAAGATCAGCTACAGTTTTCTTCATGTTAAAGTGGAGTTAAATGTGGAAGGAAAAACTAAAGCAATGCAGGTTACAATTTGCTTTAAAAACTTAAATCATTTTATTTGAACATAAGTTTTCAGTACTTTCATTTGTTACTATATCTCTAATTCTATATTTTACCTCTGTGAGAAAGGAACAAGTTCTCTAGGCAGAAAGTGGGCAAAAAAATCAGCTGAAAATTTTGGTATAGCAAAATTTTAAAAAGCACCATCTTAAAAAAAGATTTTCTACTTAATTCAATTTAGCATATATCTTAGCATAACAACAATTGGAAATACAACAGATTTCTGCAAGATAATCACAAAGCTGATTTTGTAGGTGTAGTTAAATTTGGGAATAAGCTCTCTTAGACCCATTGAACTTGTGTAGGGATGTGTCCCATAGTCTCTTGCAAATATGCAAAGTTTGGCATTGCAGAGCAAACTTCATTTTACTTTATATATTACTGGTAAATGTATCTAAAATTGTTCCTACATAACTTGTATCTCTGTGAAAGAGAACAAACATCTTGTGTGTTGGCAGTAGGGAGCAACGGATTATTAATGTGTCCCCTTAGCTTTCTGGAGTTTTATTCTGTCTATTTGACCAGCAGTAATACTCTGCTAATCTCGCCTGGGTTGCACTCTTAATTCGGGTTAGTGCGCACACCTAAGAAAATGCAGGGTTCGAAAAATTAGACCGAAGGCTACCAAAAATAAAAAATAAAAATCGGCATCAACTCTGAAGCATGTTCACCTATTCGCTGTGGGGGGAACCGAGAGGCAGGCACCTGTCTTTGTGCAGCAGGATCACAGGTGCTTTGTTGCAAGTTGCTGCTCCCTCCACGAATCTGGTCCCTGACTGGAGGTTGCCATCTACCTACCTTCCACCCACACTTCCGTACTCAGTAGGTGGTGGTGGTGGGGTGTCCTGAGCTTTTGAGCACCGGCGCAGAGCAAACAAGGGTGACGAAGCCTCCTGTTCTAGATTTTAGTGACCCAACCGCTCCCCTGATCGCTCCCTCCTCTCGATCCAGGCACAGGAAGGTCGAGACTTCAGTGGGTCTCCGGACGAGGCTGTGGCAAAGTCACTCTGGTCAGAAGACGACGCGGTGTTCTGAAAAAGGATGGAAAATGCCTTCCTCCGGCTGGTTGGGCTACTCTGTGTACTACGGATAGAGCAAGCCGCATCCCATATCATGATTGAATATTTGAGGAAACACCGAGAATCAGTTCATTCCATTCAAAGCAGCGGGACTAAATTAAGCAGTAGAACCCAGAAATATTTCAACTTCTGATATATATATATATATATATATATATATATATATATATATATATATACACATATATATATATATATATATATATATATATATATATATATATATATATATGTTGGCCACTGATCTAATGAAGGAGGGAAACAGAGAAAAACATGGCTTCGACACACGCTACCCCCACCCCCCGAAAAAAATAATCAGGGGAGGCGACACAAACGACGGGCCCCTGCCTTGTCAGAACGATGGGACTCATGGTCCAAACCCTCCGGATGGCACTGGCTGGTGGGGAATCTGGCACTTCGAAGGGAAGAATCGCTTCTCCCTGATCCACTCTCTTCGCTTTCAATTGGAGACCGAAAAGATATGTGAAGGAATTAAAGAGACGTTTGCATGGGAGTGACAAGATTCGAAGGGGAGGTTTCTGCGTCTCGAGATCGTGACAGATCGCCAGGTAGGTTCGCTGGCCTGGTTTTCTAGCGAGGAAAGGGAGGGGCTAGAAGGGGGAGGGGAATTCCTCAGCAACTAGCTGTCTCTACTCCGGCATTGATGTGGGGGGGACCCTGTTCTTCGAAGGAAGTGGTTTTCGGCTACTCTGAAAGCAACTCGGGGACCCCGCTTTGATCTCCTTTGTGGCGCTGACTGTGGAATATTCGAGGTTTAGAGAAAAGAACAGCTTCCCCCATTCAAAAACGCCTGCCAGGAGGAATGACGTCTGGCTGACGCGATTGTTCGTCCAGCTCCAGATCCAGTTGGCTGCGGCACTTGGATCTGGCTGAGCCCAAAGTCCTTAGACGGTCTAGGGCTCCGCGGTCTCAGCAGGATGCAAGGCTTCCGGTCGAGCAAGTTCCTACACTGCGGAGGAAGGGTAAAGACAGCTATTAGTTTGACAGTAGTTCGTAAATAGCAGCGACGCTATATATGTATTTAAATAAATATACTTTATTCCTGAGAAGAAAAAAGTTAATATGTTCTAATTAGGCCGATATAAAGTTCCGAAGTGGCTTTAATTCTTCCAATTCTTATCCCTTTTTAATCAGGATTTTTGATTCATTCACCAGCCACTGGATAGATCTGAAATCCGCATTGCTCTTCCCAACCACGTTCTAGAGTCGCCGCCGGGACTCTTAAGCAAGGAAAGAAGGGATCCGCCTGATTGTCCAGTAGCTGGCTCGCTAGTGTAGAAAAAACACGCGCGAATAGGCGCGGAGTTTCGCCACCAGGCAGGCAGCAACTAAGTCCAGGTGGCCCGCACCGACCACGTGCAAGCTGACCACACGAGGAAGGATTTACTTGTGATCTCAGTAACTTTTCATGGAACTAAATGGGGTTGAGGAATTCGACAGTACACAGTAGAACCCCAGATAGATAGGTAGGTAGGTAGGTAGGTAGGTAGGTAGATAGATAGATAGATAGATAGATAGATAGATAGATAGATAGATAGAATGCCACCAACTCTTCGCCGTCGTTACCACTAAAGAGAGTGATCCGTTCAGGATGACTGGTTTTGAACTGACCAGGCCATCCTGAGCACAACAGCCATTGAACTATCCTTTTCTATCCTCTGGAAAGGAAGCTCAAAAGCAGAGCTGGGATCAAAAGTCCCCAAAAAGCAAATTCCAGGCACTCCTCAAAAGAGCTGACATTCGGAAGCCCATAAAAAAAAAATCCTATTTTAAATTTAACTCTGCTCATAAAATATTTACCGTTACTTCCAAAAAGGATCATTTGTGACTCACCCAGCAGACTCCCACAGTCCGAAATCCTGAACTCCGGATTGAAAAGCAAACTACTTCCTGTATACTCCTAGCCTCACTATACCTTTTAAAGTCGCTTGTTTGCAAAAACCCATCTGGACTGGTATCCCGTTGTCCCTAATTTTTAGCTGGTTCATTTCTCACTGTCAAGAAAGATAATCCGTAACATCCCCCTACTCGGTTTCTACTTTGTGTTTTGTTTTATTTTCGTTATTTCTCTCATAATCATATCTCCTTAAGCTACCACGGGTATAAAAATTGGATCGTGTGGATTTAGGTTTTCAGAAAATTATTTACTATTAAGTATGGAGTATGGTGTCTTAAACATGCCCCAGTCCAAGAATACAGACACATGGGAAAATACAGTAAATTACTACTCAGTAGTAAATTACTATTCAGATACTATTCCCTCCTTCGCGTTTTTTCTCACATTCGTAACGCGTCAGGTTTCTTAAGTGCTTCGACCTATGGAGCGAAATTGTTGCGAAATGCTATATTAGGGGGGAAATGCATGTTTTATTCACGCGGCAATTGTTCAGATTTCAAGTAAAAGTCCTGGAATGCAACAGAGCTGGAACAGGGCAGAGTTTATTGTCGCTAAAGTAATCTAAGGCTGTAGGACGGGAGGCGCGCGTGTTTGTGTATTCAATATCCAAAGACTACTGTTTTTTTTTTTTGCAATTTAGCAGATTTTCCTAAACGTCTTCTCGATCCTTCTTTTCTCCCTCGCCTTCGCAGAGGCACCTCTTTCCTCCAGCCGACGCGAGGGTTGACCGGGCGAAGGGACTAGAGGAAGGGGGAAGGGAAAGGCGCATCAACGCCTTAGCTTTTGTTTCTTCACCGGTACAGCTGACTATGGCTGGCTAGTTCCGGTTCGGTTTTGTTTCAGCTGGGCAGAGGAACTTGACGCCTCTGTAGTCTGGCTGTAGCTTGAGAGCTTGGACCGTTGAGCGTTTTTTCTCTTGTCTGGAGGCGGAGAGACCGAGGAGACCCATTGATTTCTCTCCTGCCGTTCGCCGCCGCTTCTATTTATTGTTTTTTAAAGGGACTTGGCTCTTTGGCAAACACCCGAAGGAATGGTATCACGTGGACACAAAGGGGGCGGGGCTTGCTGTCCAGAGGACGTGGGGGGGAGGGCCCTTTTGTTGATTTCCCCTGCCCTTCCTCTCGTAGTTCAGCCGCAGGAGAAGTGGCTGCTCCCAGAAGCTCTACTTGGAGTCTGTTATATACATATGTATATATTTAAATTGGAGATTGAGCAGTATAAACGGGACGAGGGGTGTGCTTTCCCCCCACTCTCCTTTCTTCCGTCCCGTATTTTGCTGCTTCGGTGCGCCCTTAGAAAGGATCCGCGATCAGGTAGGGCTGGAACACTTTCCGCTCCCAAAACCAATCCCCCTTTCACCCGGGAGAGCTTTCGCTGGCCCCGGGCGGTGCCCTTCCTCTTCCCCTTCGTTTCTCTCTTTGTCACTCCGTCGCTCCTGTTCGCCGTTTTCTTCCTTTCCCCCTCCTCACTTCTCGGTGTCCCTTTCAAAATGGCCGATCTCTCTCTCTCGAAATTTGTCAGCCGCTTTCGGCTTTCTTTGTTATGGTGGTGGTGGTGGTGGTTGTCGGCGGGGGGTTTATTCTCTGCTGGGAGGGAGGCTGCGGAAGATTTTCCAAAGTAGCCTCTTCGGATTCCCTGATCTTGGAATCATAGGAGCCCCTTCCCCTCGCCGCTCTCCCCCGCCCGGCTTTGCAGCTAGGGCGCAGGGCGGCAGCTCCGGTTGTTCTTTCGCTGGTGCCTTTCGGCAGCAGCTGGGGGCTTTGAGACCCTTTGAACTCGAGAGGCTTTTTCGCCAAGAGCCGGAGCGACGGGAACTGAGCTCGCTTGCTACAGAGCGGAACGTCCAGTGGGCGCTAGAAAGCCCATTGGGCTGGGACTAAGCCTTGACAGGCAGCCGCCTGTAGACTGCAAGCTGGAATCCAAGGCTCGGCCGGGGAATCTCTCCTTTCTCGCAAGAAGAGAGGGGCAGCTTGCGAGATCCAAATGTCAGGCGAGCAAGTACGCGCGCAGTTTGTCCTAGGCCTGAATGATCTCTCTCTCTCTCTCTCTCTCTCTCTCCCTCTCCCTCCCTCTCCCTCTCCCTCCCTTCCCTCCTCTCTCTCTCCCTCCCCGCGCGCGGGTGGATTTGTGAGGGGAAATGTTATCAACTCTTTTAAAAAGACGGGTTTCCAAAACTCGTGCCTTCCAGAACTACAATACCCATACTCTTAAGCCACCTCCATAGCTGGAGGAGCGTGTAGTCCACAGCGCATAGAATTGCCAGGGTGGGTTGGATTTGATAAACGGGCGCGGGGAGTCTACAACCACAATATGGCGCATTACGTCGAGAAAATGGGGGAAGGGAGAAGGAAGAATATAAAATTTCGCTTTGCGTTGAAGTAGAAAATGTTGTGATATACCTGCCTGCCTGACTTTCTTTCCTTCGCCTCGGGCCACAGCGGGTTAAAGTCTGATCTGGAAAATCTAGACTGGAGCGAGAAAGGGGTGTGTGTCTGTCATTCCTAAATCACGTGGGAACACGCTTTTCGGGGAGTGGGTGTACATGAGGGATAAAGGAAACTTCCTGGGGATTTTATGGGGAAGACTCGTGAAAGAAGCGGGAGAAGGCAGAGTAAGGGTTGGCCTTTACCGTCGCGAGGTTTGCCAGCTGAAGATAGGATGAAAAGTAAGGACTGGGAGAAAGAAACATCCCCCCCTTCCCTCCCTGCGTCCCTGCCTGGAAGACCGGTTGGAAGGAATAAAAGAGAAGGAATGGTTCAATGTGGGAGGGGCTAGTGGAAATTTTTCAAGGGCGCCGACTGTTTAATGTGGGTCCGGTCGCTGTGCGCTGTTGTCCTTTGCTCTCTCTCTCTCCCCCCGTTCCCTCCATATGTTGTTTGGGCTATGACCGCGCTCGTTCTCAAGGCCAGAAATGGGTATGAGTTCTAATAAATCCCACCACAGGGAAATTCCGAATGGAGAAACAGAAGTAACAGTAACAGAGATGTGGGAACAGAAATATTTTACCTTCCTAAACATGGTCTATCCATTCCTCCTCACAAAATTCACTTTCTTGTCTTGGATTCAGATCCCCCCCTTTTTTTTGGCTGAAGTAGTAACTTCTGCTTTATTATGGAAAGCATATTTTGTTAGTTGCAACAAGTTAATTTAAGGAGTAGAAATAGATCTTGTTTTTTAGTATTCAACAAACAGTTTTCTTGCATTGAAAGGAGGCATAGGTGCCCATTTTTTATATCCATGGATATAATAATGGTTACCATCTTTCAGATTTTCTTTGAAAAGTTAGGGGCTGTTTTAAAGTTTAGAATTAAACAAGGAATTACGTGCCTACAACATCCCCATTCAATTATTCCCCTTAACTTGGAAGAGGGGATACAACTGAAGTGAATGTCCTTGAATCTAAGGTGCCAATCGGCTCCTGTTTAACTTTCAAGGGAAAATGTTTTGGCTAGTTCTCCTTTTGCCTTAAATTTCAAAGGAAGAATTTTTTATAAAGTCTTTTTAGAAATCCTTCTCTGCAGAAAGAGCCATTTCTCCAGAAATTTAAAAAGCATCCAAAATTCCACAAGTAAATCACAGTCCAAAGTTCTGTGCTTAATGAAGATGAACCCATGTTATTGTGTCTTTGTTACTGTGCCCCCAATATTGCCTCAAGTCCCATCTTTTCAGCTTTGAAGAACAGGTTCGTTTAATAGCACCATCCCAGGTTTGTTGCTACTCTTGGGATTTTCCTCATGTCATGGGTTGGATTCTACCTTTGAACCTGCTGTATGAAAGCTGAGGGAGAAAAGTAGAAGGAGCTAGTGCTCCAGATTGACAGATGACGTATTCAATTGTTAATTATTGCGGGTGCCTCTTCTGCTCTGCTTCCCGCTCTCCCTTCCACCACAAGATCAAACAGTCCGTGCAAACTGCGTGGGTTCAGCTATACACGCACACACATGCACACAAACACACAGTGCTAACCTTGTAAGTAGTGTTTGCCTTGTATGGTGGTTTGGAGGAGATGGACAAAGAGGTAATTCTAGATCTGGAAGGAAGCCACGGAACTCACTGTACTCTGTTCTGGGGTGAGACGAAAAATGATCAACCCTTCCCCAGTCTGACATCCCCTACAAGTTCTTAAACTATCCCTCCCATCATGTTCGGAAACCAGGGCCGTGGAATTGGTTGGAACTCTAGACTGACACTTACGGAAATCGATAGGTCAGGGAAGTGAACAAGGGTTTAAGGTTTGATGGGGGAATAGTTGATTAAGGAAGTGACGCTGTCAATCCCACTCAGGATGTGCGCCTTCCAGGAAACAATAGGCTGTTTAAAGCAGCTTTCTCCAATCTGGTATCCTCCAGATGTGTTGGGCTACTTGTCCGTAAATCCAAGGTTGCATGGCCATTGGAAGGCATCAGATTCGGGAAGGCCAGGTAGAATTCTTCCAGAAGAATAAATGAGGTAGAGGCTGACATAGCCGCGGCTCTGCGGCGGGTGATTGATTTCACAGATGGCGCAATGCACATATTGCGGAAAATATCGCAGTCATATATGCTCTACATGAGGGGCTTCAAAATCGAGAGATCCGTTCACACGGATGAACTGGAAGATCAATCAGAGTGGAGATCAATCAGAGCCAAAGCCGGTGGAGCTTCAGTGTTTAGTCTTCTCCCGCCAATACACCTAGCCGCGCATTATTGGAGTCGGCACGACGGCCACGTTAGATGGATATGATCCCAGCCGCGGGTCAATCGTCTCCCCTACCACACGTTGGCCGACCGATTCTACCTTCCCCACTTGGCTGGGAGAAATAGCCAATAGGAGATGGGCATCTCTAGAAGTAGGAGAGGATGGGCATCACACAGTACTCGGCATCGGAAGCTTACCAGAGTTGCGGAAGGAAAGCGGTATTCGGAGTCAGGCAGTGGATCGCACGCAGGGAGAAAGAACTGCTGCTCCTTCTCCCCCTCAGAGGGTTTCCGCTAATCGCCTTTTGGCTGATAATCATTGGGGAGCGGGTCCCCGAGAAAGAGGGACCAGCCAGCCTCTTCGAGGGGGCATTTCGGGGTCAGACCCCAGTCTCTCGTCGTCGGGTGTGCCTGTGTCGGGGCGAGGCACACAGTTCTACAGGGAAACGCCCACAAACCTCTAGGAATCGGAACTCTGGTAAGTAACTCCGGCTCTCCCCCCCCCCCCAAAGAAAACCAGCCGCAGCCTCTTCCAAATCCCTTTTTCCCCGCTGGATGAAATAACCGCGATTTTTCAACCAATGAAATTCCTGGTAGAGGCAGCTCACTGACCTGAGGTCTCTCCACTTCGTTGAAAAACGTTCACAGTGTCAGGGCGGGCAGGGCCGAGCAGCCAGGTGCCTTCAGATAGGCTAGGCTGCCGCTTCCCTCTCCTGGGTGAAAATTGGAGAGGAAGAAGACCAAACATTTGGAGAGCGCCAACTTTTCTACGGCGCCCCTTGGCCCTGAATCAGCCCAGACAGTTCCTCCCCCTCGTCTCGCCCTGTTAAACTGTTTCTACTGGACTGGAGTGGTCGTATGTTTGCTGATTTTGAGGACTGCACTTTGCCTTTCAATCCGACAGCTTTCCAGGTGAGTTAGGCCAGAGGGCAACACTATTTAAATTTGGTATTACTACCACTGGATATAAATCCAACGAATTACTTTTTAGTCAATGGGTTCTTTTAGAAACGGGTGCAGTCCAAGGATGGTGTCCCTTTTCCTCTTGCGGAGAGATACATATGTACTTGTTTGTAAGACAATATGCACCATCTTGGGCTGCAGACCTCGGACTTGGCTGGGTCGAAAGCAAATGCTTTCTTGAAAGCAAATGCTTTGTCGCCATCCGATGCTGAACTTGGTTGCAATTGGGGAAAAAAGCGTATGGAAACTGCGGAGTTTGATGACCTACAACTAGGGTCTGTGAAGCACCACCGGTTTTCTTTCTTGTCAACAATATTGAACTGGGAAAGGAACTTCTCTGCCTTTCAACAGGGGCAGACCTGTTTGCTTTTTGTGTGCTGAAAGTGATGCAGACTGGGAACTTAGTTAATTCTTGGTGGTATTTCCAACGTTCTAAAGTGAATTCTGTACTAATAAAATATTTTCTCCTGGAAGGGGCAAAAATCTTGGCATCGCATATTCGGTTGTAAAAGAGGATATACATTGTTTAGTCCAACATGGCAAATGTGCATGTTTGATTAGGGAATGCATAACTCAGAGATACCCCAAACAAATCCATCATGACATTACTTCCCTTAGTTCAGAGCATCCCATTGCTTGGATCCTAACTAATCAGTTTCAGTGAAACTAAAACCTGACAACAAAAGAAGTAGATATCATCAGAAGGCCGGATTGGACCTCCGGAGCCCATCCTTTCCTGCAGGTAGCCTTCCTTAACTTATTAAGGGACTCCATCTCCAGCCATTTTTCAAACCAGATGAAGCAAGCTTGCCTCTGGTTGGAAAAGACAAGGGAAGTGCTTTTCACTTCCAGGCCACAGGGTCAAGTTACATCTGTTTCCATTACCAAGCTGCAATCTCTTCATTGCCTACTCTGAATCAGCCTCTGGAAGTTTATTCCTGAATAAAAACGTCCCGTAGGAAAACAGCAACAGCAAGTTCCTTATTTATTTATTTTTGTTTCTTTAGATGGAAGGAAAAAATCCAATGTGCATTTATTTGCAAGTAAATGGCACTGGATTTGGGTGCATATTTAAGAAGCCTTTTGAAGCAGTTTATGGAGCAATTATAATTGTGAGTTTTAGATGAGAATGGGGGTTTGGCAGGTGTTGGTGGGAGAAACGAATTGAACAAAGAACTGGATGAAAATAACTCCAAACCCGAGAAGGTAAAGTGCTCCCAATGAGTTGAACTATCATGCACATGACTCACAAGCACCTTCTGATCTTGCTGGCCTGTTAGAGTAATCTTAATCTGTCTTAATCTATCTTTTTCACAGGTTGGGGAAAAGTTTCAGGAATAATCCTGTGGCAACCTGAAAATATTAATTGTCTCTTAATGTACCTTTGGTGGCTTACAACCTTTTCATCAAATCTGGAAGTCTAGTCTGGAAAGCTTGGTGTTACATATACATAGAACTATTCTGGTGTGCATGTGCATGCATGTTGGGGGAAAAGGAATAGTAAAAAATAAATAAATAAAAGTAAATAGTAAAAAAGAGGGAATCTGAAATTTATGCAGAGTGACTTTAAACAAGCAGTCGTAAAATATGAGAACAGTATCCTGAGCACATTTTATGTGTTAGGACACTTCATATTTAATCCATGAAAAATGGGGTTGAATCTCCATATGTATTCTAGTGTACTTGTTTTGCAAAGAAAGCTGCCTTTATTATTCTTTGAGTCAGCCCCTGAAAACTGAAACATTCTCCCCTTTGTTTTGTTTGAGCCCAGGATGTTGTTATTTTTGGTGTTAAACTAATTTTCTTCTTCTTCTGAGTTTGTAAAAGGTAGATGGTGGCTTATAGAAGCTGGAAGAATGGGAAAGGGTCTGTTTCTCTTCCCCCCCAAAAAACACCCATGGTTGGGGAAAATATTTTCTGTATCTTAATTTGAAAACTTTTCCAAGTTGGCAATTGGAAGGTTCTGTTAATTGGAAATGTAGTCCCATCAAGAAGGATAACATCAATGCCTCAGCCAAAATCCTTTGTAGGAGCAAAGGGAGGACTGTGACTTTTTCAAAACAGATACGCAACATTTGTAATATTCGTTTTCTATATATTTTCTATAAAAAGTTCTATCCCACTTCAGTGGTTATTCCAGAACAGCAGTTGAGATCAATTGACTATATTTGTAAAATATGTAGGTTAAACAAAAATTATATTGATTCTCTCCCCTTACATTAATCCTGGAAATTAATATCACCCTTACCTATAAGTAAGCCCCAGTGAATTCAAGGCAGGGAGAGAATCCCTGTGTGGGGAAGAGATCAAGATATTGGTCTAGGATGGGGAAACCCAGATTTTGTTTCACTCTCAGCCAGTGAAGAGGTCTGTCACTCTTTTTTAACCCAACCTAGGTCACAAACTTGTTCTCATGAAAAAAAATAGAAGAAAGATTCCTGGAGGCAGAGTATCAATCAAGTAAATATCACTCTGATGTGGAAAAGTAATTTTAAATCTGAAAATGATTGATTTGTTGATAAGGAAAAAGGAATTATGCACAGTTTGAAGGTATGCTTTAATAATTAAGTATTTTAGATTTTGCATGATGATGAAATGAATATGAATATGGGTACTATACTGCAATCAGTCCTTGGGTGGGGAAGAAGTCAAGATGTTGGTCTAAGATGGGGAAACTCAGGTTTTGCTTCACCCTCAGCCAGTGGAGGGCCAATCACTCTTTTTCAGTTTAACCTACTAGCAATATGCTTAGCAAATACTAGAAGCAAAAATAATGAGATGACCCTATAACATGTTTTTTGAAATCAGGCATATTGTGAGCAGTAGCACTTCTAATAGCCTGCAGTTTCCTAGACCAAGCCAGGGACTGGTACTGAACCCATCTACTTTTCTAATTGCTAGGGCCCCATGACTTTCTGCCATAAGGGTACCATTGATTCAAAGGGGGAATGATTGTAGTACAGTACCCATATTCATTTAATCATCTGGCAAAGTCTAAAATATTTCACCCTTGAAGCATACTTTCAAACTGTGCTTAAAAGGCACAAAAAGAGAGCTGTCCTTTTCTATAGTTTCCTTCCTACCCATGCCTCTTTGGAGACTGCTTTGAGATCAAAGGGCCACTTGCCTCTGAGTAGACTTTCATTAAATTGCCCCTTAAGTATTATGTGTATTGTGCTCAAATCCCTGGCCTGGCTTTTCCCCCCTGCCTAATTAGGGGTCTACTAGGAAGGAAGAAGCGTATCCTGGCTTTCTTTCATTGCCTGGTTGGGAGTGCAGCCTATAGCTGTGATTTTGCTTTTTAAAGGCAAAATTTTGTGACTGACAAATGCTAAAGATGGTGATCAGAATCTCAAGTTCTTTTCAGTCCTCTTTATTAATCAAAACATTTATCTACTATGTTTAAAGGCAGGATAATTTTAGATATGTTTATTCAGAAGTAAACAGTAAAAGGAAGTCAGTGAGACTTTCTTGCAAGAAAGAACTTTGGGGGTATGGTCTCTTCCTTATAGGTCATTGCTATATCTAGAAGGAAAAATTGTTTGATCTTTTCAACTGTGGCTTGAAAGTTGGGCCTGGGTTGGTTGAAATATACTTGAAAACTATATAAAATTAATAGGTCGAGGATGTAGGAAACCTTTATTTCTAATTTCTGCATTTATGGGAGGGAAAGTGATTCTTACAATTTCTAGCAAAGTTTTTGTGAGACACCTTCCTATTTTAATCTATGTAGCAATCCATCCTGTTCCTCTATCTTTTACTTGGTCAAATTTTTCATTTTTTTCTGCATACCTTTATGTATGTTATTCCTTGGTTGATAAAGGAAGGTTCTTTACAGCAATTTTAATTAGTTTATTGCCTGGGCGACAACTCCCAGCAACTGATAAAAACCTTAGTTTATTTCATGTATTACAGTTTGGGGGATTTTAAAAAAATACCTTTTATAATACAAACCTGTTTAACAGACTGAACCATCAACTAATAATCTGGATTAGATTTGTATAACATGCTGGCTAAAAATATGTGGCTAAATATGTATTTGTAGGGCAACAGAATGTAAATATGTGATTTATATGTCCCAAACACTGGAATGCAGGATATTAAGCTTTGCATCCAAATATCACCATGTATTTATATATTGCTAAAACTCCCATGTCTGTAATCCTTAGCTGTCTGAAACAGTGCCTCACAGGGCAACAATTTTTGAATCAAGATAGCTCAAATGGGCTAATTTTCAAATCCCAGGACCCATGTCTCCCATTGAATTGAAATTTGGCAAATTGTATCAAACATTTTATGACATAAAAATTATTACAAAGCATTTTATGACATAGATAAAATATTATAAAACATTTCCTGAGCTCAATTCTTGAAGTTTAACTTGCTGCACAGTTCAACATGGACTATTTCAAGGCAGATACATCCCTGAATTTTAAAAAACTTTTCAAGTGAATTAGAAACACTGCATTTGTGAAATCATTGAGGAATCTGGTAGGAAAATATTTCTGAACTGATGACCCAAAGAATCATGGATTGTTTATTGTACATATAATTATTGCATCACTCTTTACTATGAACACTATTGATTGTCTATCTTGTATTTCAACATACCTTACAGTTCAGCCCTTCTGTGTGCATCCATGGAGAATCAATGAATTTTCACTTTCTGTGGATAAGGAAAATTGAGATATTACCCCTTCTTGTCTCAAATGCCATTTCATAGTTAAATCTTTGTGCTGGGGGCAGGGATCCAACCTTAAATTTCTGGTTTATCATAAAACTCACTGAAGGTCTTGGCTCAATAACCTTCTGCCTTCTTTCCCAGAGATACCAGTGATGCTTGGAACTAAGTGAAGAAAATGCAAATTTGATAAATTTATCAAAAGTACATTCCATAGAGGTAACACAATGTTTAAATGCATAAGGGACTTTTGCGAACCTTGACTGCTGTGGATGTCTTTTAAAATAAAATTGGTGTTTTAGAATTAACTTGCAGATTTAATGTTACTATTAATATTTTTTAAAGTTTGAAGAATCAAATTAACTTTTATTAGCTTGCTAAAATGTTGTGAACTGGTTCATTTAAGATTGCAGTTTAGTTTAATGTCTTTAGAACATTCTCCTATGTATCATAGCAATATAGTTTATACTTTCCCTGGCAATAATAAATAGAACACTATTTACCCTTTGCCTCTAAGAGTTAGGTTCGATCGATTCTTCTACCAACATCTCCAAAATTCCTCAGGTCACCTCCCCCTAAACTCCTGCTGAAATTTAAATTGAAAAGTAGTTCTAAGCTACTATAACCAATTGTCATAGGGACTGGAGGGAAACTCCCCACATTTCTGCTAGTGCATTATTTTCCAAATTGGCATTATTAGCATTATTTGAACTTCTAAGTGACAGAAGCATGAGCACTGTTAATACCATATGTATTAAAATAATAGTCAGCACTTCTTTACTAAAGCCACTGTTGGGTAATATCACAATAAAGAAGAAGATAAGGTCATTGTTAAAGAGGATTCAACTATTTTCTGACTCAGGATTTTTTAAGGATTAAATGTTTCACAAAGGTACCAATGATGGATTTCTGTAATATACATATTGTGTTATCAATTTCTCTGGCACTCCCATTTTATTCAGGAAGAAAAGTAACCAACCAAAAATTAATACATACATTTCTGGGCGAAATTGCAAAATTTCTCCCCAAATTGGAAGAAGCACATTTAGCATATTATACTTTTTTCCAGAAAGGCAATGCATTTATAAAGAGAGAGAGAGAGAGGGAGGGAGAGAGAAGGAGAGAGATATGAGGTAGGGAAGGAAGGAAGGAAGGAAGGAAGGAAGGAAGGAAGGAAGGAAGGAAGGAAGGAAGGATCTGTCACTCTCAGCTGTGAAGGCTAATACAATTCATTCATATTCAACCTATATAGTTAAGTACAACATAGAAATTTCCCCATGAAATAATCATGCAGTTTGTAAACATATAATACTTCTAGATTAGTGCAGAGTGATGACTGAAGTAGTTTTAAGAATGATATAAAACATAGTGACTCATAATTTTTTAATTTAATATTCAATTTATATAATTTGTAATAGTTTTCAGATAGGAAGATAAATGATATTCCTATTCTTAAATCTTTCCTTACTTAGAAATTTGGAATATATATACATGCTACAACATCATTTACAAAACAAATGCAATGTTGTGGAAGATCCAATTTAAAGATACAATAATTCTTTGATTTATAATTTATTGCAATGACTTTTATGGGTAAAATATAAGCCCCAATGACTTCCCTCTGAACTGTAAATTTTTCCTGTCTTCTATTACTTCTTTTTTCCAAATGAGATTCAGGAAGAGAAAGATCAAGGAACTGACATGCTGATTTATCCTTGGTCTTACTGTTTAATTTGCAATTAAAATTTCAATTGTTAAACAATTTGATTGCAAAAATTAAAGTTCCAGAACTATGCTAATTGTTTAAACATGGGAGAAATCTGATATCCTCTGAGATTTTTAATCTCAGATATGAGTGGGTGACTTGTACCTAAGTGGCATAATATGGAATAAATTCTGTTTATAGTATTTTGCTTTCTAAAACATAATTTTGAATTTTTTTGCTTAGAGTCACTACTAATAAATTCAAGGAAAATATACAGCTGAATATAGATTAATGAATAGAGTAATATATGTGCATCCATCATATGAAAGGTGCTTCCATCATATGAAAAAGTTGTTCGTTTTTATTTTATTCATTATTTTTATTGTGAAGAACCACATACTTTTGGGTAGTAATTGTTAAATAAGAATGAATTTGTTATGGAGAAAGGTGATTTTATGTTTATATGTGTGCTATTGGGAGGACGGTGCAGGAAGAAATCAGGAGCAATTCACTGACCCTCACCGTTTTTTTTAGAGGAAGACATTTAAAAGTATTCTGGGTGCTGTGAATGAGATTCTGAGTTTGGGCATCAGGATTTTATTAAAATCAGCTTGCTCACAGGTTGCTCTTTTGGCTCATTTTCACTGTTTAATTTTTATTTCAAAAAGGAAAAAGAATTGGCATTCAAACTATATCCTTTGAATTGAAAGTCCATTCCCTATCTACAAATGTATCAGGGCTTAGGAAAAAGTAGTCTGTTCATTCAGTTCCCTTCTGATGGGAATTGATAGAGAGGAGCAGTTTTCATATGTTCCCCTTCCCCAAAATGTAAAATTTAAGCATTAATAATTCTCTTTTGGTGTTGGCACTGGGCCATCAGGATCAGATACATAAACTATAGAAATCAGATCACCTTCTTTCAGTAGCTAGAAAATGGAACCTCACCCGAAAACAAAGTCACAAGAGAGCTACTTGTAGATGCTGTAGAAGAGAGAGAGGAGGAAAATCCCTACCCAACATTTACCGTTTTTGGTCCCCATGAAGTGAAAGTAGGAAGAAGGGGGTTAATTACAAGGTAGAGGGGAAAACTTCTGTGTTGACCTTTGATGAGAACTGCTCCTGCATAAGGCCAGCAGTGATAAGGTGGATGCATTCAGTTGTTTTATGTTCTGGGTATCACATAGTTCAGCAAATGATTAAATGTTACTTACTAGGCCAAGAAAGAAATGCTTTTAAATTTTCTCTTCCACATAGAGATAAGATAGGATTAGATAAAGCTAGAAAGATTTATTTTAAATGTCTCTTATTTCCATTATTCAGAGTTGTTTATTTCTCCCCCACTTAGTTCTCCTTAACCAGAACTTTATTCTCCAAAGCAGTATTTCTCAACTTGACAATTTTAAGATGTGTGAACTTCAACCCTAAGAATTTTGCAGCCAGCATGCTCTTGAGGTTGAAAAACACTGCTCTAAAGAAAATGAGAAAAAGAAAAGAGTGGGAGTAATGGCATAATAAATAGACTTTTGGCTTCTTCTATTGGAAATATCATCTTCCTCTTCTCCCTGTTGTGAAGCTTTTTCTTTTGAAAAATGGCTTTTGCGTGGTTTTTGGTCATGACATTCTAGGAAATACCCAAACTCAAAAGAGATAGACTATACAAACAGTCTCTCCCTCTCTCTCTCTCCCTGCTTCTGTTCCTCACTCCTGTATTTGAAGTAGTTATGCAAGGGACAATATTATGGTCTTCTGTAAGAAATGAATGGGAGTGAAAATATTGGCAAATGTTATAGATAACATTGTGTGTCATTGGGTGTCAGCCATAGTATCAAACAAAATATGCAGAGGTGGGCTGCACTTTCGGTGGTGAGGGGTTTGCTGGTTGTGAGCACTTGCACATGCTGCTTTGGGGCTGAAATGCAGCTTCAAACAGGTAGCTAATTGACTCAGGCAGCTCCGGTGAATATATATGGCAGGGTGGCACGGAACTCACCTGGGCAGCCTGGGTGGGTGGGAGGAGTTAGTTATTTAGGGAAAGCATAACACAAGGGCGGGCAGGTGGGCCCAGACAGAGATCACAGCTAGAAGTTTGCCCGAACCTCACTGACCACCCAGCAGCCCACTACTGAAAATATATGTCCCCTTGGCTTTACTCTCAACATTTTCTATTCTCCAGAGCCTTACTAGAAGCTTACAGCATTAGCCATTGTTGAAGTGATATAACATTAATTTTTTAAAAATGTTTTTATCTGCAATAATTTTATTAAAGATTACAAACTATGAAAAATATAAAAAATAAAGAAAAAGAAAAGTCAAAAAAGAGAAAATGATGAGATTTAATGATCTGTTTATAATTGATGAATAATGATTTCTTTAGCTTTATTTCTTAGGAAAGCAACATATTTGGATTTTTTTTGGATGAACACTAAAATATAAACCTTATGGGTAGTCCTTAACTTACAACAGTTCATTTAGCGACTGTTCAGTTACAAAGGCACTGAAAAAAGTGACACGACATTTTTCATATTTAAGACCTTTGACCTCATGATCATGTGATTTGAAATTTAGATTCTTGGCAACTGACTCATACTTATGACCATTGCTGTGTTGCAAGGTCATGTGATCCCTTCCAACAAGCAAAGTCAATGGGGAAGCCACATTCACTTAACAACCATGTTACTAACTTATCAATTACAATGATTCATTTAACAACTGTGGCAAGAAAGATTGTAAAATGGGGCAAAACTCACTTAACAAATTCTTAATTAACAACAAAAATTTGAGCTCAATTGTAGTCATAACTCTAGGACTATCTGTATTATTTCTGGAAGGTCTTAATAAACTTTTGCTGATTAGGGCTGAAATATTAGTTTTTGCAGTTTTAATTATCAATAAAGCATGAGATATGAGAAGAAGAGTGTTTTTTTAACTGAAGTTTCAGAGTAGATGTTAAGATATTTAACTGTTTATTTAAGATATTTAACTGGGGTGGAAGGGGGAGTCATCTTTTACAGACCTTATTACAGTTATTTTGGCACAAGGATAGTTGGATTGCAGTAAGTTGCTAGTGAAGAAATCAGTCCTTCCAAAAGGAGATGTACACTTAGGCTAAGGCCTATCTTGACAGTTGAAAGAAATCAATAATAATCTCATAGGAAATACTGGGGGAATGTTTTTTTAATGTGTTTGGTTTTTTTTAAGCAAAAGCTTTTCTCATTGAAGAATTGGGAGGCAGCTTTACAGTATGTGGAAATTTTCAAGTCCAAACAAATCCAAATACTTCTTCCCTGTTTTAATAGGGTTACATCTGTCTGTATTTGTTTTCTTTTCCAATAAACCTGCCTTTGAGATTTGCTTCCTCCCTATGGGTGCTGACCATCATTACTCATTTCCAAGAGCTTTTTTTGCATCCACAAAAATATAAATCAACCACCATGGTTGTTTCTTGGAATATGCTGACTGGAAATTCACACATTATGTGTTCTTAAATAGGGGCCTTTCTTTGTTTTCATTTGACACTATTAAGATTGAATCATCCAGCCTCAGAAAATGTGCAGATCTCAAATCAATTTGCTAACACCAAAGACACTGCACATGCTTAGCTGTTTGCCCTCATTGTCCCCTCTTTACCCACCCCACTTTCCTTTTTTTCTACCTTGGCAAGTTGTAATAATATTCTGGCTCCTTGCCAAGTATAAAGGTTACTATGGAAACAGTAAAGCTGCCTGAGCAAGCCAGAAAGGGTTGTGGCTTCTTGTATTTCCTCTTATGTTCAAGTGTGCCAGAGGGAGAGAGGGAGACAGACAGACAGACAGACAGACAGACATGGTTATAGAATCTACACCATCCTACATTTAATGGTAGCAAATGAAGAATGAATTTCTCACAACAAAGAGAGAAAGGAGGGGAAAGAAAAACATACCATATTCTCCTGCCACACCCTTTTGAAAACATCCAATATATAACTATATTTTTTATCAACTCTGAAAGGGAAATAACTTGCTTTCTCTCTTTTTTTATGTATTATGGAAAGAAAAACTTTTTGTGTTTTTTTACATCATTTGTACTTTTTCTGGGGTTTTGTAAAACAATGGTCTAGAGATTCAGGGAATTGCTACTATTGTTCTATGTGTTTGTGCAGAAGTAGTACCTAGTTGCAAGGTTCCCTGTGTTGTGGGGGCAATCTATGACCTAATTTTCATTAAAGGTGGCTAGAGTTATTAGGGCCACAAAAAATTAATGGCAATGTTTTGCTCTCAGGCTAAACATACATTAGAGATTTCCTTTCTGCCATAAGCCAGACCTTATCCTTGTACTGAAACCCTCCCAAATGTGATACTGTTCAGATACATTGAAGGTACAATAGAGCTCTCAGAATTCTCCAGTGTGCTGAGCAGAGAATCCAAAGAATGTGTTAACTTCACTTTTCTGCCCAGACACTGAGTCCTTTTAAACTTTGTAGCTTTCTTGTCTGTGTCCCAGTTTTGACTCAGTCTTAGCCCAAGAGAGATAAGTTTAACAAGAGCTCCTCGGAGCCAAAAAGGCCATGGAGCCCATATTGGTGGAAACCAAGAACAGGCAAAAGATCCTGCCTTCCCTATGTAGGTGAGCTGACCGTCGCTCCTCACCTTACTTTCGGAGGCCTTCCTTTCGGCCAACAGACTCTGGATTGGGATACTCCCAGAGCACGTACTCCCATAGAGCTGACCGCCAACCGGATAGAACCGGATCTTGGGATAGGAACAGACAACAATTCCAGGTCAAGAGACCATTTCATGGCTTTGGAGGTCGCCCCTTCTGTCACTACAAGTGACCCCAACCCTCCCATTGGTGGCCGCCTAGAGCTATTCACAAATCAGTGGGAGGAAACTACAACAGACACCCGGGTCCTAAACATGGTATCATGCTCAAATTTCTTTCCACACACCTGAGATTCTTCATACATTGTCCCATATCAAAAGACAACACAAAAAGTGGTCTCACGGAGGCCGCAATCCAATATCTGTTGGACATTCAAGCTATCCAGTCGGTTCCGGTGGACCAACAGGGGCAGGGATTCTACTCTATCCTATTTGTAGTCCCAAAGGCCTTGGGGGTTGGGGGTTGGAGAGCAATTCTGGGCCTGAAAAGATTAACTGACCATCCCTCCAATCCATCCTGGAGAGCATTTGGGAGAGGGCGCTTTCTTAACATCCATAGACCTGACAGGGGCATACCTCCATGTACCCATCCTACTGTCCCACCACCAGTTCCTCAAGTTCTACTACACGGGATGTCATTATCAGTACAGGACCTTACCATTCAGCCTGTCTTCAGTGCCCAGGGTTTTCACCAAAATAATGGTGGCGCTGGCAGCCCACCTCACGGCGATCCCAATCCATGTCCAGTGTTACCTGGATGACATCTTAATCCAGTCCTCCTTTCACTTTCGGGCGGCAGAGAATTTACAAGTCACAATCTGGGTCCTTCAGGATCACAGATTCTCCATCAATTATGAGAAGAGCCACCTGGCTCCTACCACCCATTTATCACACCTGGAGGCGATCATACCTACCTCATTATGCAAGGTTTACCTATCACAGGAGCAACAGGACAGCATAAAAGCATTGGTGAATTGGATCCAAACGATCCAGTCAGACTCCTCTCATAGCTCCTGGGCAAGATGGTATCTTGTATCAAATCGCCCCCTGGGTATGCATACATGCCAGAACCTTACAGTAGTTTCTCCTACCCCACCAAAGGTCCGGCAAGAGCAACTCACCTACCAAGGATCAGGTTCCACACAGGGTACTCCAGTCTTTCTAGTGGTGGATTCCTGGGCCATGACAAAGGGATGTGCCTTCAAAGAGTCCAGCCACCTGACCATCATCACAGATGCCAGCCTCTTCGGGTGCCCACTTTCAATCACAGATGGCACAGGGGCAGTGGTCACAGGACGACCTGACAAACAACATCAACTGGCTGGAACTCAGGGCAGTCCATCTGGCCCTCTGATGGTTCCAGGGCAAGATCTCTGGCCATCACGTTCTCATTTTGATGGACAATGTAGCCACCAACACCCACATCAATTGTCAAGGAGGCACCCATTCCAGGTCTCTCATGTGAGAGGCAGAGCAACTGGGTCTCTGGGCAGAGAAGCATCTTCTCTCCATCAGGGTGGAACACATATTGGGGACAACTAATGTACAGGTGGATTGGCTAAGCAGGACTACAGTCAACCACTTGGAGTGGCGCCTGTATCCAGAACTGTTCAGGGAACTGTCAGAATGGTTTGGTACCCTGTCCTGGACCTATTCGCTATCCTGTTAAACAGCCCGTTGCTGAGGTGTACTCCAGATTTGCAACACTGGAGGTGGAGGCGATCATGGCACTTCGCACTCCGTGACCTCTTATATGCCTCCCCCCTTCTCTTGATCCCAGGGGTAATCAGGAGGGTTTTTTTTGGTGGAGAAGGCAGAAGTATTACTCCTGGCTCCTCCCTGGCCCAGACGGCCGTGGTTTGCAGATCTAGTCAGGCTGTCCATATACAGGCCCTGGAGGATTCCACAGGGCAAGATATCGCTCAGCCAGGGGGCTCTAGTCCACCCAGAACCACAATGGTTTCAACTGACCATATCGCATTTGAGTGGAGAGTTCAGAGACAGGGCAAAATGTCTGCAAGGGTGATCCAGACAATCCAGACCTCCAGGAGTCCATCAACTAACAGAATCTATGACCTGACTTGGAAGGCTTTCTTTATCTGGTGCTCCTAGGGCAACTTTGAACCCTTTTTGGTATCCGTAGCCCAGATCCTGGAATTCCTTCAGGACGGGCTGGCAAGGGCCTATCCCCTAACACCTTATGCAAGCAGGTGGCAGCTCTGCTGTCGGTGTTGTCATGCAGGGATCTGGAGTCACTGACACAGCACCCTATTGTGTGCAGCTTCATTAAAGGAGCAACCAACTTAAAGCCTCTGGTGGTACACAGGTATCCCACCTGGGACTTACCCAAGGTCTTGCAGGCATTCTCCTTAGCACCCTTTGAGCTGTTACAGGCAGGCAGCCTGCACTTCCTCACCTGCAAGGTAGCCTTCCTCATGGCTATAACCTCGGCCAGACAGATTTCAGAGCTGGCAGCTCTCTCCATAAGGGAGGACTTGTGTGTATTCCATTCAAACAGAGTGGTTCTGCAACTGGATCTCTCCTTTCTTCCCAAGATTAATTCCTTGTTCCACCAGGCACAGGAAATCATTTTGACAGACTTCTGTTCAGGCCCAACCCATGCCCTGGAAAAGAAGTGGCACACCTTGGATGTCAGGAGGGCCCTCCACATCTACATCAAAAGAACATCTCCTTTTAGGAAAACAGAGTCTCTATTCGTGTCCTTTAATTTGATGATCAGATTGTCATCACTGAACAAGGGTGGCGTTGCACTTCTATGGTCAAAGGGTTTATGACTTGGAACTGATTTATCTTCTTGTGGTATAGTCTTTTCACCTTTATTGATATTTTAATTGGTTATTTTCAAACAGTTTATATAATTATGTTAAATTTTATTCAGTTTATATCCTGCATTTCTACTTATGTTAGTGCTTAAAGTAGCTATCGAAACGATATAAAGATTATTACAGATAAATAAATGGCAACTATTTTTATGCATTTTGTGTGGTATCTGGTACTGGTTTTTTATGTTACTGTATTTAAACATTCTATTGAAAAGTTTATGGTAGATAGCCTGAGTCTACTTAATGAAATAACAAGGTACATATAGCTAAAAGAAATAAGTAATAAACAGCAGATACAAGTGCCTAATAAAATAAGTAAATAAACTGTCTATGTTACAGTTTCAAAATAATTACCAAATTTTATATTTTTTTATAAACATTGTGTCTGTAGCAATTTGGCTTCATGTGTTTTATTAGGCACCTGGATTTCCTTTTCGTGAAGAGAAATGGGATTTTATTAACTGAAAAAAGAATTTGGTCTTGAGAATAGCTGACAGAACTTCTGTACTTATCTTATAGGAATAGTGTGACAGAAATGTGACATCTAAGGCCCTCTGGATGCTGGGAATGACATTGTCCTTTCCATGTTTTATCTGATACCACCAGTCAAAGATTACGTGGAAAAGATGAAAGCTTTTTCTTAGTCCAACATCAGATAATCCTTGCCTGTGAGAAAACCTTGTCATAGTAGATAATCACTATCTATGGGATAACAGTTATTATCTTCAATATTGCAGCCTGCTATTGTCCATCAGTTTGTAAAGTGAGATAAAGTGAGGATAAACCATTATCCTCTCAGAATGAGTGAGGCTGTTTGATTTACTCTTGTGTTATTATTTCTTTTCTTTTCCAGAGACAGTTGCCTGAATTCATCAGGATGCACAGAACCACCAGGATAAAAATCACAGAGCTGAACCCTCACTTAATGTGTGCCTTATGTGGAGGCTACTTTATAGATGCCACAACTATTGTGGAATGCTTACATTCATGTAAGTGCCAAATAAGGAAGCTCCCTATTAGAATTTGACAGAATCTCTGGACTTTCTTGTTGACAAAGGTCCAATTCAAATGTGCAGGATACTCACGTTGTCCATTCAGAACACAAATTCCCTTCACTACAGGATAGCTAATCTCCCATTCTTCAGATTGTCCTGGTAACCATGATTTCCCTGTTTTTCAAAGTATTCTCCATCTCTACTGTCCAATAAATATAATAATGTGAGCAAGACTGGACATGTGTGACAGTTAAAACAGTAAGATATTGTTTTAATGCAATGAAAGATGAGTTAGGCTAAAGGCTAATAGACTGAAGATTCCTATTGGCAAGATGCTCATAGTTAAAATTATGAGGCAAGATTTAATTAAGTCTGAGCTCTCATCTTAGCCATTTAATGCTACTTGCCAGTTAGTCATCAATGAATGAGAAAAGAGGCGGGAAAGTTATCAGCACAATATCAAATACCCTTGCTTTTTATTATTTAATGCTTTATATATTTGACTATATGTATGATGCATGTCTGAATACAGTTAAATGTCAATTATTAATATAATTAAGGCTCTACTTTATGAAGAGCAAGTAGTCTAAAGATGCCTTCAAAAACTCTTGCGATATGAACTTAGTATTACACACGCATCCTCTGGAGCACAATTTCTCATTCAGATTCATAGCAAATGTGCTTACATTCCTAGCAAAAGGGGTTGTGTGATTTTAGGAAAGCTAGTAAAATCATTGTTTCAAAAGTGAAAACTGTTGCAATTATAGATGGTCCTCAGAATAACAGAGTTGGAATGGTCCTTGGAGGTTTTCTAGTCAACTCTTGCTCAACCCATAATATTAAAAAATATCCTTTTTTGATATTTGCTTCAGAGCATATTGAAGTTCACTGTTAAAAGTCCACTTCCATCATCATCTGAGTCTACAGTTGGAGTGCAGATTTGTAGTATAGTGATGCTGAATGACTTGCCTCAAATATGAATAGCTATCATGTGATCACTGTATGTTCTGTGATTCTTAACACATTTAGCCACTTGTCTGCTCATGCAGAATGCAACTTCTTTCCATCTGATGATATCATTTTCAGAAAAATAAAACATAAACTCTACTGATTTGAATTCATCACTGCCTGTCCAGTGTAATTCACTGCTGCCAAGGATGTCTATGTTCACTCTAATCATTTCTCTATTTACAATTTTGAGTTTTCCAAAGGATATGCTTTTAATATTCCATATTCCAATTTGATATAAGTTTATGCAGTGTAGGCAGCCTCTTGTTATGGGCATCTTCAATTCTTAAACTTCACAAAGACTTTCCTCTAGCAATCCAACAATGCCATGAAAACTGGTCCTTGCTTTTTTTCCAGTAGCTTGCAGGCTACTATCCAGCCTGGAGGTTCCACTGTTGGGTATCCATACCTAAATCATGTTAAGTTATTGCCATGAAGTGTTCTGGTGAGTTTTTTTAACAGGATGTTCACCATTGCTTTCCGTAGCCCTCCTATTTATTTGGGTTGGGACTTGCATATGGTTAATGAATCAACCATTTGTCTAGATTTGAATAGACAATTTTTATTCATACCTTACAATGCATGTCTAGTTTTTGTCTTTGTTGCTCTGCATTTAAAAAAAATCAGACAAAGGATTCCTTTTATCTACAACTAATATAGCAAAATCTGCAGCCCTGGAATAATTTTTGACTCCAGACAGTTTTCTAGCTAGCTTGAGTGACCACTGTTTTGCTTCATAGTAAACCCAGGTTTGGCTATCTCTCTTCATTTCATAAATTCAGATTAATTTTCCTCTGTGACTCCCCTTTTCTACCAATGTTTTCTTTTCTTTTTTTAGTTTGTAAAACCTGCATTGTCCATTACCTGGAAACCAACAAATACTGCCCAATGTGTGATGTACAAGTTCATAAAACAAGGCCTCTTCTCAGTATCAGGTATTATATATTGTTTTATACTCCAGTTTAAGACTATTTGTATTTACCACAGACGGTGTCCGGTGGAGCCATATATTAGCTTGGAGACTTTGGTCCTTTCTAAGTTTGGTTGTTTGCTTGCAAACATTTCATTACTAGAGTAAGTAATGAAATGATGTTACCTTGTCTGGTAATAAAATAACTGTAAGCAAACAATCACACTCAGAGAGCATAAAGGACTCTACAGTTCAACCCTGATTACACACAGTATATTTTCTTCAGTTGATAGCATATAGTAGTAACTGAAAAGCTTGCAGTATGGCATCTACCATACTGTCTACAGTGGATTCTTGTGTACTGTTACAATGCAGGAGTCCAATAGTACCAATTCTTCATTTTCCTACAGCTCTGCATATTGGGAGTTGAGAGATAGGGTATCACTACATGCTGTTTCTTTTTACTTCACATGGTCCAAGCTTAAGATCCAACGCTCTTTTCAGGCATCCTCACATTTCATGAAATGATCTGAAGAGGTCTTGGTATTACATTTGTTTGAATATAAATTCAGCTTTTTCTGCAATTTTGAACATTATTTTGTGGCAGAAAATTTCCTTTCCACACAAACCCAGTATGAATAATATTTCCATTCAGGATTCCAGTTCATTATGTAAAGAATGGGAACTTTATGCAGCTCCATTTCTGCCTACTTTCAAGCCTTCAAGTGATCAGGCAAATACAAAAGGGGTTCCACTTTGCCTTTTGCTTTGTTTTCAGAAAAATCTTCCCAGAATGTCATGCTTATGACATCTTTACAATTTAAGATGTTTGTTATTTAGAAATGATAGATAATTCCTCTGCTTTGGCTATGACTATATCTTCTCTGATCAGCCCCAAAAGGCTCCTTTGCATTCCAGGTGTCCAATTTCTGAAAGGAGCTTACAGGCAGAAGACAAATACGTTGTTGGATATTTTTCCTCTCAGCTAATCCTCTATTAAAAAGATTGTTTCTGAATCTGACATTTTATAGACGAGTAGATCCAACTTCTGCGGGTAGAAATGGGTAGGGATATTGAGAGGCATCTGTATAATCTTGCTATGTTTTTCTATAGTTGGCAAACTGTATGATAAGGTAAAACTGGAATATTAATTAAAGAGCTCTGTAAATTATAGTCTAGACAGAGCTCTTAAAGGAGTTTTTAACTTTCACATGAAACTACAATAATTATTTAACCTGACTACAATTGTGGTTTATGATATAGTGATCTATTTGACTTGGAACTTTTATATTAACCTCCTGCCAGAGGCATGCCTGCAGCTTGAATTCTCTTTCCTAAGAAATAAAATCCTAGGACAAAAGTCTGAATAAATTATTCAAATATGAAATATATGTACAGCTGTGTCTATTTATATTAATTTACTTTCTTTTACTAAACTTATGGATGGACAGATGACTGTACAGGGCAGAGAGACTTGGCCTGTCTTTTAGTTTGTCCAATTCCTTGCTGCTTTTTGAGGAGGGAATCTGTGGAGTTAAAATTGATTCCTGGTGACTCTCTTAATAAATCCCTCAGTTTTCTTGGCAAGGTTTCACAAGGATTTGCCATCCCCCCCTCGCATCCTAGGGCTGAGAGAGAAGGATTGGCCCAAGTGGCTAAGATAGGATTAGATCATAGTCTCCTGGTTTCCAGCCTGGTATCTTAACCATAATGGCTCTCCTCTCTATTACTAGAATAGACTAAATATTCCATTAGTGTTTTAAACTTTACAACATGGCTAGAACAAAAGTAATGACGATGACAAAAACAACAATAACGACAACAACAATAATAATGCTGCAGTTTTTAATTCTAGATCTTTGGCTTGATTGTAAAACTTCTTTGTTTTTGTTTCTTAGTAAACTACCTCTGTTCATATTCATGCAATAGTTGAATCAAGCCAACACTTCTTTCTCTTGTGGCCTTGAATGGTAATCTTACTGATTCCCTTTAAAGCTGGCTTTTGGGGAAACCAGATGCACTTTAATGAACTCTAATGATGGTTGGCATAGAAACCAAGTAGGCAACCTGCCACAGATACATCTTTCTGAGTGTATTTTTAGCACACAGTCTGTGTAAATTAATTTGTCTCGTAACACTTGAGTCTCCCTGAGAAATATTTACTAGCCTAACTCCAACGGGTCTTTCATGAAAGGCACCCAAAACATTTGCTTATTCAGATTTAAACTCCAAACAGACATAAATTGCCAATATGTAGAAACAAGTGCTTGTGGGGGAAGGAGGGGAAGGGAATCAACAAGCAGGTTAAAAGTGCAGCAAAATGTCAGTAGGATTTAATGATCAAAGGGGAAAAATAAAACCGAAGTAAAAATGGCAGTATCTTATTAATGTCATATCTGTCACTAGAGCCTTCTAGCATCCTTTGTAATATTCAGATGTCAAGCCAGTAAAGCTGTACTGAAGAATTGTTAAACCTTTTTCTTATTGCAAAAAATGTGATTGCACAGAAGTGGATTAATGGTTACATTTCAGATTTTCTGTAGTTTATATATGTGACTGCCTGTTTTCAATTGCATCTTATCTGAATCATACTTGTACTTCTCTATCCATTATTTTTTCATACAATAGTACATATATACAAATGACATTTTGAAAAATGCTTTCCTCTAGTTCCCTTGACACTACAATGTTAAAAAGGTACCACCAATTTTCATCAATATTTGTGATCATGAAGGCAAACATTTTTTAAAATCATTTACATTACAGGAAGACAGTTTCTAGTAGGTTGTTAGAAAAAAAATCCTAACAATAATGACAGGTCATCACAGGAACTATTTATCAGGAGGTTCCTTCCTTCCTTCCTTCCTTCCTTCCTTCCTTCCTTCCTTCCTTCCTTCCTTCCTTCCTTCCTTCCTTCCTTCCTTCCTGTTATTGGTCACTTTCCATACTCCGCTAAGCCAACAGAGGGTAACTTGAAAAGGCTTCAAGAGGCCTTCAATAATAATAATGTGGAGGTGTCCCAAAAAGGGCAGAACCTAATTTTTTTATCTGTTTTGAAGCAGTTGTGGTGATTTTAAGGGTAATAATAGAATAGGGATACCTCTGAAGAAAAACTGGGCCAAAAGGAAAAAAATGAAAACATGTCAATGGATTTTTCAGATACTCCAGCTGGACACCCATTCCTACATTTATTTAAGAAAAAGGAAAGAAAATATGATACTGAAGTAGAGCTATTTTACTACTAGATTTCCTCAGTACTATTTTGTAGTAGTAGGGAATACAAGTGGCAGCTGGTGGGCACAAATACTTCCTCAAACCACATTATGGCTGAGTATAATCTGTGAACCCATTCTTACATTGCCTGCTTTCTCACAACATAAACTAATATAAGATAGATAGTTATCATGCAGTGCATATTTCAGTCTTTGGGGAGATTTTTAGAATAGGAATTTTAATAGAATAATTCCCTGAGTTAGTTAAGAAGGTTATTTTACTAGGTTAGAGAGAAAGTGGGAAGATGGGAAAGAACAGAGGGAGCAGGTAAACAGAGGTTTTGATGAAATCAGTTTGGAGGATTGAATCAGTTTGAACTAGTTGGTATGGGGAAAATATTGAACACAGAAATATTTTCTTTAAAAATGGAATGAGTTGGGGGAACCATCTATGATAAGGTGCAGCATGGTACAATGTATAGGTCCAGGTTGCTAGAAACTGCTAGCAAAACGATAGGAAAATGTTCTTTTTTCTTTTAGTACACTAAATGCACAATCTTATACTTGGTTGTCAACCATGATTAGTGGCTGAGTTCACAGAGTTTGCTGGGCAAACCCAAATAAATAAAATGATGATTTAGTGCAGGTGTGTCAAACTCATGACGCCTAGGGCCGGATTCAGACCATGTGGTGTTTAGATCTGGCCCGTGGAGCTGCCCCGGAAACAATGAAGGACTGGCTTGTGGTGGCTCTGCCAGCGAAAATGGAGTTCAGGCTCTGTTTTTGCTGGTAGAGAGCTTGGGCCACATAGGCACCCCAACATGAGTGACATTGAGGTAGCCACACCCACCTCCCCCCCGAGGTCAAATACAACCCTGATGTGGCCGTCAATGAAATCAAGTTTGATACACATGATTTAGTGTGACACGTAAACCAAGCTAAGAAGCTGCTGTGGACTGAGTTCCAAGCCTATACGATTCATTGCACTTTGTTGCACCTTAGAAATAATAGTGCATCCTAGGCACTCTGATTAAAGTACATTAAATGAGTTATTGACTCAAGTAAATATAATGGCTCTCCTTATAACCCAGTTGCCAGTCATGCACCCATTTGGCCAACTTACTTTAATTAGCGTGCCATAAATTATAAAATGTAAATATACATGCAATAAATAGTATTACAAAATTAGATGAAGTGGATAGGATTGCCAAATTGTGCTAATATGATGGCATTATGAGGGGAACACTGCTGGCCTAAAGAAAAAGTGCCTATTAAATCAAATCTTCAATACTTTTCAACAGAAATAATTTTTGTTTGCTTTCAGCCCCTCTCTAAATTACACATAGAAGCCCTACATAATAATAATTCTAAATCTTCTAAGATGCCACACATAGATAAATAATACCAGGTTCCTAAAGATATAACTAACAAGAATGGTCCTACATCCTTTCTCTATGCCTTCTTAGTTTCACAGCAAGAAAAAAGGGAAAAGTAAGGCTCCTTCTCATATTCTCCTAACCACAGTATGAACATGGTCTGATAATAATTTCTTATGTAATAGCTGTAATGATGTTGCCTTTATTTTATCCCTAGTCCATTGCTGAGCCACTTTAAAAACATTTTTAGTTTTTTCATGGTTTTTTCCCTTGTTCTCTTGATATAGTTTTTTGCCATTGACACAATTTAGGGTGCTTAATCAAGAATGAGGTTGCTGGAGTGGTCATAGAAGGAATCTGCCCAGTTCCTATTAACTACTTTAGGGTATTAGCACTTAGTCTTCCATTCTACTCGCTGGAAACTGCCCTTCACAACTGTTTAGGCTTAGACTACAGCCCACAGAACCAGTAGTGAAAAAATTTGAATCCCACCACTGACCATTACTCATTAAACAGTGCTCTGACATTATATGTACATTTATGTGTCCTATCCAAACTTTCAATACACACTACTTCCATACCCTCATATCTATTATATACATTATTTACATTTTCTATTATTATGTCTATTGTCAATCCATATATACCATGTTTCCCATATTGCATTGTATTCCGTGTCTGCTTTTCCTTTTAGTTCCATTGTTAATTTATCCATTTCCACACACACGAAGTTTTTTTTAATTATTAAACCTTCAGGTGGTGCAGAGTTTTTCTTCCAGTACTGCGCATAAGAAATTCTTGCTACATGTAATATAAGATGTTTTATCTATCTGTTATAATTTCTTTTTATTATTCCTAAGAGGAATAGTTCCAGGACAAAATCAATTTTGTTTTCAATTAACTCTTCTAACCACATTTGAATCACTTTCCAATATTTTTTTGCTTTGGGGCATAACCACCAAGAATGAAAGAAGGTACCTTGTGGTTGTCACACTTTCAGCAATTTGGTTTTAAATTTGGATAGATCGTAGCCAATCACATACCAATGATAGAACATTTTATGTTGATTTTCCTTATAAGCTGCCAATTTTGTTATTTTATAATTCATATTCCAAGTCTTTTCCCACGCTTCCAAATCAATAGAATGTCCAACATTTCAACCCCATGCAATTATTGTTCCTTTCACAATTTCTTCTGCTCTATCAAATTCTAAAAAACGTTTATATATCTTTGATAATAATTTCTCATCTGGGCCAATCAAAATTTTATCTAGTTTTTGTAGTTCATTGCCTATTCCAAATTCCTCACTATCTTTTTTATATCTTGTTTGTATTTGCATATAAGTCCACCAGTCCAATTTTATTCCCTGTTCTTCCAATTTCTGACTACTCTTTAAATTTCCTTGTCAGTTTCTATATTTTTAAGAAGTTAATAAATGATGCAGGTAAGGAGGGCAAAGGAATCCAGAAAAATCAACCAGTCACTTTTTTTAACTGACCCCCATTTTAAAATATTAGAGATAGCAGTACCAGAGTCCCTGTTAGTTTATAGAGAAAACTTTTAAGAAAAAAAAGCAAGGAAATGGATCTACTCAACAAATTTGAAGTGTAGCCCAATGGGAGAGGCCAATAGGAACAGGAAAGAAGAACAAGGATCCTATAATTGGGACATTGGGACAGTGAATGTCACCATTGGTAACACTAGGAACTTTATTGTTAATTATGCTCTTTCTATAAGCTCCTTAGATTCATACTGTTTGAACAAAATGTGTAATAAACAATAAACTATTGTAGGGAAAACATGTCCTGGTAGCGCAGTGGTCAGAATGCAGCATTGCAGGCTAACTGCCATTCTTCCAAGGTCAGTAATGTTATGTATGTAGGTTTGAAGTCATTGGTTTAGTTTGAACTGTTCTTGTAAAATGTTGGAAATGATTGGTTTAAAAAGTGCAGGAAAACCCTGCACTCTGATTGGCTGGCAACTGCGGCTGCTGGCTATAAGGAGCAGCCGCAGCCCAGCCATACTGGGTCCGTTCTGAGCTGTAGTCACTAATAAACTAAGAGCTTGAAGCACTCCACGTCTGTCTCTTCATGCAAACTTAACACTGGCGTGAAGGTGGGATTCCCTGAAGAAGACGGCAACGCTGAACAGAAGGAGAGCGAGATGGCTGCACTGAACACCCCCCCAGTCCCGTTCGATCTGACGGCAGAAGACTGGGAGTCGTATGCAGATCGTTTCCAAATGTATCTGGAGGGAAACGATCTTGCTGACATTTCCGAGAAGCAGAAGAGGGCGGTCTTTCTCACACACTGCAGTCCGGCAGTTTTCAAGATGGCGAAGGCATTGGCGGAGCTGCAGACGGAAGGTAATGGAATGGCCTGACTTAGAAAAACTGTTAAGAGCCCATTACGCCACAAGTATCGTGCCTCATTAAGAGACACGAGTTTTACCATCGTGATCAAGGGGAAAGTGAAAATGTAAACGACTTCGTGGCAAGTTTAAGAGACATTGGGGTGCATGCGAATTTAACAATTTAGAAGAGGCCATGCGATCGATTTGTTCTGAGCCTTAAAGACAAGTTGCTACAGAGCAAGTTATTACTGAAACCTAAGATCACGCTGAAGGAAGCAATAGAAGAGGCCTCTTCAGCAGAAGCTACCAAGTCCTCAGCAGCAGCCATGAAGAAAATCAACAAGGCCACAAGCCATCCTGATGTGGAAAAATCCACAACAACTAATTGCGAGCAAATAGATTCTGAGTCAGACTGTAGTGAGGTGGAGGAAGGAATTTACAGACTCAGAATGGAGCGAAAAAGAAAGACCTGGGAAGAAAGAGGCAAGATTTCTACTGCAGAGGTTGTGGGGGAGGCCACCCATGCACTGAATGCAAGTTTTTAGACACCATTTGCCTCTGTTGTGATAAAAGAGGACACCTAGCAAGAGTCTGCAAATCATCCAGAACTCCACCCAACAGAAGAAAGTTTGCTACAAGCAAAGACAAAGAATTCAGGCCCAACAATCTCAGTGAGAAAATGGGGTGCAGCACAGAAGCAAATGGGAAGAATGAAACTAATCAAACAGTAACTATTGGTCATTCATCACCTTTAAGAAGCAGAAAAGTGCATGTCAAGGTACTTATTGAAGGAAGGCCTTGCCAAATGGAAGTGGACTCAGGCTCATACCTATCTATGGTGTCATGGGCACTATTCACAGACTTCTTCCCAACATCCAGAAGAAGCACTTCAAGAAGCAAGCATTGACTCTTAAAGACTACCAAGGGAACAAGATTCCAGTAGTTGGAACAAGAGAATTCAACGGAAATTCAAGGGCCACACCAAACCCTACCACTGACCATTGTGGACAAGGACCGCCCAAGTCTGCTGGCCTTGAGTGGTTCAACCTGTTGGGCATCGAGGTGACTGGCATCAATCACATGAGCAACACTGAGTGGGAAGAGGCCTTGAAGTCTGAGTTTCCAGAGGTCTTCAGCGACGGATTAGGCAAGTACTTGGGGACCCCATCACATTTAACCTAGATCCCAAGGTACAACCAATCCTTAAAACCCAGAAGGGTCCCATTTGCCTTAAAGGAAAAATTGATGCACAATTAGATAAACTAATAGCCCAAGGGGTTTTAGAGCCCACTGATCACTCCAGGTGGGAGACACCCATAGTCACACCAGTCAAGGCTGATGGGTCTGTGAGAATCTGTGGAGACTACAAGGGGACATTGAACCATGCCACAACAGAGCCATATCCAGTTCCAGTAGTGCATCATTTATTACATTCTCTTGGAGGGGGCACAGTTTTTGCCAAGTTGGACCTGGCACAGGCATATCAACAATTAACAGTTGATGATGCCACTGCTGAAGCCCAAACCATTGTGACCCATAGAGGTGCCTTCAAATGCAAAAGATTGCAATTTGGAGTAAGCGTGGCACCAGGCATCTTCCAAAGCCTTATGGAAAGAATGTTACAAGGGTTGCCAGGGGTGGTGCCCTATTTTGATGATGTTTTAATTTCTGCTGAAAATGACACTCAATTACACAAGAGACTCAGGGAAGTCTTAACTAGATTCAAAAGCAGGGTTAAAAGGTCAAAGAAGAAAAATGCACACTTAGAACAGATAGTGGAATTCTTGGGTTATACGATTGATAAACATGGCATGCACCCCACAGAGGCAAAGGTTCAGGCAATCAAAGAAGCCCACAGGCCAAAATGCAAAACAGATTTGCAAGCATTCTTGGGACTCATTAACTTCTATCATATGTTTCTACCTCAGAAGGCAACCATTGCAGAACCCCTACATAGGTTGCTGGACAAAAAATCTGCTTGGGTCTGGGGGAGGAAGGAACAAGCTGCATTTAACAATATCAAGAGACTAATCATGTCTGATGCTGTGCTGATACAGTTCTCTGTGAACTTTCCTGTTGTTCTGACTTGTGATGCCTCCCCTTTTGGAGTGGGGGGGGTTTGAGCCACATGCTTCCCAGCGGGAGGGAAGCTCCTATTGCATTTTACTCTCACACCTTGACTAAAGCAGAGAGAAATTACAGCCAACTGGATAAGGAAACCTTGGCAGTTGTTGCAGCTGTCAAGAAATTCCATGAGTATTTATATGGGAGAACATTTACTATTGTCACAGATCACAAACCTCTGTTAGGCATTGTGGCAGGGGACAAACCACCATCACGATCCTGTCACCAAGAATGCTGAGATGGACTGAATTTCTTGCTGCTTATTCATACAAACTGATCCACAGACCTGGTAAAGACATTGGGCACGCAGATGCTTTGAGTCGCTGCCCACTTCCTTCACACATTGAGGACCCTGTTCCTGAGACTCACACCTTTTTCTAGAAACTGTTGCCAAACTTCCAGTACATGCTGCTCAAATTGCCAGAGAGACTGCCAAAGACACTTTATTGGCTCCTGTCATAGGCTGGATTAAGAAAGGTTGGCCACTTCAAGATCTACCTCAACTCCCAACCTTTTAAATCCAGGCAAACTGAATTATCTGTATTAAGAGGATGTATTTTGTGGGGTAACAGGGTGGTTATTCCTGCAAAACTACAAAAAGAAGTTTTGGAAATGTTACATGAGGGTCATCCGGGAATTGTCAGAATGAAGGGATTGGCCAGGAGTTATGTATGGTGGCCAGGTATTGACAAAATGGTTGAAAACTGGGTTGCATCTTGTCCCAACTGTCAGGTAGTCAGGCCTGCCCCACCTCTCCCCACACAGGAATGGGAATGTCCTAGGGGCCCATGGTCTAGGATTCACATTGATTTTGCTGTCCCTACCAGAGGGCACACTTTCCTTATTATAGTTGATGCATATTCCAAATGGCTGGAGGTTATCCCTATGGCATCCACCACAACTGAAGCTGTCATCAAACAGCTTAAAAAGCTTTTTGTAACTCACGGGTTACCTACCTGATGTGCTTGTTTCTGACAATGGCCCTCAATTTACATCCAACCTTTTGAATCATATCTAGCACAACAGGGTATCAGACATGCCCTGACAGCCCCTGGGCACCCTTCAGCTAACGGCCGGGCTGAACGTATGGTACGATTTACCAAGGAAAAACTTCAGCAATTGGGTCCAGGGGATATTACTGAGAGAGTTGAAAAACTTCTCAGTGTTCAGCATATCACTCCCAACCCCTCAACTAATTTAACCCCAGCTGAATTGTTGATGGGTAGGAAACTCAGGTCTCCCCTTGACTGCCTCCATCCCACTTACGCACCCAACGCACCACTAGATTCCACTAGTAAAATTCGCACTTTCACTGTAGGTGATTCTGTTTATGCTAAGAACCTCATGGGTGAACCATTATGGATTCCTGCTGAGATAACCCAAATCACAGGCCCCAGGCCTTACAGGGTACAAACGGAGGATGGTGTCCTCTGGAGCAGGCACATTGATCAGTTAAGATCCAGATTGCCTCAGGAACATCGCTTTTGCTCCTCTCTGGTTCCCATACCTACTGCCTCTTCTAGGGGAAGGGGAGGATTATGAGAGTAATCAGCAGGTAAGAATCAACCCCATGTGTAACGAGCTAACACGACAGGAACCATCCCAAAATATGTCACAATACCAACAACCATTTTCACAAATGGAAGATTGCACATCACTACCTGATTTAGGTGCTGACATTGGGTTGGAGATGGATTGGGAGGAGAGACCAGGTTGTAGTAACCAAACAGGTTCTACCATTACTACAAGTCCAAGTAAGGAAATGTCAGCAGACACATTTCCTCTCTCACAAGGTGAGAACCTTAAAACATCTGAACCACGTAGGTCTCAACGTACACGTAAGAGCCCCACCTATTTAAAAGAATACATTAGATAGGTTGGGGTTTGAGTATGGACTGAACCTAGTGGGGAGGGGTGTTATGTATGTAGGTTTGAAGTCATTGGTTTAGTTTGAACTGTTCTTGTAAAATGTTGGAAATGATTGGTTTAAAAAGTGCGGGAAAACCCTGCACTCTGATTGGCTGTCAACTGCGGCTGCTGGCTATAAGTAGCAGCCGCAGCCCAGCCAAATTGGGTCCGTTCTGAGCTGTAGTCACTAATAAACTAAGAGCTTGAAGCACTCCGTGTCTGTCTCTTCATGCAAACTTAACAAGTAAAATGAGGGCCCAAATTGTTAGGAGCAATATGCTGACATTATAAACTAACCAGAGTGTTTTGTAAAGAATTATGTGGTGGTACATAAGTCTAAGTGCTTTTGCTATAATGTGCTATATAATTACAGGAGTCACCTTGAGAGGGGTAGCAAATAAATGAGTTTTACAAATTGGCAAGTGATTGGGAAGGGAATCTTGTGCATTACTGCAGAGATCTATGAGTTTGTACCTTAGCACTGCTTCTGATCATTAGAAATCTAGATGATCCCACAAATCCAAATCTTTTTAAAGAAATAAAGTGCATTTTTAAACTGAGATTTAAAGTGTTAGTATGTTAGGCCGTGTAGCCTTGCATAAGATAGTTTTGTCTGAGGATTTTTCTCTTAACTTCTTAAAATGGTACGGCCTAATTGAGGAGAGACAGTACAGGAGGAATGCAAGCTTTCTACATTTAAATGGAGTGTTACTCACAAGGGACAAAAATGTGTTTTTCTATTTGTACAACAATAAAACAGGTTCTTTCTCCTTTTGGAGGAATTTAGTTTTATATGAGAGTGAAGATTCATTCTCCAAATTTGTAAGTTGGTTTCCAAATGTTTCATTACCAGCCTAGGTAACATCACCAGCGGAGTTTAGGGGATATCAATGTACTTCTATTTATAAGGGCTTCAGGTGTGGGTGTGTCAAATGAGGGTCTTGTGATGGGTCAGACATGAATCATCAGTGAGTCTTGTGACAGGTTTTGTGATAAGGAGGTTACATAAGGCCAGGGTCATTGGGAGGTGAACTGCTGGTGGTGGGGGGTTGCATGGGTTGCTTGAGGGTCAGTGCTGTCTCTGGTTGGCTGTGCAGTTGATTTGGATTTTGAAGGGTTCATAGGCTGGTTGTAGGTCAATGTGTGTCTTGATGGAATTGCTTGTGGAGTGCCAGGCTTTGATGAACTCATGACCGGGGTGGATGGTAGCATGGCTGATGATTTTTGTGTTGTTCCAATCAAGCTAGTGCTGTTTGCTGTCAGTGTGGGTAGAGATTAAGGATTTGGGATTGTAGTGTTTGACTGCCAGCTGGTGTTTGTAGATCCTGGTTTTTAATTGACATTGTTTGTCCCCACATAGGTTGCAAGGGATACCGCTGATTTTGTAGTTGCATTGTTTCTTTCATCCCTCCGTATTTTGTCTTTGGTTCTGGTTAGTTCCTATGGAGTGTGGCTGTGGGTTTATTACTATTCCTAGGGATTGGAAGATTCTGGTTGTCATTTCTGACACCCCCAATGTTACTAGATGTTACCTAGATGTTACCTGGTAATGAAACTTTCAGAAACCAGTCCACAAGCTCGGAGAACAAACCTTCACCATCATCCTACACCTGAGCTAGAGATATTTGCTTACTATAGTTTTATATTTCTATTTACTTCCAGTTAAATTTTTGTTGACACCTGCTTATCTTATTTCAGATCAGATAAAACTCTACAGGATATAGTATATAAGCTGGTGCCAGGACTCTTCAAAGGTATGTATATGTCACTGATGAGAATTTAATAGAATTTGGGACAGTGTTCCCTAGCTCACATAGCACAATGCAGCAGTCTTTATTTTGATTTTGCCTGATTTTTAATGTGGAGCTGAGAAATAATAATACATAATTATTAAGTGGGATAAAAAGAATTTTGAAAAGAATCTTTGGACTTAATGCAAACAAGATTGCAGTTCTTTTTTTATAATTCATAATTGATAATTGTTTCTGAATAATAAATATATTTACAAAATTAAAGAGAAGGATGCCACTAAATTAATTACCTTTGTTTTCATTTGTAGATGAAATGAAGAGGCGACGTGATTTTTATGCAGCATATCCCCTGGCAGACGGTATGATGTTTGTTTCATTTGTCTTCTGTTGTATGTCAACAGCAATATGCATTTTTTTAAAAAAAGTGTGATTTTCATTCCCTTTCTTTACTTGATTAGTTCCCAATGGATCCAATGAAGACAGGGGTGAAGTTTCAGAACAGGAGAAAGGGAATCTAACTGATGATGAAACTGTCAGCTTATCCATAGAATTCTATGAAGGAATCAGGTAACCATTTAGGGAATATAAAAGAAATGATATTTTACTGACAATTTTTCTGACATTACATCATTATAGTTTTAATATTTTTATCTGTTTTCTGTTACTTGAAAAGTGGTTTAGTGTCATTTAATTGCTCACATCATTTTGCTACAAGTAGTCCGCAATTTCTGATCATTCATTTAACATTGATTGAAAGCTAAGATGGCTCAGAAAAAATTACTTTCAACCTGCCCTCAAAGTTATGACTGTTGTGCCACCCCTGTGGTCATGACTGCAATTCGGAGTTTGGCAAACAGTTCACATTTATAATGGTTAAAGCATGTTGCGATTGTGTGATCATGATTTGTGATTTTCCCAGCCAGTTTCTGACAAGCAAAGTCAATCGGGGAAGCCAGATTAACTTAACAATCATGTGATTTGTTTAATGACCATGTGATTTGCTTAACAATCATGGTAAAAATAGTTGTAAAAATCATGCATAATGGATGCATAATGACTCACTTAATGACCACACTGCTTAACAACTGAAATTCAGAAGTCAATTATGGTAATAAGTTGAGGACTATCTGTACATCATCTTTGTCTGTATTCATCTCAGAATGTGATACGTATGTATAGGTTTAGAACTAAACAAAAGCAGACCCAAGGGAAAGATTTAATTTTTACATTGAATTCTTACATTTGTTGAAAAGAATTAGTTTTAACAAGCAAGAAAGTGCCAAAGCGACAGGAATGTTACAATCTGAATAATTTTTAAAGGGGGGAGGGGAAAATGGAGCACCTGCGAAAAGCTGTGGACACAGTACACAAGAAGATAGGCTCAAGATCCAGATGGATTTTGACAGACTTGAAACTGGGCCCTATCTAATAAAATGAAATTCAATGGAGAAAAAAGTAAGATTTTACACTTAGGCAAGAAACAACAAATGCATAGGTACATATTAAATGAAACTTGGTTCAGTAAAGCAATAACTGCAAGAGGGATCTTGAAATCCTAGTGAACAGTCACTTAAATATAAGCCAGCAGTGTGTGGCAACCACCCAAAAGGCCAAGGCAATCCTAGGCTGCATTAACAGAGGGATAGAATCAAGATTATATGGTGTTAGTATCCTTTTATTAGGCCTTGGTAAGACCACACTTGGAATACTGTATTCAGTTTTGCTCACCATATTATAAAAAAAATGTTATAGACTGAAAAGTCTGCAGAGAAAAGTAACAAAGATGATTAGTGGGCTGAAGGCTAAAACATATGACATAAGGACAAGCTTTCATTTCCTTCTCACGTCCTTTTAGAACACAGGATCATTGGAAGCAAAGGACAAATAAGTCTTCAGACTGATGAGGATTTGCTCCTGTGCAACAGAGAAAGTTTTCATGTCCACCTCAAACCATTAGATTGTTTAGCACAGTATTATCAATGCTGGCTGGTATCATCTCTCCGGGGCTTCAAGAATACTTGTCATTTCTTTTTGGAGATTTTACTGAACTAAGTATCTTCTGTATATAAAGTAGAGGCTTTTCTAACTATCCATCATCCACAATTAACAATCTTTATTTATCAAATTACGATAACTGTAACCAAACAACACACTGTTTACACAGACATTGAAATTGTTGTTCTTTTTTTATATAGTAAAAATAAAAAATCTATTTAAAACAATCTTTATCTCTGTTTTACAACAGGATTTTGTTAAATTTGTTTTTATCCTTTTTTCTTTGTATGTGGATATCTAGTGAGCAAATTGTGAGGAAATGATTTAGAAAAATGAAATAGTTCTGGCCAAACCTTGCAATCATCACATTTATATTTACCAAATACAGTGATGCTTAAAAGTTTATGAACCTTTTTGATTTTTCAATATTCCTGCATAAATATGAATTGAACATGATCTATTTTTCACACAAGTCCTAAAACTAAATAAAAATAACTCAATTAAATAAATGAGACAAAACATTACAGTGCAATTGTTCATTTATTTATTGAGGAAAATGATCCAATGGTACATATTTGTGCATTGCAAACTATGTGAATCTTTGCTTTAAGTAACTGGTATGCTCACTTGGGGGCAGCAATAATGGCAACTATATATTTCTGGTATCTCTTGATCAGTCTTGCACTAATCAATAGGAGGAATTTTAGTCCATTCCTTCTTACAGAACAGCTGCAGCTGAGGGATATTGCTGGGCTTCTTCACATGAACTGCCCACTTCAGGTCCTTTTACAACATGTGTATAATATTAAGGTCAGGACTTTGACTTGTCTATTCCAAAGCATTAGCTTTCTTCTGCCTTAACCATTCTTTGGCTTATGTGCTTTGAGTTGTTTTCCTGCTGCATGATCCACTTTGTTTTGAGTTTATGGACAGATACCCTGATGTTTTCTAGTAGAATTTGCTTGTACAATTCAGAATTCATAGTTCTAGCGGTGATGGCAAGCCATCCTTGTTAGGGTGAGCAAAGCAGGTCCAAACCATGATGCCGCTGCTACATGTTTCTAGATGGAATAAGATTCATTTTCTGGAATGTAGTTTTGGCCTTTTGCTAAATATGAAGTTTATCATTCCAGCCAAAAGATTCAATATTGGTCTCGACTGTCCACAGCAGTGGTGGTATTCAGCAGGTTCTGACCAGTTCTGGAGAACGAGTAGTGGAAATTTTGAGTAGTTCAGAAAACCGGCAAATATCACCTCTGACTAGAGATTTTACGGTATCCTTCCCCTGCCACACCCACCAAGCCACGCGCACAGAACCAGTAGAAAAAAAAAATTGAATCCCACCACTGGTCCACAGGATATTCTTCCAGTGGTCTTCTGGCTTATCTATGTGGTCTTTTGTAAACTTGCTGAGCAACTATTTGTTTTGGAAAGTAGTAGATTTCTTCTTTCTGCCATGTATACCATCACTGTTTAGTGTTCTCCTGATGTTTATCTCATCAACACTGACATTCACAAGGAGTAGTGATCTTTGGTTCCTTAGATGTTAACCTGGCATTCTTTGAGATCTCCTAGACCAGGGGTGTCAAACTCAAAGCCCAGGGGCTGGATGCGGATCGCAGGGTGCTTAGATCTGGCCCACGGGGCTGCCCTGGAAGCAGTGAAGGACTGGCCCATGGTGTTTCTGCGGGCAGCCTTCCTGAGCTCCGTTTTCATTGACAGAGGGTTGCAGGAGGACATCACAGCCAAAAACGGAGCTCAGGAACTCGATTTTGCTGGCAGAACACTTGGGCCACCACAGGTACCTCCGACGAGTGACATCAAGCTGGCCATGCCTACCCTGGCCATTCCCACCTGGGCCCCCTGAAGTCAAACACAACTCTGATGCAGCCCCCAATGAAATCAATTTTGATACCCCTGTTCTAGACCATTACATACCTTGCTGTTGATGTGATCTTGGTTGGACAACAACTCCTAGAGAGGGTAACAATGTCATTGAATCACTTCCATTTGTACACAGTCTTCCTATTTCCTTGGAAATAGATTGTAATGTTTTTAAGCTTGGTGAGCACAAACAACTTTTTCAGAGGTCCTCATAAATATCCTTTGTTCAAACCAAGCCATACTTCTTTTGCAAAGAAAGTGAAACCCTAGAATTATGTTCTTTGAATAAGGCAGGATTTCCAAACTGTCATTTGATTAACCTCTTATTGACTGAAACATCTGTCTCTAATAACCCCTTCAAATGAATTGATAATCCTAGAGATCCACATACTTCTGCCATACATAGATATGTAGTGTTGGATTATTTTCTTTAATAAATAAATGAACTAACATAATGTTTTGGTTTTTGATTCATTTGTTTAATTAGGTTCTTTTAATCTGTTTTAGGACATGAGAATAACAGATCATGTTTTAACTCATATTTATGCAGAAATGTTGAAAATTCAAAAGGGTTCACAAACTTTTAAGCATTAATGTAGAAAGTTATATCCTTTCTCAGTACAGTTCTTGGCCTCTTCCTAATTCTTATTATGTCTTATTCCCTATCTTCAGTTTGTATTGAGAGTTGGCTAATTTATTTATTTTTTTATTTTTTATTTTTAATTACATTTATATGCCGCCCTTCTCCGAAGACTCAGGGCGGCTTACAATTTTTGGGATACAACCCAGTGTGCTCAGCAATAGCCTTCATTCCATTGTATATGCCTGCTTATTACTAAGCGGCATTTTTATATCCCCTTCAAGTTATACAGCTTCTCTCTTAGACGCAGTTTGGCAAACGGTGATTTGTACATGTATATATTTGGCTAGCTCTTATTGAAAAACAGAAATAATTAGGGCGAAAAGACAATACTAATGGTAGAGTCATCAATAGCATATGTCCCATTGCTTCCTTTTTCTAAGGATAGATCCCTATTTTCTGAGATTGCTTCTTGCAAAGTCTTATGCCATTAACACTAAAGGAAGATATTTTACTGCATAAGCAAAATAACGGTATTCTCACCCAAATCAAGGTGCTTAGTCTTTAATACTGATAGCTAATACTGGTCTAATACAATTGCCTCACTCTGGAAGTAAAAATGCATCATCATCACCATCATCATCATCATCATCATCTTTTCAGCCCTTTGCAGCATGCAAACCCAATTCTTCCAAATAGTTATTTTATTCTGCCTAATAATACTTTATTATACAGAAGGGTTTTTTTATATACAATTAGAAAAAATTGTATGCTCTGTAGCTTATATAACTAAAATGCATGCAGAAATAATTGTATTTTTGGATTCTGGGTGACCTGGGTATATTTAACATACTAAATGAATTAACTTTCTAGCTATCCCTTTATCTCTACAGTGGTATCTCGGTACTTATTATTAATTGATTCTGGGAGGCACGATGAATATCAAACAAATTTTTCCCATAAGGACTAATATAATGAATCACAAGGCAACTGACACTAACAGATTCTAGCTTGTGCATTGAATACTAAACAAATGATGAGTACTGGGACAACATTTCACACCAAAATGTATTGAATACCAAATCTGTTGAGTTTCAAAGCAGTTGACTACCAAGGTACCGCTGTATCTGTATTGATATACATATTTAACTCATTTATCTTCTTAATTCTTAGAGATGAAAATAGAGGGACTGTTGAAAATGGAAACACAGAAAAAGATAAGGTGAGGTACATCATGGTGTGGGTTCTTTATTAAATTTAAACAGCTATATGTTCTAATGTTATTTGAATAGGCAAGAAATATATACATTTTATCTAATCCCATTCATTGTTCATGTGTTATGACAGCAATTATTTTTTAATTGGGTGGACTTGTCTAAAACTAAGCCGGAATCCTTGTTTACCATAATAATTGTTTTATGTAAGGTTCAAGTGGCTATACAAAATGGCATTTAATTTCATTGTATGAGGTGCAATGACAATAAAGTACTACTACTACTCTTTTTCTTAATATTAATAAAGGCGACCATATCTCACCTGCAAAAATGTTGACAACCTTTAAAGGAGCAAACAGCTAGAGTTTTCTATGTATAATTGTTACCATCTAGTGGCAATTTGCACCCTCAGATTGGGTAGCCTTAGTATTTTATTATTTGGAAGCAAGTTGTAGGATGTGGAGCAGATGTGGAGAACACTCTAATATGTATAAGAAACTTAAGCTTAACTCATATTATTAAAAAGAACCCTGAATCTGGGCTCAAGTGAGTTCATAGGCATACAAATGTCAGCATTGTTTGCTTTTATTTCTGCTACTTTCTTTTCCATCAATATGATTTCCATATTTCCTTTTTTTCTGTTTTGTTTCTTTATATTTTCCCTTTCCCTCCCCTTCCCTTTCCCTCCCCTCCCTTGCACACACTCTTTCCTTCTTCAACACCCAGGCTTCATTTTTTTTCCCTTTGCTGTATACCACAAAGACATCCAAATTACATCTGGTGGCTTTTGCCTGAGAATTTCTTGCACTCCTCCTCCAACCTTCACCCCTTAGTTTCCTAACCCTTTGGCAGATATACAGTGACTTCCATACCTATTTCAACTTCAATCACCTGCTGTGCAGTCTAGCCCTCTCCAATTAAAATCATCTCTTGCTCTTCTCACGTTTCTCTGTAGAAGAACAGCATGAGATTCCTCCGATGTCCTGCTGCTATGACTATAATGCACCTGGCAAAGTTCCTCCGGAACAAGATGGATGTTCCCACCAAATACAAAGTAAGTTTCAGGCAAGCACCCACTATTTTCTTGGTCCAAAGGCTGAGGTTGCTGCTGGACTTTTGTACATTTAAAATTCTTCATAGCTAAAGGTTAAAAAAAAATCAGCTCCTCTTACTAGCTTCTACAAATATTAAGTTGGCTAAGCTCAAAAATCAAGAAGCAAGAGTTGTAGTTTGTATATTCTCTATCTCTCCCTTCACCCAAAATCAAAAAGGTAAAATAAAATTTCTTATTTTAAGGATTTAACAAAAACTTAATACAACATTATTTTTCTAATTATTTATTAAAACAATGTGGTTAAATATTTCCATGCACATGGAATCAACCAGAGCTTATTTATTCTCCTATTGGATCAATATTATTGCATCCCATTCACTCTGAAAACAGTCACTGACTGTTTTCTATTCTGAACTAAGCCCATTGTCTAGATTATTGTGTCGCAGACAAGATATGTCAACCTACATTTCTTTTTTTATAACTTCATATGAAATTAGGCTGAGAACTACACCTGGCTTACAGATTTCCTTATCTTCACAGCTTGACAAGGAGAGGGGAGGGAGGGGAAGAGAGTCATTAAGAAATGCAGGTTACTGGATTGGACTTCTTGGGAAGACTGGTGGACTGAAGATAGCTTTCCAAAAAGCGGAGACAATTGCAGCGGAATGAAGAGTTGGCAAGTAACCTGCCTCTTTATTAATTCTTAGTCAAGGAGAGGACTTGAGATCACCCACAAAGCTGCTCCAGAAAGCTGTTTCTCATGAAGAGATTTCAAGACAGCAGACAACAGTGTTTTTAGAGCCCTGGGAGACAAAGGAATAGCCATCTTGGTCAAATTACACTTGGTCTTTAAAAGGCCACTGGGTTTGCATTGATCTTTTTCTAATCACTTTCAGAAATTGTTTGGTAACTGATTTTCTGCCATTACAGATTTTCATTACAAAGTTTAATAACAGCGGATGAGTTTCTTTCAATTATTAGCAAAAGAAGTTTTACATATAAATTGAGGGATTTTGTAATAAACAGTAAAAGAATGATTAAAATTTTGATTTTAGAAATTTAGAAACATATTAAGGCTCCATTAAATTTGAAATAAGTTTTTGGAATTAATTATAGCGGGACTTTAACATGGGAAAAAGCTTTTATTTTGAATGCTTTAAAAACATAATAAAACTTTAAAAATTGGATGCTAGAGGATACTAGGAGAAACTAAAAAGGAGAACACCATTCAAACTCAATTTATTAAATCAGAATTAAGCAAAAATATTTTAACACTGGGCATTCTGAATGATATTTTTGGACAATGAATCTAGAAATTGATTTACTGACTGTCTGGCTTTACGTTTGGACTGTATTTAAAAGTTATGAAAGAGGACAAGTTTTACATTACAATATTGAAAGTGACATGCAAGTGGATTTCAAAACAATATGATTGACATAGAAAAAGGTGGTACATTGAACATACAACAGAAATCAGCTGATGTCTTAATAATTAAAAGAAATATACCAAAGAAATAGCACCCTGACAGGTGCAAGGAAGCAGGAAAACACAATGAATGGATCAGAATGATACATTTATTGCTATTTTTCTATTAACAGTAATCTAGCTAGAATAATGCACTCACTATGGAAATTGCTAGATAAGCAGTACAAGGTTTAGGAAAGATCTGCTTTCCATCCATTAACAGTTCAAGGCTAGCCAGTCTTTTCACTCCTCCCCTCACTTCAGCTACAAATTCCACTATACAACACAAGAGAGTGACCTGGATAATTTTCCTACACTGGATTTATCCAGCTTGTTAAAACTTTGAAAAATTTTGTAAGACAGGACAAAACGAAAATAAATCAATTTCTAGGACAATTCAAGGGGCTAAAGATCTAGATTTTTAGATGTCTTGGAATATAGGAGAAGGAAGGGATATAAAGCTAGTTTATTTTATGAAGGTTAAAATAGATGTTATTCCTGCTAACACTTAATGGACTTTTGCTGACATTAGAGCCGAAATAATGAGGTTTTATTTATAGATAAGAGATGGGATATGGGAAGAAGAAATCATTTGTTGTATTTTAAGAAAAGATGGTAAGTTATTAAAATTGTTTATACTTGTGAAGAAGGTGGGAAATATATATTTCTTTTCTTTTTCTATATTCTTATTTTGTCCTTTTTATTTTTCTTTCTATTTTTTTCTTTTCTGCACCCTTTATTTTTTTAATTCTCTCTTTTTAGTTTGTTTTTATTGTGTAGTTGTAAATTTAAATAAATTTACTACCAAAAAGAGATATTCAGGTTACTGAAATCTGTGGCAAATATTTAAATTTATGCCTGTGTCATATAATTCTGCATGTCTTAAACTTTGTTTATTAGGTGGAAGTTCTCTATGAAGATGAACCTCTAAAAGAATATTACACTCTCATGGACATAACTTATATCTATCCTTGGCGAAGGGTTAGTAAGAAAAAAAATCCTCTACTTGAAAAAAATTAACTTGCATCATCTTAATGAGATTTAAATATCACGCTAATGAGCAAATTTGGAAGATTTTAAAATTTTAACCTTTCAACGTGAGAATTAAAAGCCTTAGAATTTTTAAAAACACCTGGGACTGTATTAAAACATGTTCATTAATGGGAAAAAGGGAAAGATAACTAAGAGCTTAGTCAGCCTCTTGAAAGTTGGTAACTCTATTCCCCCATTGTACCTATAATTTTAGTTACCTTCCTTACACATAATCTACCATAAGGCTAATAAAATTTTGAACTAGTCCATAAGATTTTGCAATAAAATATACTCTTGTCCAGCCTTTTAAAGCTGGCAAACTCAAGAAACAAGAACCACTTGGATTTCTTGAATGATTTTTATTGCAAGTAAGGTAATACAACAGAATCTCGGAAGCCTGCCAAAATAATTCCCCAGATCAACTTATACCCAGTTACTCACTCCACATTTCTTTTGCACACTTTGCCTTTTCTCTGGACTGAGGGATTTTTTTCAGTAACAAACTTACTGCATCCTCTTTGTCCACAGGGTCTGTTAAGGATTCTGTCACAATTACAGTAAAATACAATCATATTTCACTAAATTGTTTTTAGAGTGATACTTGTCCATGAAGAACATAATCCACTGTTTTGTTTAACAGAATAAAACAAAGCCAATCCATGTGTTTGGTTTATCTTTACTCAGAAGAGAAAAATAAGGGGTGGGAAATTTATTTTTTTATATAAATTATACAAAAAATAATAATCCAACAACTCTGAAATTTTAGCCTTACTTTGGAATGAAAATACGAATTCCATGAATTAAAGGTCTGATGCATGCCAGATTCAAGAAGCTTTTTAAATACATACCAGATATAAACTGCACTTTCTTCTCCATTCAAAGACAAATCCTGAAATGGGGAAGGAAATAATTAAGATTCAACTAATTTTACTTTTGTTTTTTGTTTTGTTTTGTTTTGTTTGTGCCTTTAAGTCAATTTTGATTCTTGATGACTGCCTGGACTAATCCTTGCAGTTTTTTGGGAAAGATTTTGGAAGTGGTTGTCATTGCCTCCTTCCTAGGGCTGAAAGAGTGGGTCAAAGTCACCTGGATGGCCTTATATCTAAGGCAGGACTGGAACTCACAGTCTCCCAGTTTCTAGCCTAGCACCTTAATACAATATCAAACTGTCTCTTTCCAATTAAAAAACATATAACTTAATTGTAGACTCAAAGATGCTTCTTTTTAAAAACTCCAACTGAACTGTTTTTTCCTTGAGAAAGAAGATGATGTTTAGCTTCTCACCCAAGAAGCATCATCAGTTTGTGATGCTTCTTGGATGAAAAGCAAAATAATTTTTTTCTTCTTCTTCAAGGAAAAAACACTCCAGTTGCCTTTTTTGGGGGGAGGGGGGAAACACCTTTGAGACAGCTATGACCTGGATGACTGAGAATCTCTATAGACATTAATTGTTGGCTATTTAAATATATATATATATGTAAAAAGAGCATTTAATACTTCCAAAACATATTCTAGGTTTAGTTGGAGAAAGCTTTTATATGATCACACTAGGAAGTTTGGCTTAGTATGTGGTGGTTCTGAGTAGATACATAGCATCATTCAAATTAGGCTATAACTTGGTTCCTGAGCAGGTAAGAGATAGAGCAAACTATGCAATAGGAGGTGGGACTGTGGGACCCATAGTTTCAACAGATATATTCTCACTGTAGTGACTTCTTCGTTGCTTGGTTTTTGGGGGAATGGAGGGCAAATGCCACATATTTAGTCTGAACCATTTATTGGCTGGCATCATCAGGCATCTTTTTGTGAAGCTATGCTGCTGCCTTTTTGACGTATAAAGAATGCTGCCCACTGATTTGCAAAGCATCCTGTCTTTTGTGGAGAGTCAACTTGTGAGGTATGAAAAGCACCAAATAGCTTAATATTCCTCACCTTTGTAAACAGAAAAAAATTAAAACCTGGTGCATGAACTGGACCAAACTGGATAAATAACCTCATTGGAGATGTGTCTTCTTAGTGGTGGTGGTGGTGATTATGGGACTCTCTCTACAACCAGTTCTCAAAATTCCTGGTTTTAAACAAAAGCTTATGACATCCATGTATCTGTCAGCCAACTAATCAACCGATCAACCAATATTTATATACTGTCCCAATCCAGTAGATGCCATAAGCACTGTATAAAATCACGATGTTTTATTAAAAATAGTTGTTCACTCACAATCCTTCTTAAAGGCCAAAGGCCTGATTGACACAAAAGTGTTTCCAGTGTTTTTAAAAGTCAGCAAAATGTCCAGGCGTATCTTTGCAAATAGTGCACTGCATGAAGACTCAGTAAAGATAGACTTCAGCTTAAGACCACAATTAGGACCAGAATTTTTTGTTGCTAATCAAGGCAGTTGCTAAAAAAGTCATATATGATTTTATGACCTTTTCACCATGACTGTAGCAAAGCATTGCAGTTGTTAAGTGAATTATGTGATTATTAAATGAATCCAGCTTCCCCACTGACTTTCTTTATCAGAAGCTGGCTGGAAAGGCCACAAATAGCAATCACATGAGTCCAGAATGCTGCAACTATTGTAAATACATGCCAGTTGTTAAGTGCCCAAATTCTAATCCTTTGACCACAGGGATGTTTCAATGTTGTAAATGCAAAAAGACCGGTTTGTAAGTTACTTCTGGGCCGTTATAATTTTGAATGGTTGCTAAATGAATAGTTGCAAGTCAAGGTCTACCTCTATTGGAAAAGCTTGCCTTCTGGATTTCTTATCTTCCATGAGGTGGAATTTGGAACAGGGCCTCTCTGTGAATGGATCGGTAGCAAGATCTTATTAATAAGATGGTCACTGGTACATGGTTATTTACACTGGTATAATAACTGCCTGAGCACCATACTACTAGGTCAATATTAAAATATACTGTTAAACAAATGTTTTAACTGTTGTATAACTGCAGTTTTATGCCTTTTTTGTTTTATAATTGTTAAAATTATGTCTGATGTTTTACTGTGCTTCTTTGCCATTTTTTTTCTTTTGGAGAAACAGCAAGTTGCAAGTTACTAATATATCTTGTTTCTTTCCTTCAATAGAATGGCCCTCTCCCACTGAAATATCGTGTTCAACCAGCCTGCAAGAGGTTAAAACTGTCCTCTCAGCCTCCCAACTCAGAGTGTACTAACACCAGTGGGGCTTCAGAGTGTGAATCTGTCAGTGATAAAGCTCATAGCCCAGCCACCTTGCCAGCTACCACCTCCTCCTCATTGCCAAGTCCTGTCACACCTTCCCATGGCTCCCCAAGCTCCAATATCACCACTGTAAGCATTCCAACCCACCCTGCATCTGGTGCCATGCTAAATGGCACCTCGAACTGCCACCCGATGCAACCTTTGGCCAGTAGGGGGCGCAAAACAATGGTCAATGGTAGTCCAGTCATGTCAGCCTTGACTTAAAAGGAGCATCATTTTTATTGGGTCCTGAGTTTTATATATATTATGTATAGATAAGGACTGTGGTGGATGGAGTGGGGAAATTATACATACTTATTTTCTATCAACTGATCTGATTTAATTTAAGAAAAATCCAAAAAATAAGAAAAAAAAATCAAACACTTTTTAAATTTTTGAAATCAAAATTGTGGTCTTGTAACTGCATGGTGGCATTTGTATAAAAACTGCAGCCCTTTCTGGATAATGATTATTTCTTTTATTATAATTATTTATGTCCTTGATTTGTAGTGAGATTTGATGCACAGTCTTGGAGAGAGAAAATGCACAGTCCCAAATCAACCAGGCTCTTGTAGAAGCACATATGGCTTTCCTGGCTCCTTTTGTTAGATGATTGTCAAAAGGAGCCAGGAGACTGATTATTTCCTTCCCCACCCATCCCCAGTCCATTTTATGCATCTCCATTCCAATCACGTAGTTTTTAGTCCTATATTTTTATCCCTCTCTTAAGGATCTTAGTTCCAACTTGTCAAATCAAGCTACTGTTAAATAGAAGGTAGTAATAGACATTTTTGTGCTTGGAAAGGGGCAACAATGTGCTAATTCTTTGTGATGTTGTGCTAGACATCGTAGATATGCACTGTATCAGGAACAATAACATGGCCTGGGGGGAAAAAGGGTTAACAACAAAAGCAGAGAGAAAGGAACGAAGGCAAGAAGCAGAAGCTCATAAGATCAGTGCTTAATGGTTGGATTGCAGATGAGGATGAGGATGAACTGCTCTAGTTCCCATAATGATAGTAATTACTTGTTCTTTTCTTAAATGGGAGCCTAGAAATAGATTCTAAAGCTACCTGTTTGGTGGCATCAGGTTCCCCATTAATGGTTTAAGATATCACGTCTTCTGTAATCATCAATTGATTACACCATCAATTGATCCTGTATTAAAACAACAATATTGAGGGTAGGTTTTTCATCTCCACAGCAATGAAGGAGGATGCTGGAAGACATAATAAGTTACAAGAGGGGATCCTATCAATGTCTGAAAAGGCCTTGGTCTAGGAATTAATTAATTCTAATGTTCCACTTGTTTTTCTGTTCAGAAAATGCAGAATTGCAGTTGAAAGCTGAAGGGATACAGTGCCTTCGACTGGCATAACATCACTAGCCCTTCGTGTGGAGCAGTTTACATCATTAATCACAATATGGTGGCCTTGGCTAAGCACTTAGTTGCTGGAATATGTCTTGAAGCTTCACCTTTTATTTATATGCCCTTTCTTACACGTGTTCATGATGTCACTGTTTTCAGAGTACATCTTTGCTCTGGTTTTAAATCTTTTCAGTCTTATATTTCCCTACTGAAAGTTTTGGGGACAGTTTGCAAATTAGCAGTTCTTTATCAGAGATCTCTTGGCTGTTTGCAGACATTGGTTCTGAGGACCTGGCTAGAATGGGCTAGGAATCATTCAGAAAATCAGTTACTTGCATGTGACTTTCCTAAGCAGATTTGGCTGACTAATGTAATAGGCAAATGATTCATCCATACAGCTCTTTGGCCTTTATTAGAAAAGTAGTTTTATAATCCTGATAATTCTTCCTCTAAGAGTTATGATACTTGATAGTGGTTTAAATTTGTAGTGTAGTAGAACTACCGTATTAATTGCCACAATTTGAATTCATGAAATTCCTGCTGCAATTCTCAGCATTCAGTTTATACTATAGTATAGATATTTCTCAAATTCTGTGGACTTTTGACTGCCTAAAATAATTAATTCATGGGATTTCCTCTCCTCCACAACAAGGTAGCCCCCAGCCTATGACCACAATTGAGCCCAAAATTTATGTTGCTAAGCAAAATTGTGAGTTTTCCCCCATTTTATGATTTTTTTGCCACAGTTAAACGAATCACTTCAGTTGTTAAGTTAGTAATATGATTTCTATGTAAATCTGGCTTCCCCACTGACTTTGCTTGTCACAAAGTCACAAAAGAGGATTGCATGAGGCTGGTTACACTGCAGCCGTCATAAATATGAATCAGTTGCCAAGCGTCTGAATTTTGATCATATGATGCATCAATGGTCATCAGTGTGAAAAATGGTAATAAATCACTTCTTTCAGTCTTGTAACTTCAAACAGTCACTGAATGAACTGAATGAACTAAGTTGAGGACTAAGTTGAGTCACTGAATGAACTGAATGAACTAAGTTGAGGACTACCTGTATTATTGATGGTGGTGGAAACAGCTATCATTTTTATTAGCAGCTATCTAAAACGCTGAGCATAGTGGTGCATTCTCTTCTTGGCTTGAAGAGCGCCCCTGACCGTGCATGTTTTCTCATCAGCCATGCACTCTGCTTGGTGTAACTCCTCCCCTCCTGCTTTTCCCTATAGGGATTGGAGCTCTGCAGTCTTTGCATTGCCAGCTTTCCTACTTTTTGACCTTTTGGCAATCCAGAAATGTATAACACCCCCCCTTCCTCCGCTGTAATCCACTTGGTAGTCACAGTATTATAATCATTGATTCAGCAAGCAGATGTGTTTGGGGAATGCCAGAATTATCTTATTCTAAGTTCTTGGAATGAGAAATATTTTTGTAGTCTTTATAGAAACCCATTCTGCATTTTTTTTAAATGTTTGTTTAATTCTGTAAATTTGGGTTGGAAAAATAAATACAGTGCCTTTCCAAAACAAATTTTACTAATGTGCTAAGGTAGTGAAAAGAGATTTGTGGTTTAAATTGATGGGGATGTGTGGGTGGAATCTTTGCTTTTGCTAATTTGTGCTTTAAGACAGCAGATAGAAATGCACAGCTTCCAAAGGGAAGAGATTTCTTCTTCCGCTACTTTCAATCTTTTCCTTTAGAGAAAAACATGGTACCTAGAATTACTCCTCTTCTCCCCCTTCCTGTCTTTTCCCTTCCCTTCCCTTCCCTTCCCTTCCCTTCCCTTCCCTTCCCTTCCCTTCCCTTCCCAGTAGGAAGGGCTAACTAAACACAAGCACATTTTGTATTTTTGAAAGTTAAATCCCAGGGATTTTGTTTGTTTTTCCTGTAGTTGTTTCTCTGAAAAGCAGCTATTCGCACAAGTGCAATCCATGTTTGGAAATAAATTTGCATGGATAAGTCAGTTGTACCAGGAGTGTAGAAAGCAGCTTGTCATGGGGGCAAAAAGATGGAATGGGTCAGAAAAGAAAAGGTGTGTTACCAGCCTGTGGTGGGTTCCTTTCAGGCCTTTCCTTTTCTAACATATTTGTGAGCCAGTTCAACTGCCAGCACAATAAAAGCAGTTTTAAACCTGCTCCTACTCTCCAGCTACTATTTTAAGAGAACTGGTGGATCTTGCACAACATGATGTTTGAAGAATAGTGTATTCTTTCCCTTTTGGCTGTCTCTTTATGGTTGCTCACAGAATGAGAAGAAAGACTCATTGCCCTAAGAAGAACTCCCCAAGTTCTCTCTTTTCCACCAGACCCTTCCAGAGGCAAGACTATATGGCTGCTTTGCTGTCAAGCTGACCCTTTCCATATCTGCTCCTCTTAATTGTCTCCTTGTTGCTTATTCTGTCTTCCACGTAATGCTGAGCAGTAGCTATCCTTGAATTAATTTTCTTGACTTTTTAAAATTTTAATGTGTAAAGAAGAAGGGAGTCAAAGTTTTGTGCTTTCAGCATCATTTGTGGTAGTGCCATAATGTCAAGTGTAAATGTGTGCAGAGGAAACATGATAACAATGCCAGGCATAAGTAATCTGTTACTGTGGAAGTGGCAAGTCCCATGTGATTTTTAGGGAAATGGTTTCCAAGCAGGATGATTCTAAAATGATTCTGTTCACCAGTCCAGTCCAGTCCAGTCCAGTCCTTTTTTAAATGTGTTTAGAAGAACGACCTTTTGTTACCCTAGCATAACTTGCTGGCAAATTGTTTTGCATCTCTTGCCGCTGAGTTGGTAAACTGGAAAAGGCACTATCTCCCATTGGGCTGCATTTAGTCCTGGGGCTTCCAGTTGATGTCCTATACATTCATTCATGTTTTGTCACACCAAGGTACTGAAGACTCAGAAGGGGTAAGGTAGTACTACAGCAGTTTTCCTGAACCCAGTGCATTGGATTATATTGTCCCCAGCCAACATTTTGCTTATTCTAGTGATCCTTTCTTCTTATCCTATTGGCTGAGAGTGAATTTGGTACTGCCAGGGCATTAGGCCATGCTAAAAAGTTGCTGGACTTGGACATTGGGAAAGTTTTTCTGTCTTTGTATATACTGAATAAACTGACCAAGGCAATTAAGATGCCTAATGTTTTCTTCCCCTTCACTACTTCCCCTTTTTTGTATTTTTTTTTAATATGGTACAAACCAAATTGCTATGTATGTTTGCAAACCTATATGATGTTTTAATGTGCTGTAATATATTCTGATATTCGTATATTGTTATTGGTTAAAACATTTGTATCAATAATGCAGTTTGTAAATGGTAATAAATGATACAATTTTGTCCTTCAGTCTGTGGTCTTGAATATTCTGATGACTTGTTGTGTGTTGCAAATTTCGCTTTTCCCTCAGATTCCAAATTATGCAAAAGAATCATAAACTATTGCACTTATAGAGGAAAAGCTCATTAAAGGCAAAGTGATGATGGATGGGTATTATTTTAGAAGTGGTAGTAGAATCTAAAGTGCTGATTATAGTATTATGACCCTCTAATCTGGTGCTTTTGTGTTGTAATGAGTATAATTCCTTTCCATTATAAAAGTTGTTATGTCATTAAATCTGAAGGGTACTAGGAACAGGAAGATGATAAAAAAGTAGCAATTTAAACTGTTATTTGACCACTTAACATTGTCATATTTGGATATCCTCTATTTAATATTCATATTTTATCCTCATAATCCCTGGCACCTCAATTTGCCTTTTCAATGTGTTGCTCACATAATATAGTTGGGTTTTTTTTTTGAGAAGTGAATTAAATATGGTAATAAATGTGTTTCTTCTTTCAACTGCACATTTTAAACATAATGCATGTGGTTGCTATGGAAGATAATGGCCTTTCTCAGGACAGGCAGGTAATGCAACATTTTGAATAGGGGGAGAACACATCTTGGCAGCAATAGACACCTGCCCCAATATAAATACCTTTCGAAGATAGACGCTTCCTCCACAGCATAGAAGGCCTTTCCCCACTTCCTAATTAATGTTATGCAGATTTTAAAAAGTCATATCCTCTAGTATCTATTAATGTATTTTTTAAGGGTGACAATAAAAATGCATGGAGCTCCTACCACTGTGACCTTGGGTATACTTCTTAAATCCTGTTTACTCTTGGAACCTTTTCAAGATAAGCTACTACTTGTAACAACATTGAAGTCCAATGAGAGTCGAACATTTGCAAACTGATATAATTTCTCCTTTTGCAAAATCTAATATTGTAAGGTCAAATTCAGCAGCCTATAGACTTCTGAAATTTCAGACAGCATTGATTTAAAGCCAATCCTAGCAGAATTGGATAATCTGGAACTGAGATGTTACCACATGTTCCAGAATCTTATCAAGGAATGGGATAATGGGTGACCAGCTGGAAAGCATCCCACAATTAAAGGTTCTTTAAGCAAGTTCTCACTGCTTTCTCATGCTGCATAAGAGATTCAGACTTTGGCCTCAAGAAACATTCGCCTCCTGTAGACACTAAATGGCTGCTCAGTCCTTTCCTTCAAAAAAACAAGGCTCAAATAACAGATAATCAGAGTTGGAAGGGACATTGTAGGACATCTAGTCCAACCCCCCGCCCAAGCGGGAGACTACACCATTTCTGACAGATGGCAGTCCAATCTCTTCTTGAAAGTCTCAAGTGTTGGCGCTCCCACAACTTCCGAGGGCAAGCTGTTCTATTGGTTGATTGTTCTCACTGTCAGAAAGTTTCTCCTTATTTCAAGGTTAAATCTCTCCTTGTTCAGTTTCCATCCATTATTCCTTGTCTGGCCTTCAGGTGCTTTAGAAAATAGCTTGATCTCTTCCTCTCTGTGGCAGCCCCTCAAATATTGGAAGACTGCTATTATGTCTCCCCTGGTCCTTCTCTTCACCAGACTAGCCATGCCCAGTTCCTGCAACCGTTCATCATGTTTTAGTCTTCAGTCCCCTAATCATCCTGGTTGCTCTTCTCTGTATTTTTTCTAGAGTCTCAACATCTTTTTATAGTGTAGTGACCAAAACTGGATGCAGTACTCTAGATGTGGTCTTACTAAGGCTTTATAGAGTGGTATTAGTACCTCACTTGATCTTGATTTATCCCTCTGTTAATGCAATTTAGGATTGCATTAGCTTTTTTGGCTGCTGCTGCACACTGCTGGCTTATATTTAGCTGGTTGTCCACTAAGACTCCAAGTTGCCTCTCACAGTTACTGCTATTGAGCCTGGTTTCACCCAGTCTATATGTGTACTTTTGGTTTTTCTTGCCTAAGTTAGGACTTTACTTTTCTCTACATTGAATCATTGGATCAAGCACACATAAGGTCTGTCTCATTTGTCCAAGATTCTATCTGCATCCTCAGATAAAATGATACAAAGACCAATTGTTTCTGCAAAATACTGTAACAATGAAAACAGTGGTACAATGCCAGTCATATTTATCAGCCTTTGTTTCTCCTCCAGTAAGTAAATCCCAACGGAGAGTGGGATATAGCAATTTCCCCGCTATTTATCTCGATTAACCTGGAAAGACAGATTCAACATCTGTCCAGTTGAGTGTTTGGGATGACACTGAGTTTAGTGTGGGGCTAGATGGCAAGGAAAACAATGGTGGATCAATAGGATACATTCTCTGGGAGCAGAATTTCCTTACACGTGTAGTAAGATTCCTCTTGCCTAACTCTAAAGAGAAGATGGTTAAGAGAGTTATTGTAACAAAACTATTAAAATATAAAAAGAGGCAGGATTTATTTATGAAACAAATTTGTGTGGCCACCCATCTATCAGAAGATACTTTGGGTGGAGAACAAAATAAAAGCACAATATTGTACAACAAAAATGAAAAATTTTTGGGAGACTCAGATAAAATCCACATCCACCCACTAATCACCCTATGCCAGTACTATTAACATCTGTACCCCAGTGCCTGGGGAAAAGCCAAGACTTCATTGATTTCTAAAGTTCAGTAAGGTCTTGATCCATATCTTGGGGAGGCTGGCTGATCCATAAATCATGAATCTTCACCAAAAGTCTGCCTTGTCAAATTATTATGTCTGCTAAGTCATAGCAAAAAGACCCCACAGGTCTAGGAATGTCTGTGGGTTGAAAGGGTAGTCAAGATGGTAGTTGTGACTGTGGTCAGAGCCCCACCCCTTTTCTATATGCAATGCCATTTACTTTCACTACTTCCTGTTCACTAAACCATTTATCTATTTTATTTAAGATTCAGTTGCTTGCCATGTTAGAGGCTGGTAATCAGTTGCTTCAGGAAATATGCAATAAATGGTGATGACCTTTTCATTTCTGTCAGGGAATGAATAATACCCTTTTCTTAAACATTAATTAGATATAAATAAGACTTCCAATTTGATGTGCTGTACCTTTATCAAGGCTAAATTGAATAACACTGTTTTCAGAAGATCATGATAGTGAGAAAAATACTGTTTGCATCCTAAGTTTTAGAATTTAGGTTTAGGTCACCTTCCAAGGATTTTCAATACAGAAAGCTTGCCAAGGAATGGCCTAGGACAATTAAATATGGCAGCCTGGCCACACCCACTTCACTGTGGGGTCCCCCACCACAGCCAAACCATCATGGGTGTTTATCCTCAGCTGGCCCTCCACCAGCACTTTTCTCCCACTACTGATTGCCTCCCACTGGTCCCCCCCTCCTCCTGGGTGATTCATGGATGGACATTTGTCTCCAACTAATTTGCTTCACAGGACAAATTGCTGTGCGGTGCAACGGGATGCTCCTCTCCACCAGGTGCACTTTCCCAGGGGCAGCACACCCCAAAAGAGAGGGCACTGGGCTCCACCCCGTAGCTTCTGCTGCTGCCACTGCTCATTGCATCCTGCCTGGCCCTGCTCTGCACCCAGATTCCCTGGGACAGAACTGGGTGCAGAGCAGAGCCAGGCAGAACACAACAGGTGATGGCCACCTCCTGAAAGGCTGGGGACAGGAAAGCCTTGTCCCCAATTGCCCCACCACCCCCGCTAGGGTAGGTATTAAAGCAAAGTTAAAACAATTACTGGGTGCAATTAATAATGAAGTCCACTTGCATTTTAATGGGACATGGGGAGGGGTTATCTTCTCTCAAGCCTGTAGTTCCCCTTCAGGGCAACAGAAACCAAGTCCTGCAAAAGTGCCAACAATGAACAACTGCATCTTTTTTTTTTAATTACATTTATATGCCGCCCTTCTCCGAAGACTCAGGGCGGCTTACAATTTTTGGGGATACAACCCAGTGTGCTCAGCAATAGCCTTCATTCCATTGTATATGCCTGCTTATTACTAAGCGGCATTTTTACAAAGTCAGCTTATTGCCCCCAACAATCTTGGGTCCTCAATTTACCTACCCCGAGAGGATGGAAGGCTGAGTCAACCTTGAGCCTGGTGGGATTCGAGCCTACAGTAATTGTAGACAGCTGGATCTTAAGTGCAGGCATTTAACAGCCTGAGCCACCAAGGCCCTTCTTCCTGCTGTCTCCAATCAGGGTGCAGGTTCCTATGCCTTAAAATGCTGGGGGGGGGGGCTGGTTTTTTGTGCCTCACCCCCACCTCCCACTCTGTGAGATAATATTCTCTAACCTGAAGAGTTGGGGAGAAGTGTGCAAAAAAAATTGGCCCTGCTTCCCTCTCAGAGAGGCCCTTCATTGGCTCTCTCAGAAGACCATTTCCCTCAGAAGACTGGGTTCTGTGTGCCCCGGGCTGAGAACGGGAGCAGACAGAGTTGCTTCCCTCACTGCTCTCAGCTGTTAAGAAATATTAATTAATCCTGTGACTAATTAATTTTGATGGAATGTAAACGCTTGCCTGTGATTAAATTATTTAAAGAAAGTTGAGCCCAGATGATTTCAAATCAAAAGTTACTTATTGTAACAAGCAGATTAACAAATAAATATTCAGAATGAATAATACTAGTGTCCTCTCTTCCTTTAAATGTCCTTAAGTCTTTTTAGTTTGACAACTGCCTGTGCAGTTAGAGTCCCAATATCCCTTTCTCCTCAGAGAGATGAAATAGAAAAGTCTTACAATAGTCTCTTGCCTAGGAATTGCCTTTCCTTGCAGCTTGAGATTGTTTTTCTTCTTTCTTGAAGAATGTCTGCCTATGCAGCACATTTTCCTTGGGACAGCAGACAGACAAATCCTCAGAGCTGTCTCTGTCTTGTTGGGACTTCTGTGTTGGGACTGAGGTAAATGGCAGTTGGTTGGCCCCTTTTATAACCTAGTATCAAAAGGGGGTGTGGTTATAGAAACCAGTACATTGCATGTCTGGCTACCCTGCCATTGGTCCATTTTTTTTTAATTACATTTATATGCCGCCCTTCTCCGGAGACTCAGGGCGGCTTACAATTTTTGGGATGCAACCCAGTGTGCTCAGCAATAGCAATTTGACTTTTCAAATCCAAATAGTGAAAAGCGCACAGCACATTGGAAATTCTTCCAACATCAGCTGACCTTGATTTGATGGGGGGCATCATATACCCTGAGACTCAGCCCCAACTCTTGCTTCCTAGCTGGATGGAAGGAGCTGCCTTCTTATTTTGAATGACTTGCCCCCAAGAACTTGCTACTATCCACTTCCCCAGCCACGTTACTTTTTCGTTCTGGAGATCTTGGCAAAAACACGTGTGAAGAAATCAGTTGAAGGAAGGGAAAAAAAATGATCTGTCACATTCTGATCAGGAAAACTATGTAAGCCTTAGGAATTGCAACACAAAGAGCTACAATAGTTTATATCAAGTTATGGCCACATGATGGCAACAAAGCCTAACACTTCAGAGCATTCCAGAGGTTTGAAACAACAGGAGGAGACCAACATTCTTCCAGATGTTGCCAATATAATTGTCCCAGCAATCCTAGCTAGTCTGAACAATAGTCAGAACTGCTGGGAACTGGTCTTCAGATATATGTAAAGGGCTATACAATTGTCCAGAGTCATCTTATTGCTGAGAGTTGTATAAATTTAATAAAAAGCTACACACACACACACACACACACACGCACACACACAATACACAAGGCATGTACTCTTTTGTACATGCCTGTTCTTGGGAGTAGAAGGGCTTAATTTAGGTAAGGGAGCCACTCTTGAAGTTTTTAGCTTGTTTGTTGTTTAGTTCCAGGCAAACACTGGACTGAATACTTCTTTCTCTTATTTTCAGACATTCTTGAGATGATTGCACAGAAGAATCCAAACCATCTAAATGTCCTGACCACTTCCAGTTATGAAATATCTGCAGATCCCCTCATTCCTATTAGCATGGAGGTGCACACAACAATATAAGCAATGAGAAATGGAATTAATGGAAAAAGAAGAGCTAGCCCAAAAGATTAAAAATGCTAAACAGAATTATTTTGAGGACGCAAACAAACCAGGAAGATGGTTAGCCTATAAATTAAGAAAGGAAAGAGAATCAAGGAAAATTAGCCATTTAATAGTTGAAGAAGGACATCCTTGTTATGGAAATGAAGGGAAAAAAAGAATTATACAAGACTATTATGGAAAATTGTACTATCAAGAGAGTATTCAAGAAGAAAAATTAAACAATATATACAAAAGGCAAAGTTACCACAAATACCTAAAGATATCGAAATAATGTTAGAAGAGAATATAACAATGATGGAGTTAACAGAAGCCTTAAAGAAACAAAATACAGGGAAAGCACCAGGCCGGATGGTTTACCAGTGGAATTTTATAAGACTTTTCAGGAGGTGTTAAACCTCCAATTATTAGAAGTTATGAATGAAGTCATGCAAGAGAAGAGAATACCAAAGACTTGGTCAGAAGCTTATATCACACTTATACCGAAGAAAGACACAGACTTACAACAAGTTAAAAATTATAGGCCTATTTCCCTATTAAATTCAGACTATAAAATTTTTGCTTCAATTTTGGCAGAAAGACTGAAAAGATACTTAAACAACTTTATACATGTTGACCAAAATGGGTTTCTGCCAAAAGACAAATCAAACATAATATGAGAATAATCCTGGACACTCTGGAGTACTATGAGGCACATCCTGAAAAGCAAATGGCCTTGATGTTTCTGGATGCTCAAAAGCCTTTGATAACGTGAGTTGGCTTCATGTTACTACAATTGACACAAATGGGCTTTGGCAAAAATTTTATACGTGCTATTGAGACTATATATTCTGAACAAACCGCAAGGGTTTTGATAAATGGAGAATTGACAGAGCCTATAAATATAAGAAAAGGGACTAGACAAGGCTGCCCACTGTCGCCCCTGCTGTTTGTGTTAACCTTAGAAGTGTTAAACAGGTGTATTAGAGAAGATAAACAAATAAAAGGAATGAAAATTAAAAGAGAAGAATATAAGTTACAAGCCTTTGCAGATGACCTGGTATTTATATTAGAGGACCCACTGGAATCAGCTTAAGCTAATTGAAAGAATAGAAGAGTATGGAGAAGTAGCAGGATTGAAAATTAATAAAGACAAAACAAAGATATTAACAAAGAATATGTTAGTGAGACGGAAGAAAGAATTTAGAAATACAGGTCACAAGTAAGGTTAAGTATCTAGGGATATATATTACAGCAAGATGTAGTACACTGAAGGAGGATAATTACATTAAACTTAAACAGCAGATAGCGACAGACTTGGAAAAATGGAAAAACTTACAACTATCGTTGATTGGGAGAATATCAACAATCAAGATGAATGTGTTGCCTAGAATTCTATACTTATTCCAGACAATTCCAATCAGATTAGGGAAAGAGTTTTTCGAAGACCTAAATCGAATGATGTTAAAATATATATGGCAAGGCAAAAAAGCAAGAATAAAACTTAAATTATTGCAGGATGCAAGATTAAGAGGAGGGTTTGCTTTGCCCAATTGGGAACTATACTATCAGGCGGCAAATTTGATGTGGGTAAAAGATTGGATAACACTAAGAAATACTAGATTATTGACTCTAGAAGGACATGACTTGTTATTGGGGTGGCATGCATTCCTTTGGTATAAGGAACTAAAACACAAGGGTATTTTAGAAGACATTATATTCGAGAAGCTTTGTTTTTAAACTGGGAGAAGATTAAAAACAACATTACTTGAAAATTCCAATATGGATATCTACTATTGAAGCCTTTTCATATCCAGTAATATATAAAAGGAACAAACAGTTAGATATGGTGAGATATTGAATGAAAGGGTGAACTTAAATCTATGCAAGTGTTGGAAGAACAAGGTGTAAAATGAATTGGTTTTCATATTTGCAAGTACAATCTAGATTTGATAAGGATATTAAAGTAGAAGGTATTTATAACAAGCAGATTGGGCTAGACAAAATATTGATGGGTACTGATGAAAAGGTGATTAAAAACTTTATGGATATTTTTTAGAAATTAAAATGGAAGAGGAACAAGTTAAAGAAACAATGATTACTTGGGGAAAAATTTTGGATATGGGATTGATCTAGAGAAATGGGAAAAATTATGGTCCCAGAATTATAAAATGACAATGTCAACTGCTTATAAAGAAAATTTGTATAAGATGTTTTACAGGTGGCACTTACCCCGATGAGAATTGCAAGAATGTTTAAGAATAAATCGGATAAATGTTGGAAATGTCATCAGATACCTGGATCATATTACCATATGTGGTGGGCTTGTTCGGATGCAAAAGATATTGGACTAAAATCCACATATGGTTGGAAAAATGATACAACAACACATAGACTTGAAACCAGAAATATTTTTATTGGGAATTATACCAGATATCTACAATAAAAGTTGAAATATTTGATTGTAAATGTTTTAACAGCAGCTAGAATTGTATTTGCCAAAAATTGGAAGAATGATAAAATACCTATGCAGGAGGAAGTGATTAGGAAAATTATGGACTGTGCTGAAATGAGTAAATTGACATTTGAAATTAGAGAACAAGAAGATAAACAATTTTACAAGATATGGGATTTGTTTTATCAATGGTTGGATAAAAGACTTGGTAATGCAATAGACTATATAATTTTGTAATAGAAATATAATAGGCTGATATAAAATATAATGTTGATATATATAACCATTGGATGAAAGTATAACATAAATTTTAGATTAAAAATATATCTCGTATATATGATGAAATAAATAGTTTAATTGTACACAAGTAATAATTGATAAATACATAATGTTTTATTGATAATATGAGAAATTTTCTTTTTGATAAATTGTGAGTGATGAATATGAAAGGATGACACAAAGGATTTGTAACCAACTGACACACTGTATGTATATATGGAAGATGGTTTTTATGTTTTGTATGTCCTGTTTGTATGTTTGTATCAAAAATAAAAAACTTTTTTTATTAAAAAAAACAATATAAGCAATGATATAGATGGAGAGGTTGTCAGGGTCTGCAAAACAAAGTCTTTTTACACTTTTTAAGTACCAGTAGTTGCCAGATCTGCCAATATTGCTCCTTTTTATTTAATTGAGCCACAATTATAATCCAGCCCCCTCCCCCATACCTTCATTAAATCATGGGTAGCAAAGCTAACAAGACTATATTTTTGCCTCATGTTTCCATGGCATTCCAAATAGTGAGTATAATGGCAGAAATAAATATTGATCCAATATAATACTTTCTAATTTAATTCACAAATGTTTTCCCTCAAGCAGAACATCCAAAAATATTATTTGATCTGAGTGCTTACAGCTATAATCAACATACTAATATTTTGTCTCCCAAGACTGTTTTCTCTAGAATGAAAAAGGAAAATTCTCATCCAAACATCTTTTGTAATGGGCTAGCAGTTGAAAACTTTTGCTAAACTCCTCAAAATTATCGTCTTTTTAATCTTCCTTGATTGGATTGCCCATCAGAGATTAGATGCAATTCTCTTTGAAAAACACATTGCTGACATTGTCCTACCATGCTAATTCTGCAGCCCATAAAGGAGACCATTTTCCAAGGCAAGGATTTCTCACCACTATACCCTCTGCTTTCCAGATCACACATTCAGCATCAACCCTGTACAGTATAGAATTTCTTTCGGAAATCAGGAAAAATATTGTATCACTCTTGCTCTGTTTCTCTTGAGGTTTATCATCTTATCAAGGAAGTGAACTCCATATTCTTCAGTTCATTTATGTATTTCTAAGCAGATTTTCTGCTGTCATCACCGTATTCTGAAAAGCTTTTGAATGCAGGTTTGCTGTCATGTCATCACAATCACAGTCACTCTCAGCAAAACCTTTGAACATTGGTTTACCTGCTGGGAGTTTCAGAGAGTCAACCTTTAGAAAGCAATTATTATTTGCAAACCAAATCATATAAATAAATGTACATAGTAAAACATGGGCTGAGGAGACAAAAATATTAGGAAGTTACTTTTTATACTTTTCATATGGATGAAGGAATTAAGAAATTTGAGCTCATCCATAATCCAATTCCCAGGAGGAGGATTAGCCCTTGCAGGCAGCCTACAAAGCTACTTATTGTAGCTACTGAAAGGTGGCAATAGTTGATTAGCTGATTAATTTTCCTGGGCAAATTTTAAAAAGATAGACACATCAATATTTGTAGCGTTAAGTTATATTACAGCATAAGATTTATTGGAAATTTCCTTTCAAACAATTGCAACAGGGCATGCTTCCCAAGACAGAACATATACATAATTTGAGGTTCCTCATGGACTCTAATTCTTGCTCCATGCACAAGTGGAAACTATGGCCAGGAAGGACCTTTGCACAAATACATTTTGTATGGCAGTTACATCCTTTCTTGGATTGGAGGCAGTCTCGCAGTCATTCATGCCTTAGTCACCTCTTACTTGGACTATGGCAACATGCTCGATATGAGCTACTCTTAAAAACCACTTAAAGGTATAATTGATCAAAAATATGGCCACCTAAATAATTAAAGATGTCTTTTGCTTTTCCTGCAGTAACATCTTTGCTCTATGAGATGCATGGTTAAAGTGTGGTTATCACTTATATAATCCAACATGATTTATATCCTATCTTTCTGCTGTTGTTTGTGCTCATCTAGTAAATTCTAATAGATTTAATGCATTCTAGGTCCCTTCGATAAAGCATAGTCACCTTGTGGGACTTCACCTTCTTTGTAGCTCCATCTGCCAAACAGAATACCATTCCTTCTAAGTGTGAATAGCTCCAATCCTAGTCAGTTTTTTATAATGTTCTGAAAACCTAGTTCCTAGATGTTACACTTTATTCTCTGGTAGCTCATTCTGATAGTTTAATTCTTCTGAGTTGGTTATCCTCCTAATATGTGGCTATGTACTATTTTTTGTTTATACTTTGTACTGCTTTGTTTTAATCCAAATGTGTAAGCTGACTAGAGTTATTTTAGAGTGTGTTGTAGCAAATAAATAAATATATCCTCACAATATCACTTTTGTAGTGTGACTTAAATGCCTACCCTAATTCAACAAACAGTTGGTTCTGAACACTATCCCTGTTTACAAGAACAGCAATGACCAGGCCTTATTTGGGTTGATGCCTCTGCTGAATACAGATGACTCCTCTCTCCTGCATCTCAATTGACACAATTGCTCTGAAGATAATGTTCAGTGTCCAGTCACCATAAGGGAGAATATGCCTGCAGCAGCACACAACAGCCTAAAATGATTGATAGAAACTAGAGTTATTTATTTTGATTTTGATTTGATTTGTTAATTGCTTACAAGATAATAGATATAAGTATTGTTAGATTTGCATGAAGAGTCAGACGCGGAGTGCTTCAGTGAAGAGTTTATTAGTGACTACAGCTCATAACAGACCCGATTTGGCTGGGCTGCGGCTGCTACTTATAGCCAGCAGCCGCAGTTGCCAGCCAATCAGAGTGCAGGGTTTTCCCGCACTTTTTAAACCAATCATTTCTGACATTTTACAAGAACAGTTCAAACTTAACCAATGACATTCAAACCTGCATACATAACAAGTATAAACATGAGTAAGAATACAGGAAATAGGTACGAACAAATGGGAACAATAGGACAGGGATGGTAGGCACGATGGTACACTTGTGCACGTCCCTTACAGACCTCTTCGGAATGGAGTGAGGTCAATAGTGGTTAGTTTGAAGTGAAAGGAGTGGGGGTTAGAGGATGTAACAACAGAGTCAGGTAGTGCATTCCAGGCACTGACCACTCTGTTGCTGAAGTCGTACTTTCTGCAATCAAGTTTGAATAAATAAATAACTTGATAAAGCATGCCAGATTATATCCATACAAATAAATCTCAATTTACAACCATTCATCTAGTGATGGTTTGTAATTACAATGACACTGAAAGAAGTGACTTATGTCTGTTTTTCATACTTATGACATCATAATGGCATGTAGTACCCCCCCTAGTCATGTGATCAAAATCTGGATATTTGGCAACTGGCATGTATTTATGATATTTGCAGTGTCCTGAGGCCATGTGATAGCCTTTTGTGATCTTCTGGTTCTGAAAAGCAAAATCAATGGACAATCCAGATTCATTTAATATTGTTTTACACATAAAAAAGAAATTGCTTGGGTATATTTGTGACATTCAGAGATGTAGACTAGGAAATGGCCTAAGTTATGTGTTACTCAGATTCTAACTCTCAAATCACACATGGTCTATTAAAATAATCCTATATTCCAGGATGGGCAATTCTTGTTTTAGTGGTACCGACTGAAATGACACAAAACCTGAGCACAATTCTGACTTGTCCAGAAGTTTTCCTGCAGGTATAATGTTACAAAAAGAAAAACAAAGGAAGATGTATGTATGAAGCTTCTTGGATGAGAGAGCTCAGAGCTGAAGAAGGTTCTTGGATGACGAACAAAACATCTTCAAAGAAAAACCCAAAAGTCCAGCTGTTTCTTGAAAAAGCACCTTTGGGACAACCATGATTTGGATGACTGTGAATCTCCATAGACATTCTAAGAAATAGTTTTATTGATCTAAAATAACCAGTAGATTCTAGACTTTTACAAATGTTCCAATTGTTTATGGATTTACGGTATGTATTTTTGTATTATAATATTGTTTGCATAAACAAATTGCAATTATTCTTGCACTATTTGATTAAACTTTTATTACAATGTAATAGAAGGCTGAATAACAAAGTTGAAACAGCATGGATTTTATCACTGATGAAAACAGCAATGACAGTTCAAATGTCAATATCCATACCAGGGTTATAAACTTAGTTTCTGAAGTTCCTTTTCTAGCTCTTGCTCCTCTATCCAAACGCATTTTTAGCACCAGCTTTTCTCCAGGCTTCCATAGTAATAGAGAAGATTCCCATTATTCTATGTAGGAAAGAAAAGGGGTGTGTTTTGCTTATTTATCACTTTTTAAAAATTATATTGCCACCTTCCCTGGACTTGTCAGCTTCAATCAATTTCTTCCATACTCTGTCTCAAGTAAGAGCAGTAGCTTCCCAACAGCAAAGTTTCAAAACTCTTGGTCTTAAGAAAAGCAATTATGGTTTACTTTCTGATGAATGTAATCATTTATTTACTTCAACTTTTGCCTGTCCTTATGAGATAAACCCTGTACATATTTCATTTTGAAGTCACCCATTTACTGGCCTGCTGGGTAGTAGCTGTGTGTTCTTACTTTGTGTTTGGTTCTCTAGTTTAAAGTTTTCCACCTTTGCTTCTTTTTGCTCCATGCTATCAATTCTTAATGCCTCCGTTCTTGTTTCTGTATGGTCATAAATTTTATTCTTTGAATTTTGGCATATGCCCATTTTTGTTCGCTTTGGGCTATTTTTATTGGAATTTATAGATCTGTAAAGATTTTGTTTTTAATTGTTCTTGTTGTTGTCAATTCAAAGGCCTAACATGGGAAGATTACAAGCTTCATGACCAATGCTTACCTGACCTTTGGGCAATGACTCATGCCCTAAGCACATTCCAGTTGTCCATGGGAAATAGTTGCATCATTTCATTCCTTTTATTTGTTTTTATGCTCCTCTAGGATAGAATGAAATTGAGCTTCTGGCTTTATATAGATTTTATCATAATAATCCCCACTCTTATTTTCTGTCAGAAGAACATAAAGACTTGGCTCTCTCAACCTGCTTGGGATCCAAGAGTGGTGTACAACCCGGGGCCAGTTGGTGGCCTGAGAGCACTTTCTCCTGCCTTTCTAACTTTTGTTACTTTTTGTAAGGATGTTATGGTTTTCATAGGTTTTTTAATATTGTAAGCCACTCATGCTCACTAAGACAATGAGATGGGTGGTATATAAATTTGATTAATAAATAAATCAAATAAATAAAGCACATAAGCCTATATTTTCTCATGATTCTAAAATTCTAAAATTCATTCCTCATTTTATTGTATATACTTTGGTAATATTTTTAGTCACTTGAGCCTAAAAATATACAAGAACTTCTGTATTTCATCTTTTCTTCCAACCTACTGCCAGTTTCCTAAGTGGTAAGAGCTTTGGATCAATGATTTCTGTTCACTTGCACAGAAGAACTGATTTTCTTATGTTTGTATCATTATTAATCGTGACTTGACAGGTACATTATCACTTAATAATATCTAACTGAAGTTTGGGGGGGTTATATTTTAATATGCTGTTATCATTATATTTATAAGGATGTGTTCTGCTGGGGACTAATATAATGTAATTTATATGGGCTGCTTTTGGAGATGACCTGAAAACTGCAGCTAGTACAAAATATGGTAGCTTGATTGTTGGTGGAGCAGTTGGTGTAAAGTAACTTTGATCTTAAAGTTGATGCATTGATTACCAGTAGGTGTCTTGGCCAAATTCAAAGTGCTGACTTTTATATTTGATGGAGTACATAGCATAGTATAGCACGAGAATATTTAAGCAACATCTTCCAAAATTGAATCTGTCTATCCAGGCAGGCATCTAGAGATACTCATAGGCTTGGACCTGATAGAGGCCTTCTTGGCATGCCTATTCCATAAATCAAGGTCATCCAGGACTTTCTCCAAAGGTTCATGGAGCTCTAACTGCCGGTTTTTCAAAAACTAGTGCAATCACTACCATAGCATCTCAGTGTGCCTTCGATCCTGGCTAACCATGGAAGGTCATTGTTTACTTTTGATTTTTTTAAATTGTTTGTTATGTATATGATTAATTAAACCTTTTTGTTAGTCATCCAGAATTCTTTTGGTTTGGAGTGGATTATAAATATTATACAGTGGATCTTGAGTTTATCTTCTGGGGCGTTGGCTATTCCTGCCAGCTAATGTCATCTGCAAAATTGATGAGTCCCCTTCTATTTTCTCATCTAAATAATTCATGAAGATATTGAAGAGTACTGAGTCTTAAACAGAACACTGCAGTACCCCACTGCCCACCTCCCTACATGTGGATTTAATTCTGTTAAGCACTACACATTGAGTACAGTTTGTCAGCCAATTACAAATCCATCTGGTGGTGGTGCTGTCTATCCCACATTTTTCTAGCTTGCCAAGAAGTAGATTGTGGTATATTTTGTCAAATTCCTTATTAAAATCCAAATATACCATGTCCATAGTATTTATTTGGTCCACTAACTTAGTCACTTTGTCAAAGAATAAAATAATATTTGATTGGCATGATCTGTTCTTGATGAAGCTATGTTGGCTTCCGGTTATAACTTAGCTTGCTTCAAGCTGTTCACAGATTTGCTGCTTGATTATCTTTTCCAGAATCTTCCCAGGTATTGATGTAAGGCTGATTGGTCTGTAGTTCCTGGATCTGTTTCCCCACTTCTTTTTTGAAGATGGTAACTACATCAGCTCTTTTCCAGTCCTCAGGTAGTTCCTCAGTGCTCCAAGAACTTAGTAGTGGCGCAGTAATTTAGAGATCATGTCTGCCAATTCCTTCAGAACTCTGGAATGCAATCCATCAAGACATGGTGATTTGAATCCATTTAGAGCTGACAGGTGTTCTATTATGTTATTTTTGCTTATTTTAATTTGCATTCTTAGCCTATCTTTCACAGTAAGATGGATTACTTCATCTTTTTGTGTGAAGACAGATGCAAAGATTTAAGCAGTTCTGTTTTCTCTCTACTGATCGTTACTTTCTTGCAATCATCATCCATTAGTGGACTGATTATTTGACTTTTTTTCTTGTTTTTTTATGTTTTGAAACAAACTTTTTGTATTATTTTTGATACTTGTGCAAGTCACCGAAATGTGCTTTATGTTTAGAGGAAGGGCTTTCATGTGTAGATTCTGCAAAATGTGTATATTAAGACTATTGAATGCATCAGAAAACTCTGAGAAAATATTACAATGAACCAGAAAACATGATAAAAATTGAATTTAGAGAAAGAGTGAGGGTCAGGAGAGAAAAAATGCAACAAGGAATGCATATATCTATATAGCCCCATATCTGCTTATACAGAAAATATATTAATAAAATGAAAGGGTTGGAAGAAAAGGCAAATTCACAATAGGAGCATCAGAATATCTGAAATATATAGAGAATATTGCTTTGGGAAAGAAAACATGATTTTTTTAACAAATTACAAAAGTAAAAAAAGTGGAAAACAAAAAAACCTGGATTAGTGTTAAACAAATCAGATAAAGATGGACAATGTGCTGGAAAAGTAATCAAGAAATATTCTCAATCAGCTAGAGCTAGACCATGGCTATCCCAAAGGTCCTTTCTCCAAAAGGCAACTGGACTTTCTTGGTTTTTTTTTCCTTGAAAATGTTTCATTTCTCATCCAAGAAACTTCTTCAGTTCTGAAAAACAAAGAAGCTTCTTGGATGAGAAGCGAAATATTTTCAAGGAAAAAAAACAAGGATGTCCTGTTGCCTTTTGGGAAAACATTTTTGGGATAATCAAGAAATGAAGTGAAGCAGTGGTGGGATTCAATTTTTTTTGCTACCTGTTCTGTGGGTGTGGCTTGGTAGACGTGGCATGGCTTGGTGGGTGTGGTTTGGTGGGTGTGGCAGGGAACGGATACTGTAAAATCTCCATTCCCACCACACTCCTGGGGGAAGGTTGCCACCAGTTCTCTGAATTACTCAAAATTTCTGCTACCGGTTCTATTCTCCAGAACTGGTCAGAACCTGCTGAATACCACCTCTGAAGTGAAGTCTGAGAAAAGAGAGTCTGTCTGCTAGTTTCTATTGAGAAAGACAAAACACTAGGAAGTGAACAGTATCATGAAGGGTGTTGAACGATACCTGGACATAGGCAAGTGCATGAAAATACAAACTACAAAAAATGCTAGTTCCAGGGTTGATCGTCATATAGTATGGCAGGACAGTCCACATTTATTGTTCTTGCTCTACAAAGGCTGTTCTGCACTAGTCCTTCATAAGCAAGAAATTTTTCTATGGAATAACAGAGTCTGTTGCCATTTCTGCACTTCTTGAATTATAAAAATATAAGACTGGGGCCTATGTCTTTCATTTCTTGCTTCGCTACTGTCAAGCAATTTTAGGAGGAAAAACAGAATGGTGGCAAAGAAAGAGTCCTAGATATAAGTAGCAAGCCCATATCAGCTCTGAAGTAAGCAACTCATCAAGCCATAGACAGATGGCAAATCCAGGAACAAGAAACACATGGATTTCAATAATGCAACTTTAATCATGGCTAAAAACTGTGGTGGAATTAGAATAGTAACAGCAGGGGGAAGGAGGGTTGCATTCCAGAGGATTAAGTGACAGCTCTATCCAGGAACAGGTAGTCCTCAATTTACAAAAGTTCATTTAGTGACCATTTGAAGTTACAACAGCACTGAAAAAAGTGACTTATGACCATTTTTCACACTTATGACTGTTGCAGCATCCCCAGGGTCATGAAATTTACATTTGGATGCTTGACAACTGGTTCACGTTCTTGGTGGTTACAGCGATTCCCCCTTTGAGACCTCCTGACAAGCAAAGTCAATGGGAAAACCAGACTCACTTAACAACCATATTACTAATTAAATAACTGCAATGATTCACTTAACAAATGTGGTGAGAAAAGTTGTAAAATGGGGCAAAACTCACTTAACAAATTTCTCATTTAGCAACATACATTTTGGACTCAATTATGGTCATAAGTTGAGGACTACCTGTATTCTGTGTGAGAGAAAGAGGGTGAAGAAAGCATACCTTCCTAATAGAAGGTATGCTTGATGTAGATGTAGAGTGCTTCAAGTATAAGTGTTGAACAATAAAGAAATCTGCTTGGAAGAATCATCCCTGTCCTTGATTTTTGGACTTGACAAAAGCAAAATATTGAAAACTGTCAGAATATATTCACAGGTAGATTTATAATAAGTGAATTAAGTTGAAGCCCCTTCAAACCACCTCTTTCCACAGTTGTTACATAGCTGGGCTGTCTCTTTTCATATTAGCTGTACCCTTCTTCCCCACCTGCTTCCTGGAAACTCAGACAACCCAGCTGTGGAAGAAAAATGGATTGTCATAAGGCCAGAGTGAGATGGCAAACTCCATATAGTTCAGGCCTTTCAAACTGGCGGCCACGTCCACCCTGGCTCCACAAAGGCAAAGATCATTGAGATGCATCATGATACTGCTCATGATGCGAACAGGTTTGACACCCCTGATATAGTCCATATGGTGGCTTGGGACTGATTCTACGGTATCTAACTAATTAATTGGTAGTGCTTTCCCTAGGTTGCCTCTTAGAAATACCTAAGATGGCCTTTTCATATCCGTGGCTGAATTCATTATAATATTTTACAGAGAAATCTTAGCTCTAAAATGCCTCAGATTTATCGTGACTCTTTCTTGCTATGTTTAGACAAGGAAGGTCCTTAATGCTGGAAACATTATCTCCTAGTACTTCTTTTAGTTGCTGTTGTTCTTACCTTTCCTTGCCAAAAAACTGCCTGAAACGGATTAGTTTGCTGTATTCTTTAACAACAACAAAAAAATCATTTCAAAATGATTGCCAACTTTAAAATCTTCCTTTCAGTGGATATTATTTGTATCCTTGCTCCCTGTGCAATGCCCACTGACATAAAAAAAAATCAAATGAATCACGCACAAAACAATATTTTGGGGGTAAACATAATATAGTAATTCCTACCAAAAAGCCTGTGGTAAAAAGGAAGTGTGGCATCTGGATTATGTGCTGGAAACTGGTTTTTCTCCCTCCCTAAATTGTAATTACTTTCTGCCCTTTTTCTGTATCCTGGAAGCGGATGGGCTCTCCTCCACTCCACCCCCTTCCTCACTATCACACCATTCCAGGGAAGGCCAGTTTGGCATGTCTTATGCCCTCTGACTCCAGCATGATTGGGTGTGTAATTAGAAAGGTTTTATCTCAAGGCATGCAGGACTGTAATTCGGGGTGTGAGATCACAGCAATGTCTTATGGGCAAACCCAGTCATTTGGGAGGTGTGAGCAAGGTAACAGGGCCCTGTCATTTCCTGAGGCCACTGCATAACATCCATTATCATGTACTGAGCCTTTTCCCCTTTATATTTGTCCTTCCTGTCTTGGTGACTCCCTAGATAGGAAGTGATTTTAAACACAGTTTTCCCATCAGGTTTTTTGTTTCTTTCTTCATGTCCCTTTGAGTCTCTACTTCCAAGATAGCAGCCCCACCGGAACAGAATAAATTGCAATTGGCACTCTTGTGTTAAAACTATTGTCAAAGCCTTATTATTTCAATGGTTCTTTAACATGTGATGCCAAGGGTAAAACTCAGGCAGAGCAAGAGGGGGACCTTGTCAGGATCAGGCATTTTGCAATTAGAGAGGATTGTGTTGGCTTCAAACAGGGCAGCTCTACTTTAGGAGCCTAAGCACCCCAATGATGTTAGCATCCTTTTTAATTTATCTGTGAAATATTGGGACTTGGGTAATCTCAGCAATTTGCCCTAATTTAGAACTTTCCCCCTCTCAATCCTTCCTCCCCAAATTACCTTAATATGTTAGCATTCTAGTTGAAAGAGGACATTGTAGGGCAATGGAATGAAATGTCAGGATAAAGAGAAGAGAGGGAGGAAGATAAACATTAAGACATAATTAGAATCTCCTGTTTCTGGAGTAGAGTATAGTTAGTCCTTGACTTACCACAGTCCATTTAGTGACTGTTCAAAGTTACAACAGCACTGGAAAAAGTGACATAACCATTTTCACATTTATGCCCATTGCACTATCCCATGGTTATGTGATCAAAAGTCAGATGCTTGTCAACCAACTCATATATATGATGGGTGGCAGTGTCCTGGAACTCTTTTTGTGACCTTCTGATAAATAAAGTTAATGGGAAAGCCAGATTCACGTAACAATCATGTTACTTAACTTAATGACTAGAGCGATTCACTTAACAACTGTGACAAGAGAGGTCATAAAATGGGGCAAAGTTCTCTTAACAAAAGTCTCAGTCAAAAGTCTTAGCAACAAATATTTTGGGCTCAATTGTAGTCTTAAGTCAAAGACTACTGAAGATCAGTTCTTGATTCACTCTGAAGGAGTACTTTTTTTAAGGATTCCAAGAGCAGATATTAGACTTGACTATAAATATCAGTGGAGAAAGAAATCTAATATTTAAAGTTACTGAACTTGAGCAATAAAAATAGATAAAAAAGAAAAAAATACATTCTCCCCTTCAAACAGGAACAGTTTCCTAAAATGGTGCTTCTCAAACCATTACCATGGATCCCTAAATAATTGTTCTATAATGCAGAGATTGCCACTTTACTATGTTTCTTACTAAAAAAAAACCCTCCTTTACTATATTTCTTTTCTTAAGAGCTGGGGAACTCATTTTTTTTAGCAAATAAGATGATTATAGCTGAAATTTTAGTATGCTTTCCTATCCTTCCATCTTAAAAGAGCTTTTTAAACCAGCCTTTCAATTAAAAAAATCAATTCAACATTAAACATGTATTTACCACCTGAATTATTTTATGTAACTCACAACATATAATAAAGACAGCTCATAGCCTCAACTTGCTAATTACAAGAGGTTGAAATTCTGCTTAGAATACAGCATGTGGACTCCCACTGATAACTGCCCTGAGATCTGCCACAGGAATGAAGATTCAAATGAGAGAGATGAAAGACATTTGAAGGAAACTGTAAGGTTGGGAATGAGAGAAAAAAAGGGGAAAAAACAGAATCTGGAAAAATATGTAAAAAAAACCACAATTACTATAACCTTCTCCCCTTGTAGAGCATAAACTATGCTTTACACACTAAAGACTAATCTAAAAGATGTTGTACACTCAGCTGTTATCTTGCAGACTTTCCTTCCACATATCTTTTTAAAATTTAATCTAATAAATTCCCCATGATTGTTTCTCCTGCCTTCTTTGATGTATGTGGACTGGATCTGAGCCATCACAACTCTATTGGTACCATGGCATTGGTTCCCTTCTCACTTATTGCACAACTGATAGGACACAGATCACAGCTTCCTGATGTTGATTTTTTTCTAATAAAAAGGATACTGCAAGTTACTTCTACTGCAGTCAGCTGCCTACAATTTGGCAGTTCAAATCCCATCAGGCTCAAGGTTGACTCAGCCTTCCATCCTTCCGAGGTGGGTAAAATGAGGACCCAAATTGTTGGGGGCAATATGCTGACTCTGTAAACTGCTTTGAGGGGGCTGTAAAGCACTATAAAGCAGTATATAAGTCTAAGTGCTATTGCTATTGCTACACCCTTCCTCAAACTGAGTTCAACTCCTATATTTGCACACTACACTTACCTGTTCTTTTAGATAAAAATACAGAAGTGGGCTACTGTACTACTGCTTTCTAGGATACAACTTTAAGACTTTCCCATCCAGTCAATGACCTAGGATTTCCTGATAGTCTCCCATTCAAGGACCACCATTCTCAGACCTAACCGTATAAAGCCTTTTCAAAGTCAACCATAGCAATCATGTTAAAATATTTATTTATTTATTTAATAAAATGTTTTGGCCACCCATCTTATCATAGGTAACTCTAAGCAGCTTACAATCATAAAAGATAAATACATTAATAACATAAATAAGCTAGTAACAGCCAAATGTTACAATCTAATTAAAGATGGGGTGGGAGCAAGATGGAGGGAGGTGGGATCTTTTTATTAGTCAGACCAACCACCTCCACTATAATGTTCCCTCATTGGAGCCCTAAGCTAGCTGGTAGAGCCAGTTCTTTAGACTCTTACAAAGGTCAGGAGGGTTGGGGCCAACCTCTCACTGATGGAGGGAGGACAAGAGGTTCCAGAGGGCAGATGGAGCAGCAAGGAAGTTCCTTCTCCTAGATCCCGCCTGCTGGAATAATTGAGCTGATGGTGCCTACAGCATGCCTCCTCTGCTGGCACAGGTGGGACAGGCCAACCCAAGTGGGATGAGACAGTCCTGCAAGTAACTGGACCCATGCCATGAAGGGCTTTAAAAGTGATTACCAATATCTTGAATTGCAGCATACTGGAAGAGACTGGCAGCCAATGCAGCTCATGGAGCAGTGGTGTTACATGAGCCATTCTTCGGGCCCCAAGAACTGCCTGTGCTACCACACTCTGCACCTGCTGTAGATTCTGAATGCTCTTCAAGAGTAGCTCCATGTAGAGCACATTACAATAGTCCTAAAACAAAGCAATACTAGTTGTACTAGACTAATTAGAGGGGAAGTTAATTAGGTGAATGAATTTGAAATACTGCTGCTTAGTCAAAAGTAGTGTAGCCAGGCAGCCAGATTTATTTTTTCATTTACTAAATGCCTGTAAGCCATAAGCAGCTTACAAAATATCACACACACACACACATACACATAAACACACACACACGTGTGTGTGTGTATACATGGATAATATTTTATATATAAAGCATTATGCATGTCTGTCTGTCTGTCTGTATGTATGTATGTATGTATGTATGTATGTATGTATGTATGTATGAGCCTTGGTGGTGCAGGCTGTTAAATGCCTAGCACTTAATTCCAGCTGCCTGCAATTACTGCAGGCTTGAATCCCACCAGGCTCAAGCTTGACTCAGCCTTCCATCCTCTCGGGGTAGGTAAATTGAGGACCCAAGATTGCTGGGGGCAATAAGCTGACTTTGTAAAAATGCCACTTAGTAATAAGCAGGCATATACAATGGAATGAAGGCTATTGCTGAGCGCATTGGGTTGCGCTCCAAAATTGTAAGCTGCCCTGAGTCTCCGGAGAAGGGCGGGATATAAATATGAATTTTTTAAAAAATGTATAATCCAACATTTAAACACCCTGCAGATCATGGCAGTCCCATTCTTTGATGATAAGCTAAACTTCCACACACACACACAGTCCTTTCTTATACAGCCACATGGTAACAGGCCTTCAGAAGTTTAGTGGAACACCAGATCTATTCTACATTGTTCCAAGAAGACACAATTACCAAAAAGGCTCACCATTCTGTCAGAGAAAAGAAATTCAGCAAGCTGCCCACCCCACCCCTTATCTCATTGGATAGCAGATTCAATTTTTAAAATGTTGCTTTCTGCTACGTCCTTTCTCGGACACCTACTTTTTGGGGGTTCTGTTTCTGACTCCCCTGTGTACAAAATTTTAGATAATTGTGAGATGACAACAAAGTGTTAGCTTTTTTTTGTATCTCCTTGCTGCCGTTTAGTGGCCAACCATGTTTTTGCAACCTGAATATGGCAGTGTGACATGGGAGGAACTGGTAGGCAGTAAGAGTACAGAGGTGTAAAACTGATTTGGTTAACTTTGAAACTACATAGCTGTGCTGACCAACCTATGGCACGTGTGCCAGAGGTGGCATGCAGAGCCCTCTCTGTGGGCACACAAGCCGTTGCTCTAGCTCAGCTCTGCCACGCATGTGTGCGTGTGCCTCTCACCGACCAGCTGGTCTTCGGACTCTGCCACACATGCATGGGGGGTGCATGCAGGAGGCAGGGATGTGGGATGCACATGAATGCATGGAGGCAGGGTGCATGCATGGGGGATGCACGTGGCATGTGCAGGGTGGGGCGAATGCATGGGAGATGCACGTACATGCGTGGAGGATGCACGCATGCACACTTTGGGCATTCGGTGCCGAAAAGATTATCCATCACTGCCCTATATGATTTCAAATGAATGGCTGTCCAGTCTCTTTTTAAAAGCTTCCAATGATGAAACACCCCAAACTTCTGAAAGCAAGCCTGTTGATTGTTGTCATTGCCAGGAAATTTCTTCTAAATTCTAGGTTGCTTCTCTCTGTGGTTGGTTTCCAACTATTGCTTCTTGTTTTGCCTTCTGGTGCTTTGGAAAGTAGGTTGATCCCCTCTTCTTTGTGACAGCCCCTCAAATATTGGAACACTGCTATCATGTCACCCCTATCCTTCTTTTCACTAGACTAGCCATACCCAGGCACTGCAACCGTTCTTCATATATTTTAGCCTCCAGCCCACTAATCATCTTTGTTACTCTTCTTTGCACTCTTTCCAGTGTCTTAAGATCATTTTTATATTGTGGTCACCAAAGCAGGATGCAATATTCCATGTGCAATCTTATCAAGGCTTTATAAGGAGGTACTAACACTTCACATAATCTTGATTCTATCCCTCTATTAATGCAGCCTAGGATTGCATTGGCTTTTTTGGCTGCTGCTGCACACTGCTGGCTCATATTTAAGTGATTGTCCACTAGGACTCTCACAGTTACTGTGCTGTCCAGACAGTATATAGTTAAGTAGGAATTGGGAGCTCTCCCCTTAAGGGAATGCCTCATGGGAAACATAGTTAATGCATCATGGGAAATGTAGTTCATGTCATGTGGTCACATCTGTAATCCTGATTGGTCACTGAATTGACCCTTGGTTGGGTTGGGGGAGTTTCCTTTATTCTCGCTTGGACCCTAGCAGCATTGTGCTGCTTTGCTCCATCGTTATGGGATGAAGATAACTGTATTTTCACACTATGAAGTCAACTATGCAAAGATTTGGACATTAAATGAATCTTGACATAACTGTGAGTTATACCTTGAGGATGCCTTATGATCCAATAAAGAAACTTTGTATGGAAGCCTTTGTAGAGTTTATCTAACTGTTTTTATATTCAGCCAGCAATTTAAAAACAGAACAGTGAAAATACAGTTATCTTCATCCCATAACAATGGAGCAAAGCAGCATGATGCTGCTGGGGTCCAAGCAAGAATAAAGGAAACTGCCCCAACCCAACCAAGGGTCAATTCAGTGACCAATCAGGATTACAGATATGACCATATGACATGAACTACATTTCCCATGATGCATTAACTACGTTTCCCATGAGGCATTCCTTAAGGGGACAGCTCCCAATTCCCATTGAACTTATACTGTCTGGACAGCACAGTTTTTTTGAGTCAGGTTTTGCCTAATCTGTACTTGTACTTTTTGTTTTTTCTTGCCTAAAACCTTGATTTTCTTCACATTACATTTCATTTTGTTGGATAGGGCCCATTGTTGAAGTCTGCCAAATCTGTTAAGAATATTGTTTGTTGTGCAATGACTTTCTCTATCCATCGTTACATAAAGTTTACACAATTTTGTTTTTTCTTGATTTTAACCTATTGAAATATTGTCTAAAACTAAATAGCTCAGAGAGAAAGCTATACTCTATAGGGCTGAGGAATTTGGTCAGTATCTGTTGGATAAGATCGCTCGGATTCGGGAGGGGCTGGACTCTAATTTGTAGTGGTCTGAGGAGGGAGGGGCAAGAAGTCCGGCCGATATCATCTGGGCTGAGTTTGATCCTGTTTCCGAGGATGAAGTGGACATGATTATGCAATGTTTGAGTTCCACCACATGTTTATTGGACCCGTGCCCTTCCTGGATGGTGTATGCCACCAGGGAGGTCACGTGCGGCTGGCTCCAGGCAGTAGTCAATGCTTCATTAAGGGAGGGCTCTTTCCCCACTGCCTTGAAAGAGGTGGTGGTGAGACCCCTCCTGAAGAAGCCTGCCCTGGACCCTGCCATATTGGACAACTTTCGTCCAGTCTCCAACCTTCGTTTTTTAGTGAAGGTTGTTGAGAGTGTGGTGGCTCAACAGTTTCCACTTTTCCTGGATGAAGCGGACTATCTAGATCCCTATCAATCAGGCTTCCGGCCCGGGTTCAGTACAGAGACGGCATTGGTCGCACTGGTGGATGATCTCTGGAGAGTGCGGAAAAACCTCTGGTGGATGATCTCTGGAGGGCGCAGAGGAAAAACTTCTGTCCTGGTCCTATTAGATCTCTCGGTGGCTTTCGATACCATCGACCATGGTATCTTATTGTGGCGCCTTGAGGGGTTGGGAGTGGGAGGCACTATTCTGCAGTGGTTCTCCTCCTACCTCTCGGGGCGTTCGCAATCGGTGTTGGCAGGGGGGCAGAGGTCAGCCCCAGGGGCTCTCACATGTGGAGTCCCACAGGGGTTGGTCCTCTCACCCCTCCTGTTCAACATCTATATGAAGCCGCTGGGCGAGATCATCCGGGGTTTCGGGGTGAGGTATCATCAGTATTTATTTTTATTTATATTTGAACTTGTATGCCACCCCATCTCCGAAGACTCGGGGCTCACAACTAAAAACACAGAACAATAAATATTTAAAAAGACATTAAACCAAACAAGCCCAAATATAAAACACAACAATAAAATACATTAAAAAACCATCCCTCCCCCCAAGGAAGGGTCACAGCCCGGGTTGGTCAAACAACCAGGTCTTTAATTCATGGCGGAAGGTGCAGAGATCAGGGGCCAGGCGGGCTCCAGAGGCAGTTGATTCCAGAGGTGGGGGCCACAACAGAGAAGGCTGGTCGTCGGGGAAGTACCAACCGGCATTGACCGCCGATGGAACCCGAGTCCTTGCCTATGAGCCCGCACAGGGTGGCGGCACTAGCTATTGGAAGAAAGGCGGCTCCCTCAGATATTGGGGACCCATGTCATGTAGGACTTTGAATGTCAAAACTAAAACCTTGAATCTCACCGGGCGTCGGCAACCAATGCAGGCCACGCAGGGGGTAACATGGGAGAACGGGTAACTCCCATCACCACCAGCGGCCGCATTCTGCACCAACTGCAATCTCGGATGGTATGCAAGGGCAGTCCTAGATAGAGAGTGTTGCAGTAGTCGAGTCTCGAGGTGACAAGGGCATGAGTAACTGCGTGGGCGTCCCGGTCCAGAAAAGGCGAGTTGTCGAACAAGGCGGAGCTGGGCAAAGGCCCCTGGCGGCGGCCCCCACCTGCTCCTCCAACGGAGCCGTACATCCAGGAGGACCCCCAGATTCCGCCCTATCCACAGGGGTAACACCTCCCCCTATGGCCAAGGATAGACAATCCTGGCTGGGCGAGCGCCGACACGCAAAGCCACTCAGTCTTGGCGGGTTGAGTCGGACATGTTCCTACTCATCCAGATCCGTGCCGCATCAAACACGGGACATCAGGGAGAGGGCATCACTGATCTGGCCAGGGGTGGAAAGGTACAGCTGAGTATCATCAGCGTACTGATGGAATTTCACCCCAAAACCACGGATGATCTCACCCAGCGGTTTCATGTAGATATTAAATAAGAGGGAAAGGACCGACCCCTGCGGGACCCCATAGAGAGAGCCCTGGGGTCGACCGAACCCCTCCCACTAACACCGATTGCGACCACCCCGAGAGGTAGGAGGAGAACCACTGAAGAACAGTGCCCCCACTCCCAACCCCGGGGCGCCAAAAGGATACCATGGTCGATGGTATCGAAAGCCGCTGAGAGGTCCAATAGGACCAGGACAGAGGAAAAACCCCTGTCCCGGGCCCTCCAGAGATCATCCATCAGCGCGACCAATGCCGTCTCCGTGCTGTAACCGGGTCGGAAGCCCGATTGGTACGGATCCAGGTAGTCCGCTTCATCCAGGAAAAGCGGAACCTGCTGAGCCACCACACTCTCAACAACCTTAGCCAAAAGCGAAGGTTGGAGACCGGCAGTTGTCTAACATGGTCGGGTCCAGGGCAGGCTTCTTCAGGAGGGGTCTCACCACCGCCTCCCTCAATGAAGCGTTGACAACTGCCGAGCCAACGCAGGTGGCCTCCCTGGCGGCATAAGTCAGCCAGGAGGGACACAGGTCCAACAAACATGTGGTGGAACTCAGTCGCCGCATAATCCTGTCCACTTCATCCTCGGAGACAGGATCAAACTCATCCCAGATAACAGTGGCCAGACTACCCACAACTCATTCCTCCGACCACTGCAAATCAGAGGACAACCCGTCCCGAATGCGAGCGATCTTATCCGTCAGATATTGACCAAACTCCTCAGCCCTGCCCCGCAATGGGTCCGGCCCTCCCTCTAAACGAAGGAGGGAACTGATGATACCCAGTTATACATCTCCACCTCAAACCAAATCAGTGATGCCCTCTCTGTGATGTCCCGTTGTTTGGATGCAGTATGGCTCTGGATGGGCAGGAACAAACTACAGCTCAATCCGGCCAAGACTGAGTGGCTGTGCGTACAGGCATCTCGCTCCAGTGAGTATATTCCACCTTTGGCCATAGGGGGAGAGGTGTTACCCTCTGTGGATAGGGCACGGAACCTGGGGGTTCTCCTGGACTCACGGCTCAGTTTGGAGGAGCAGGTAGGAGCCGTGGCCAGGGGCCTTTGCCACGTTGGCTGGTTCACCAGCTCCGCCCTTATCTGGATTGAGATGCCCTTCGCACGGTCACTCACGCATTTGTTATGTCGACTTCGACTACTGCTGCGCTCTCTCTATGTAGGACTGCCCTTGCATACCATCCGGAGGTTCCAGCTGGTGCAGAATGCGGCGTGGGTTGTGATGGGAGTTTCCGATACTCCATGTTACGCCCCTCCTGCACGAGCTGCATTGGTTGCCGGTTGCCCTCCGGTGCGATTCAAAGTTCTGGCGTTAACATTCAAAGTCCTTCATGGCATGGGTCGGGTAGTTGCGGAGCATCTCCTGCCGATATCAAATACCGGTCACCCTGTGCAAGCACACAGGTTGGGACTCCTGGGTTGCCGTCCCACGACAATGTCGGCTGGCGGTGACCGGGAAGGGCCTATTCGTATCGGCCCCTGCCTTATGGAATCAGCTACCCATTGAGCTCCAGCTGGCTCGATCTCTCCTCTTTCGGCGATCTAAAAACCTGGTTGTTTTTACAGGCTGGGCTGGACTGATCTCCTGGGGAGAGGGTGGGTTTTAAATTCGATTTTAATTCGATTTTATAGTTGTATTTTGGCTTGTCTAGTTTAATTTCTTTTTAAATAATTTATTGTTCTGTGTTTTTATCTGTGAGCCGCCTCGAGTCCTTTTCGGAGAGTGGCGGCATACAAGTCAAAATAAATAATAAAAATAATAATAATAATACTCCAAGTTTTCAGTAGACAAGACAAAGAAATCCAATGTGGGTCAAAAAAGACATCATTGTGCCCTCAAGGCCTTGGTCTTTCTTTACATACATCGCCATCTTAACTATTCTGACCTGCTTCCTATAGAAATCACTGCAATTCCATCTCTCCATCAATTTAATCTGGCCTCCTATTCCAGTACAAAACCAGGTGGGAAAAAATGAATTTCTTTAATTCCATCTGTCTGATAACACACCAGATCACATATTTTTATTGAAAATTCCTCTATTAACTGGCATAGTGTTCCCAGTATTGTATTAATACATTAAGTTTTATGGAAGCTTTCTTCTTCTGGGAAGGAATAGGGGCAGCTGAAGGGGCAGCTGGCAACAGGAGCAGCCCCCACTGCCCCTTGGATGGCCTCCTTCCCCAGCATCTCAGTTTGATGCAGATTTAATTGATCCTTGCCTCATAGCAGGAACTTGCTTCAAATTGTATTCATCAACAAATTGCAGCAATTAAAAGAAAGGAGTGGGCTATAGTCCAAGTGGGCTATGAGCAAATGACAGTAATTTGGCTGTTATTAGACTTTTGGGGAGAAAAGTAAGGACAGAGAAGAAATTGGCATATTAAAATAGTAGCCTTTCACATACCTTTGTAGCTGGACCAGGCCTCAAATTGATTATTACTAATCTTGAAAGTGAGAACTTAATTTGTGGCGTTCAGCTACCTCTTGCTCCATAATTTCTTTTTCAATTTCAAAAATTCATTCTGAACTGCATAAACGACAATAATGAAAACCACAAACTTATGGTTGTCCAGTAATGTGGTGAAGAAAGAAGCAAAAAAAGTAAAATATAGGAGAAAGAAGTTTGTGTAGTGACATTGCAATATAGATGTTGCCATTTTGGCTTCAATGCAGTTAGCAAGAACTCTTACAAATACGTTGTTTCTTGTTACAATTACATTGTAAAGGGGTTCACCTTTCCAACTGAATAAGTGGCCCACCTGTGGAGGAAACTTCATTGAGGGCAAAAAGCACAGTTTCTTAAGAACTCTTCAAGTTTTCTGCTTGGTATGTTACCCCTCTACGTCCAAGAGTACAGCTGTAAAAGCAAAGGAAACAGAAGGCTTTTCCCTGGGTAAAGAAAATTAGAGTTTAAATTACCTGAAGCAAAAATAGATTTAAAAAAAAAAACTGAAAATGAGATTGCCATTTCTTGCTGCATTAGCTGGGCATATATTCAAGCACAGTCATTCTATTCTTTTTCTATAAACATTGCTTTTCCTGATGAGAAGAGGGAAAGCGGAGAGAATAAAGTAGAAAAAGGGGGAAGGATGTGAAACAGAGGTAGGTCATAAAGAAATTGTCTGGACAGGTTGCAAGGTCGAGGTTTTCCCCAGACACTGAAGCAGCTGTCAAGAGCATCTGTTTCTCCACTTTTCCCGCATGACCTTATGTGACCTGGTGAATTGGAAGAACTACAGAGGGAATCCAGACTTTTGTTTTACCAGCAGCTTCTTCAGACAGACAGCTGGGAAGGCATATGAAGAGGAAGGAGGGGAGGGCCAGGCAGTGTTTGTGTGTGTTGATGGTGGTGGGGATGAAAGCCTGTGGCTGATCTCTGAGTTGAAAGCAGCCTGATGCTAATGACACTCCCAATTAAACCTTCCACAGTCATTATTCCAAAAGCCTGTGAAGTCCTCAGCCAATCCTGTTGCACCCTTCATGGAAGGAACAAATTAGTCTTTCACTATTTTTTTTTCATATTTCAGTTTAGACTTATGAGGCGTATAGAGTAATCAACTCTGAACATGTGTAGACTTTTATATTATTATGTTCACTATTTGTTTATTTAGTAGATTTTTATCCCATATTCAATATTGGTTAACTCAAACAAATTATATATATATAACACTCCTGCTTCCTATTTTCCATACCACAACAACCTGGAGGTGAGTTAAGCTGAGAGAGTGTGATTGAGACACCAGCCAAACTGAGTTGTTAATTGATTGGTGTGTGTGTGTGTGTGTAAAGTCTTTATGTTAATTGGAGTTTCAATAGTAACAACAGTGCAGTTTAGAAGACCATTTTGTCAGGACTTCAAGTTTTCAGTTCTCAGCTGGATTCATAGATCATACAAAATCTTAATTTGTTACATCTTAGCGTAATGTTTTATGTGAATCCAGCTGATGAGATTTATAAACCATGGTTTATCGCTTGGAATAGAAGTGCATCCCTTTAGGCCTCAGGGTTTTCCGTGGTTCCTAAACCCTTACAAGCAGTCCCCTAATACTACAAACATTACTACCACACATAATGTCTTTTTTTGTTACCCTTCAGATTTATTTTCTATGCCATTATTCTTTTATTTTGGAGGGTTCTTTATGTATTGATTTTGTTCTTAAATGTTTTCAAAAACTGTAAACCACCCAGAGTTACTGAATGTTGATTGGCAATGAAAAATTAGATATTCTGAATAAAAGTAAAAGAAACATTTCAAGGGAAAAAAGGTCAGAACGAGTATGGGTAAAATATATTCAGAGTGCTTTCTCAAGGCTGGACTTGAATATAGGTAGTCTTCGTTTTACAATAGTGACCATTCGAAGTTACAATGGCACTGAAAAAAGTGACTTAGGACTGTTATTCACAATTACAACCATTGCAGCATCCCCATGCTCATATGAACAAAATTTGGATGCTTGGCAACTGGTTCATAGGTAGGATAATTGCAATGGGATCGTGTGGTTATCTTTTGTGACCTTCTGAAAAGCAAAGTCAATGGAGAAACCAGGTTCACTTAACAACTGTGATACTAACTTAACAACTGCAGTGATTCATTTAACAACTGTAGCAAGAAAGATTGTGAAATGGGGCAAAATTCACTTAACAACTGTCTCACTTAGCAATAGGAATTTTGGGCTCAGTTGTGGACTGCCAGTACTTGCTTTGTTCATTAGCTGAAAACAAAACTGTTTTATTTACACTATATCAAATACTTCTGCCAATCCTAATTTCTAAAAGGACCTTTTACATTCTTCTGGAAGGTTAAGGTTTATGTCAAATTATTAGCAATACATTTGAATAAAGCAAATTTATAATACAAGAAACCCCATGTTAGTTAGCCAGTGCAATAGTAATACAAGTATCTTGTTTCATACTTTATAGTATAAAATCACAAATTTTATCCTACATTGTCCTTAGTTGGGAGGTTGAGCCTCAACTTTAATATCACATATTGTTTGGCCTTCAGATTCCTAAACACCATCAAATTCTTAGGTACCCAAGGGATTTTGTGATTGGGATTTCCTATCCCATATTTAAAAGCATCTGAATATTCAGTTACATACTCTTCAGATGAGAGCAAAATAGGAAGGCAACAGCAGGAAATTAAAAAGAGAAGAACCTGCTGACAGTCATCATTGAGTGAAAGAACAGCGTGGCCAGGCTCCCATTGCAGGCATGTAGAATTTAAGAGGAGACATTCTGGTTCAAAGAAAAGGCAGCCGACAGCTACCGAAAGTCTTGGGAAATAATACCAGAGAGCAGCCACTCCCTCACAGTATTGGTTTGCAAAGGCCAAACTTGAAACAGTAGATTTAATAACTATCTGAACCAGGCCATTATTTCTCTCTTGCAAATGATCTATGTTAATGAAGCAAGTAATAGAAGTTAGTTATCTTATTTATAAAATTGTCCCCCCGCCTTTTAAAATCCTAAATATTACATTCTCTGCTCTAATGCTCTAATGGTGGAAAAGATGAAAGAAAAGAGGAAAGGATGACCAACAGCAAGGAAGATAGACTTGTTACGTTAGTGTAAATGCACTATTGGAAAACCTGAATGGCCATATTAGGGACATCATTATGAAGAAAATCTATTTTATAGTATATGGTTGCTTTCAGTCAACAATGACTTGATGGCACATAATCAATTAATTGACTAATTGTAACATGTGAACCAAAGGAAATATATTTCTTTGTTTTTAAGCTCAAGTACTCCTGCAGTATGGCCCCAAAACCACTTCCACATTTTTGTCCTTTGTTAAACCCATGTATTTACAACATATGTTAGCCCTATTCCCACAACACTTTATATTCAGTCAGCTAGGAACCCACTCAAATATTCTTACTGGCAGTGCACACACATCTAACTGGATTAAAAATCATAATCTTGGTAACAGAAAGTTCCCACCCTATTTTCCAATAAGTGCATAATATCTAATGGCATAAGGAGAATTTGCCATTTTGTCTCTTGTTCCTTCCCATTAACCAAGCAGGCTGAAATCTATATTTGGGTGGTGTTCTCTATGCTGTAAGTCTTCACAGTGAATGTTGTAATAGAGAGACTTGCTTTTTCAGCAGCACTTTCTCTGAAACTCTTCTTCTCTGAAAGACTGATATGCAAAATAGATGATTCAGATATTAGATTTCCCTTTAGATATAGCTTATGGAGTAGCAGTGTGATTAGTGTGGGTGTGAGGAATGTATTTGTGCCTGACAATTGGAAAAGTGATAAGATTGCTTTCCTATGCAAAGGAAAAAATAAAATACAAAAACTATAAAATTAGTTTATTCAAAAGGAAAACAAAATCCACAGTGCAGTTTTATATTGGGCATTATTTTGCTTTCCATTGTATTGTTGAGAATTTTACGAACTTTAGAATAAATTTTATGAAATTTATAGAATTTTGTGTGTATAATGTGCGCATATGTAATACTTAATTCATTCAAAGTTATAACACAAAACACCAAAATATTTTTTAAAAAGGGCAAAAGAAAAAAAAACACAAAAAAAACATTAAGAAGAAAGTGCCTTAAAAAAAGGCTAACACATATGCACATAATATCCTCCCTAGTTGAATGCTGATTAATATAATACAACAATGTTAGTTATTGCAAAACAGGCCAAAAGAATTTTAAACTACTAAATCTGTTTATAAATTATTAGCCTGTTATCTGTAAACTATATTAATAACAAAATAGTTTAAAAGGAAAAGTAATAATAATAAAAATATTATATAAAAGTAATAAAATTATTAATAAAAGAAAAACAAGATTAAAATTCCAAAGCACCAAGCACCAATTATATGATGTCCTCTTGGCTACTTAAGATATTGATAGATAAATGTGTAAAGAATAGTTATGTTGAGAACTGTATGTGGGTGGACCTTGGGATGAGATTGCTAGCAAAAAGCTGAAGAAAAGTAGATGAATCTATGTACCTTTGCAGAACGTTTACTAAAGATGGGGAAATGGAAACATCTTAAAATCTGCAAATGCTAATACAGATGTCATGAGCAGTGGTAATCAGGTCCTCAGGAAAAAAGAGATAAGAAGATTGAAAAATAGTGTGTGTAGAGTATAGGGATATGGATAAAGCAAGGATGGTTTACAAACATAAAAATGTTTGGAGAGTTGCAATCAATAGTTTAAACTAGATTTATATATAATTCTTTTTTTTACATCTTTAATTTATATTGTCTAGTATTTATAGCTTTTCTGCATTTTCCATGTTACTCACCCTGAAGGGGAATAACTAGATGAGCAGGGTTTTTTTAGCAAAGGGTTCTCTGCCTGGTTGCTGGGTGGGTATGGCCATTGCTGGATACTGCCGGAATGAAGATGCAAAGCCAGGGATCTGTACACAGGTTTATTTGGTAAGTATAGCAACACACAAAAGATGGTAATGGCTGGCGGGCAGCCCTTATATAGAGGGTGCCTGCCATGCTGTTACCCAATCACTTTATTTGTATTTCCCATGCTAGTCGCAGAAGCTATTATGTGTCTGCACCTGTGTGGACATAATACCCCTCACCATCCCACTGGAATTTTAATTATTGTCAGCTAGTCATATTCTCTTAAGTATGTGGGTCGTCTGCAGTTGTGAGTCAACCTTTGGTCCTCCTGGGCTCTGGGTTGCTCGTCCCTCTCATTGGTGTCACCTTGTTTCAGGGTTGTTGGATGTCTCTCTCTGGATTTCCGCCAGTGAGGCATTCATGACAGGTGTCATCTCAGGCACTGGGTTTGCCTTTCCAGGTACGTTCCTGTCCTCGTCCCCCTGTGATTTGGTGTCCTCTGCAGCTGGTTGATGTGTCTGCGCTACACCTTACCATCTCTGAGTTCCACACGATATGACTGGGGCCCGTAATTTCCAATATATGGCCAAGTACCCAAATCAGTTTTCCCGCATAGTTCCTTGCGTACACCCTATCACCTTGCTGGAATCTTCTGACCTTGTTGTCCTCTCATCATCGAATGTCTGTCCCATAGTCAGGGTGTCTCTATCCAGGTGTGTTCTCCCCATTAATAGTTCTACCGGGCTCCTGCCTGTGGCCACGCACGGTGTGATGTACTGGATTAAGTATTCTCTTGTATATTCCTTTGCTCCATTCTTGTGAGGGCCTCCTTTGCCATGCGCACCATCCTCTCTGCTTGGCCATTTCCTGGGGGTGAAATGGAGTGGTGAGTGCATGGCGGATGCCTTTGTTCACCAGGAATATCTCGAATGGCCTTGCCATGAACTGTGGCCCGTTGTCAGAGACCAATACATCTGGTAGGCCATGGGTTGCGAACAGTCTATGTAGCATATTGGTGGTGGCATCTGTGGTTGTGCTCATGACAGCTACTGCTAGCCACTTTGAGTATGCATTGACGATGATTAGGAAGAATTTCCTGTATACTGGTCCAGCAAAATTGACGTGTATCCTAGGGATCTCCCATTCTCGTGGCAGTGCAATGGGTGGTGGTGGTGACAGTTGCATCTCTTGGCAGGGCTTGCAGCAGGCCACCCATTGTTCAATACCTTTGTCCAGTGATGGCCACCACAGGTAACTGCAAGCTAGTGCCTTCATCTGAACGATCCCAGAGTGGCCTTCATGTAGCATCTGTAGCAGTTCTCTTAGTTCTCTAAGTTCTGAGGGGTATCACTACGCAACTCCCGCACAGTAGGCAACCTTTCTGAACAAATAGTTCATGTTGCCTCACCTTGAATAGCCTAAATTCTGTGCTTGTTGGTTCATTTGGCCACTCCCTTCACACCCAGTTTAGTACCCTTGTTATTGTTCGGTCTTCCTTAGACTTTCTGGCTACTTCGGTAGTTGTGATCAGTCCCATTTGCAGTGTCTCTACTAGCAGTACTGTTGCTATTGGTGCTGGGTCTTCTACTTGTTTAGACAATGGGCATCTGCTAAATGTGTGTGTGTGGCTTATGCTTGTGCCTGGGCGATCTGTGACCTTATATTGATAGGCTGCTAGGAATTCTGTCCACTGAATCATGCAGGGGGACAGAACTTGTGGTGTCTGACGGTCCCCTGTGAGGAGGCCCAATAGTGTTTGTGGTCTGTTAAAAGCTCGAATTTTCACCCATAAACATACTTGTGAAAACTTTTTACTCCTGTGACAGTGGTTAACGCCTCCTTATCGAGCTGGCTGTAATTTCTCTCTGCTCCGGATAGTGTTCTTGAAAAAAATGCGACGGGCACCTCCTTTCCATCTGGGAACTTGTGGCTTAGTACAGCTCCAATTCCATACAGTGAGGCATCACATGTCAGTGTCAAGGACAGGGTCTCATTGTACTGCACCAGCACACTGTCTGATGTGATTAGATTGTTGAGTTGTTTGAAGGCCATTGCTTCCTTCTGGCCCCAAGTCCATGATGTTTTCTTGTCTAGTAGCCTGTGCAATGGTTCTGCAATGGATGCCTTTTGTTTGAGGAACACGCTGTAGAAGTTTAAGAGCCCTAGGAAGGCTTGGAGCTCCATTCTGTTCATGGGCATTGGGGCTGCTTTAACTGCCTGTGTCTTCTCCTTGGTGGGTTGTAGACCAGCTGCGTTGATGAGGTAGCCTAGGAATTCCACTTGTTCCATGGCTACCAGGTTCTTCTCCTTTTTTACCTAGAGTCCCACCTGTTGGAACTTCTTGAGTACTGCCCGCAATCATTCAAATAGTTCTGGTTTGTTTGGAGAGGAGATCAGGATGTTGTCAAAGTATGAGATGACTCCAAGGATTCCATGCAACATCCTCTCCATTACACTTTGGAAAAGTCTGGGGGCAACACTCATCCTGAACTGTAGTTGTCTGCACTGGAAAGCCCCCCAGTGTGTGATGATCATCTGGGCCTCAGTTGTCTCACCATCCACGGGGAGTTGCTGGTAGGCCTGGGCATGGTCAAGTTTCGTGAAGATCTTGCCACCTTCCAACAAGGGTAATAGGTGTTGTACCACTGGGATGGGGTATGCTCCCTGCTGTAGCACTTTATTTATTGTGCATTTGTAATCTGCACAAATCTGTATTGACCCACCAGGCTTCATAGGCATCACAACTGGGGTCTCCCACTGTGCATGATCTACCGGTTCTAGGACTCCTTGCTGGACTAACTTGTCCAGCTGCTCATCGATCTTGGGCTTCAATGCAAATGGCACCCATATAGGTTTCAGTCTGATGGGTGCCATTTGTGGGTCTAGGCTCAATGATATTGGCTTGCCTTTGTATTCCCCCAATATGTCATCAAATACGTCTGTGAACTCTTTACTCAAGTCCTTGGCCATCCCTGTGATTGTTGCATGGATACCCATAACTCCCAGCCCTAGGGATGCAAACCAGTCCAGTCCTAAGAGGCTAGGCAAGATCCCTTGACTAATACTAATGGTAGGTATCCTGCAAACTGTCCATACTTTATGAAGAATTGGCCACTGCCTGCGATGGGAATGTTGTTTCCCTGGTAGTCCCGGAGTCTCACACAGCTGGGCTTGAGTTTCTGTTGCTTCTTCTTTTCCATGAACTCTTCTACTGTGGCTCGCAATATGATAGTTGTGGCTGACCCAGTGTCTACCTCCATTCTGCATGGCATCCCCTCCATGCTAATGGTCATGTATTTTCTTGTGTGGAAGGCTCCTGGATTGGTGGCTAAATATTTCCATGGATTGTGGGTCTGTGCAAATGGTGAAACAGTCCTCTTCTCTGTTCTTCCATTTTTGTTTCCACTGTGTGGATGGCCTGAGCTATCTTTTTTGGTATTAGTGGGGGTTGCTTTGGGAAAAGCTGCAGGGCAGACGTCTGCTAAGTGTCCTTTTTTTCCTCACCGCCTGGAGACCATTTTCTTATGCTGGCATGCTGCTCTTGGGTGGTTTCCCCCGCACCCCATGCACTGGGCTACCTTCTGTTCTACTTCTCAGTCGTGCCTTGGGGGGCTGCTGCTCTTATTCTATGCTCATCTTCCTCATTGTCTTCTTTGCCCTCATCTCCCTTAATGTCCTCGGTTTCCTCATGATGGACCATGGCACTTTGCCTGCCAGTTCTTGGACTGTTACATTTTCATGTTTGGATTTCTTCCGTGGATCTGCCAGACTGCTCTGCGGTGACCACCTTATCTGGGGCTTCCTGTAGTGTTAGGGTGGCCCTGGCAAGTAGGCCCCTTTGTAGGTTTTTATCTTTCATGCCGCTCACTAACCAGTCTTGGAGAGCCTTGTCCAGGTCACGTAAATCACAATACAAGGCAATGTTTCAGAGCACAGACATATAACATCTTATGGACTTACCCTTCACTTGGTTTCTCTGGTAAAATGCGTAGTTCTGTGGGCGTGGCTTGGTGGGTGTGGCAGGGGAAAGATACTTTAAAATCTCCAGTCAGAGGTGGTATTTGCTGGTTCTCCAAACTACTCAAAACTTCCACTACCAGTTCTCCAGAACTGGTCAGAACTTGCTGAATACCACCTCTGCTCCCCAGGCTCCGGAGGCTCTCTGGAAGCTGGAAAGGGGCCATTTCCAGCCTTCCTCAACTTCCAGGAGGCCTGTTTTTCGCCCTCCCCAAGCCTCCACGCATGCCCTGCACTTACCTGCATCCAAAACAGGCCACGTGGGGACTCCTGGGAGGGATGGGATGGGGTGGGCAGGGCCAGCCAGGAGTGGGATTTGGGAGTTCTCTGAACTGCACAGAATCTTAGGTAGGGGCTTTCCAGAACCCCTGTGAATCCCCAGCAGCCCACCCCTGTAGATAAGTATGTATATACTGTATGGAAGTCCTTCTACAGCACAGTTGAGCTATAGAGTTAATCTTTGAGATTTGGGGATGTTTTAAGTCAGTTTGACTCTGGTGACTTCCTGAAAAGGTTGATGAAATACTCTTGGCAAGCTTTCAGAAGTGATTGCCATTGTCTCCTTGTTAGGGCTAAGAGAGTGACTGGCCCAGTGTGACCCAGCAGGCTGTTTGCCAAAGGCAGGACTAGAATGTACCTAGCCAATACACCAAATTGGTTCTCTGGAGTTAATCTATCTCCAGATATAATTGTATCTGTTTAGGGCTCCATATAATTCTGACTGGGTCAATTAATCTTTTTTATTGTTTCACAATAATGTGGAAATTGATTTAAATAAGTGCATTTTGAAAAAAGGGCACAAAATCAAATCCCAGTGATAGATAATTTATTATGAGATGTATTGTGTTGTTAATGTTGTTATTGTTGTTATTATTATTGTTGATACATATATAACACCAATTTAATCTGGTGGGCTAGTAATTGTGTCTTAACCTAACTTTTCTCACAAACTTGCTGTTTTGGGAAAATAGGAAGGAATATTAATATATTTGCCACCTTGAGTTATTTATAAAAAGAATAAAACTGGATATAAATAAATAAATAAATGTTACAAACAAATTAAAAGATCTTTGTAACAAGAACAAACCACATACAGATACTCAATTTAAAAGTAGTATATTTATTGAATCTAATTTCAATTAAAAGTTCATGTAAATATCAATTAATTTGTTTTTGTTATTTTTTTCTGCTCTAACTTTTACCATCCTGTTTACTGCAATTGAAAGCTTACCTTTTTTGTCTTTAGTGGTTTGTTCAGAATAAAAGTATTGCCCAATGGCATGTTTTGAGTTCTTTGAAGTGTTACCAGAAAAATAAATTAAAAAATTTGCAGCTGTTGGCAGATAAAACTATACAGTACAGCACAACAGGAATGGAAATAAATCTGATCAAGTAAAAGATACAGCTGCAGAAGTTGAAATCTATGCGATTTTATTCTTCATTAGCTCTAAGTTGTCTCAAGACTATATTCTGAATAACAGGACAAGAATTCTTCCTCTAGAAGGAGAACTATGGTTTATCTTTTTTTCCCTTAAGTTTGGATTCTTTTTAAGAATCCACTCTTCATTAATGCCTTTCCTGCCATTTCCTCATCACCACACCTCCAGTTGATATCCTGAAATACGTTGTTTGCAGTTTGGGAGAAAAAATGTTTGTGCCTTACTCAGAAACTCAAGTCAATTTTCTCTTTGTTCAGGAAGGAAGAGGCAATTCTAATTTTCTCATTTAAAAGGAATTTGCAATGGGCAGTGGCTTCAACTGGTTACGAATTCTATGGTGCTTAGGGACTTGTCACGACAGAATGATAGGTTTTTCTTTCTCTCCCTTTCTAGTCTTCTGTTGTTCTTGTTGTAGTTATGGAAAAACTGAAGCTCTCTGTAACTCCTAAGCAGAAGAAATTGTATTCTTCCGTAATGAGGTTTAAATAACAGGAAACATCAAGTAAAAAGAATAGTTTCAAAATGGTTTATCATCGCCTTCTTTCAATAAGGGGGTTAAAAAAGTCAAGAGTTCAATCGCTTTTTCCCCCAATTGTATATTCATCAGTTCTAAGAGAAAAAGTTATGGTTTCAATTGCATATTAATCTTTAAATTCCAAATTAGTGTATTATACATCTGATGCAGAAATAAAGTGGACATTTTGGAATACCTGGACCAATATAATGAAAAAGCTGCATTGATTTTCTTAGACACAGAGAAAGGCCTTGACAATTTGAAACAGGCCTTCCTGTTCAAATTTTGAAAGATATGAATGTTGGAGAGAATTTTATTAAGTGGATAAGAGAGGTTTATATTTCACAGAAACCACAAATACAGTAGTTGTCAATGAAGATTTAACAAAACATTATGGATACAAATAAAAGTGACAGGACAGGAATGCTTATTGCTCATTCCTGTTTGTTTTAATTATTGAAAATATTGAATAGAGATATAAAACATGTTGCAAGAATCGTGGGAGTAAAGATTTAAAAAGAAACGTATTCAGTAAGTTAAGGGCATTTGCAGATGGCTTCGTTTTGATCCTGAATAAAACTACCAAGCTTGAGCAGGTACAACTCTCCTTTTAGAAAGGAAACAATGATTGGATATTTTGGTTATTAAGTCAATTAATTCAAAATATAGATTTCTTACAATACTAAGACTGTCAAGTTTTCATCTGACCCCATTTCTTGTATCAGGGACATCAATGAGGGTGAGGGGCAAAAAAGCCAAGATTGCAGCCATGACCTTGTGATCAAAGTTCTACCCCCTTTTTTATATTCTTTATTTTGCATGTAACAAAGGGGGTAGAGATTGTAGTGGCTGCCATCTTGACTTTTTTGAACCCTCTTGCTAACATTTCTGTTTCCTTTAGTGGGAGGATCCATACAAAATGAAGAACATAAAAAAGAGAGTAGAACTAGATCACATAATCATGGCTGCCATCTTGGCTTTTATGTACTTTCCATTGATGTCCCTGATATGGGAATGGGGGTCAGGTGAACATTTGACAACCTTAATACTGTAAGCAATCCATATTCCAGTAATTAATTGATGTAATAATTAAATTACCCAATCTTTGCTTCCTTTCTAAACTCAAGCTTGGTAGTTTTATTCTTCAATAGAAACACTTTCTTAAGTGTTTCAGCCATCAATGCCTTGTTTGTAGTTTAAGAGGATAACATTGTTCGTATAATCCACAAGATATAATTACAATGAACCCAAAATTTCCATTCCTAAGCAAGACAGGTGTATTGTGCCCCATTTTATAACCTTTTTTTGCCAGGGTTATTAAGCAAATCACTGCAGCTGTTAAGTAAATCATGTTGTTGTTAAGTGAACCTAGCCTCTTTCATTGACTTTGCTTGTAAGAAACAAGCTGGGAAGGTTTCAAATAAAGATCACATGTCACCAGGACACTACAAATCTCATAAATGCATGCCAGTTTCAAGTGCACAAATTCTGACCATGCTGAAAAAATCATAAATTTGAAATCAAGTCATAAGTAACCTTTTTCAATGCCATTGTAACTTCAATCACTAAATGAATTGTTGTAAGTTGAGAGCTACCTGTATATTGCATATCACATTTTTATGTCATTTATTATATTTACAGATATGTGAATTTATTAGGCTTTTCTTCTAAGAACTTAAGGTAGCATAAATGGAACTTAACTTCCCTCTATCTTGTCACAATAACTACAATTGAGCTGAGAGAATGCTGACTTCACACAATACTTATAAGTTGAAATATCTTGTTTGTGATTTAGCTGTATGAATCAGTATGTTGTACTATCCATAAAACTGAATTAATTTAGTAAACCATGCCTGTTACGCCAACTGAATGAGTTGTTTAAATGCCTAGCCTTCTCCAGTAACCATTCCCAAATTATCCAGGAGTTTGATTTTGTTTGCTTCATAAAACTCACTTTTACATGATTATCTACATCAGAATTGATTCAATTAATTCAATTTTCTGGATTCACTTGACATCCAGTACCATAAACAGTTCCTATGGGTTGAAAACACACATTAATCTAAGATGTAATTGGATAATTAGCTATGTTCTGAGAATACAGCCTATGCATTAATACTGCATTTCTTCTGGTCAATACTTTATGACTGTACCTGTGTAATGCAAGCAATCACTGTTCAAATATGCAACAAGTGGCTTCTGAGGTAACTCTGTAGGTTAAGATTTCCTTCCTTGCAAGTGGGAAGACCACTGGTAATGGCATACGAAACTATAATTAACACGTGCAGCTGCATTCCTGCAACTTGCTCATCTTTCTCCATGTCTGACAGAGGAGCATATATCTCTCTCACCACCTCCTGCTGTTCTTGCCTGAGCAACTTTCACCTGATAGCATCCCACTAATTAAGCCTCCTCCTTGACATTGGGGTAAGGAAGTCTCTTTGGAAAAGTGAGGTACCAATTAGGGGTTAGGCTAGGGCAGGGTTAGGAAACAGGGGAAATATGGAGATCCAGTTGGCTTCTGAGACTCTACAATGTTTCCACACATAGCTTTGAAATTAGACTGTGTGTGAGAAGTTGTGTATGGTTATAGCAGCAATAGCAGCATGCTTCATGTCTCCCGATTGTTCTCTTGCCAGAAGGTTTTGAAAAAAAGCTTTTGCTGTTTCTAACACAGGAATCTGAAAGATTTGGCTGGACTGATGAATTATCAAACACTTCAAGAAGGAACATAACAGTAAGAAAGGATGGCAAGACCTTTCCATCATTCCTTCCTAGTTAGCTGCACATTTGCAAAAGAGGCATTTCCTGTAACAGTTCTTCTAAATTCATGGTAGATGAAGAGCCTGCTTGTACCAACATCTGCCCTCGTAGAGACACAGTTGATAACACTTCATTAGCAACACCCACAGCTCATCTCAAGGTCCAAGTTTCAACCACATACACAAACACTCCCTGAGAGGAGATGCAAGTCTGATATAAGGAAACCTGAAGACTGTTGCAAATCACTACCATCTCAACAGGAAGCCTTATGTTTCTTGCATACCAAGGATGCTGGCAGGTTACTCTGATTACCAAATTTGGTGCTTAGAGGTACTCTTCCTCTTCCCTGCAACCTTTCCAAAGCTGGTGGCAATCAGATGTGATGATTTCCCAAGTTGCAAAATTCCCAACACTAGGACGAGATGCTGCTTTGCTGTTATTTTATATAAGCTATAGTATTTTCAATATTAGTCTTTCAGTCTTTATGATAGAAACAGATCCAATCAGGAAGTCAACAACCTCTACCTATCATTTCCAGCCATAGCCTTTTTCTGTTACAGGTCAAGGATGTTAACATTAGATTACAAGAGGAGTATGGCAACAGAAGTCACTAATTATATTTTGAACATGACTTTTGAGATTTTGAGAAATGGAGACTTTTAACCAAGAAAGTTTACAACTCCTGAACCAAGGAAGATTACAAGTCCAGAAAAAGTAAATGACAGTTGTTTCAGACTTTAAATATATTACAAGTCAGAAAAGTGGGGTAAAATGGAACATGTGACGTGCACATTACATAGCAAGTGGTTTAGCTTAACGGGTCTTGTGAACATATCCAATCTCTCTTCTCTCCCCCTTTCTAATAGCAATAATACAATTTTCTACATAAATTCTGTAGGAAGCTTTCCAAGTAGAGTTTTCCATGACTGCCATAGCTAAATTACACCCCCCCATACAGAGTTTTCCATTGTTATTAGTCACTATTTTTCAAATCCTGTATCTATCACAACTCTGGGAGAATGAAAAGCTTGTTTCTTGTGTTTCTTTTTTAATTCCCTTTTGCAATTGGAGAACGGTTTCAAAACATAGTTATTAGGGGATTTGAATATGTGGTCTTAAATCCTGAGAAGTTCAGAAGTAATTACTGATGAGACAACATTTTAAAAGGGCTTTAGTTTTAAACATTTTTATTTGAACTTTCACTGAAGTTCAGAGCATGATAGATTGGATTTTAGAGATTTATTGAATATATTGGATTTTCCAGCATTCAGGTTTAACCATCATGAAAATTCATCACAACTTACACTTCTGGTTTTACTAATATGTTCACTATACTTCATGAGTATAAAAACGTCCATCTGGACTGCATTGTTTCCAATATGACTGAATGTTCCTCCCTTCAAAACGAAAAGCTCCTGTTTTCTCCCTGACATGATACTGTTCTCTAATCAATGATTGAATGTTGTTGGGTTTGTCATGATGTTTTTTATAAGGAAGGGGGGAAAATAATTCACCAATACCTCCATCTTTAGTTTTTCTTACTACATTTCACATACAGAATTCCACTTCTAGTTAGAAATTACTTCTTCTATTTTGAAGCAGTTTCATTCATGAAACAGGCTGCCCTGCAGCCCCCTTCCCACTACTGCAGGACAACATGGATATGGGTGGAGATTGAAGATGGAAGGCAGTTGCTTTTGGATTGTTCCGACATAAGAAATTAATTAAGAAAAAATATACTTTGTAGTTAATTTTCCCTCCACACAGCTGAACTCAGCATTCCTTCTGCCCTACATAAGTTACCTGGGGCTTCTTTTCACCAGAATTCAATAAACAGACCAGTTTTGTTTTGTTTTTTTATATCAAAGCCCATAGTGCTAGGATTGAGAAGTCACTTAAGTATAGAGCAGAGCATGCTAGAGCTCATGCAGAATGTTACCAATTGCAAAGTAACAGCCAGATAACTATTTGTCTCCCACATCTATTTAAAAATAAATAAAATAATTCACCCATCCACACTTGCAAATCAAAATTTTGAATTGCTAGGTATTAATAGCTAATAGCTGGGATTTAAGAAATCTGAGGTTGATGAACATAGCTCCGCACTTTAAAAAAACAAATGTTTCCTTATATGGACAATCTTAGATTTCAAACCTGTTTTCCAAGATACATCTATCTCCCTACCTGCACTAGAAAGCATGTGAAGGCAGCACTTTAGCATTGAACCGCTTGCATACCAGAGACTGAACATCTGCACGGGAGAATCATGAGTCAACAAGGCTAATCCTGGGAGTGGTGCCACAGCATGCTGGATTTGGAAAGGACTTATATAAGTGTTCTGGGACAGGATTAAACCCATTGCCCTCAATTCTCTTATGATTCAGCTACTGCTTCCCATCCCACCCCCATCATTTGAGCATTGCAAGGCAGCGCCTGGCTGGGCAATCATCTGAAATATACTTTCTTTCCTATATTTGCCCGAAAGAGAAAGCACCTATGCTATGGGAGGATGCTATCAAGTTCAGAACCAAGCTTTGGCTACTTGACAGCAAAACTTTAAGGCATTTAGTTTTGAAAATTTGAGAATTCTTTTTAAAAGTATACTGCATAGTGCTAAGTACATTCTTCCTTTTCCTGAAGCATTATTCTTCGTAAATTACCGCTCATTTTCATAGAATATGCTCTTTAGGCAAAACCTGCACAAAAATTCCTTTTGGTTAAAAATCAAACAGAACTGTGAACAGAAGAGTTGCTCTGGGCTGTCCTTAAATTACAAACGCGAAACCACTTCATAGCTATTGGTGTGGTGCAGTATCAGAAAGACAGGTGTAGCAGTTTCTTGAATCATACCCTCAAAAACTGAGGTACTGTACTATCACTCCCATCTTTGTACCTGACAGCAGCTCAGTGGTTGAGACATGCAAGCTATAACACAAAATGGTTTCAGGATGCTAATTTGGAAAAGTCAGGGAATCAGTAACACAAAGGGCTTCATTTGAACTGGGGTTTTCTTAGAACCTGTTTTAATGCCACATTGCAGTCCTCCAGTAAGGAAAAAGGAATACACACATCAAAAGAGAAAACCAAGTAGCTGTCACTTCACCATTGTATAAATCGCAATTGCTTTTCCTTACAGAACTGGAACTAAGGGTTAAATTACTAATTTTTATATGAATGTATCAGTAGCCTTCTTAATGTTTTTTTAACTTCAGGTTAGGAGCATACAAGGGCATCTCATTTTGAAAGTTATCTCAACAGGTTACTTCTGGCATTTTTAAATTCTTTGAAAACAGAAGTCTTTTCCTGCACTGTTCTGTTCTCTCATGTCCACAAATGAACCCTCTAAAAGCAAATGGAAAAGGTATATATAATTTTGGACAGGAGAATTAAGTATTTTAACATTTATATTCTTGAGTCCTTGTGGGCTTCATTCCAGCAGGAATGTAATGGGGGTATTTGAAAAAGATGTTTACTGAAAGATTTCTCCCACTCACCAACCATTTCAAAGTTAATACCATCTTTGATACGTTAAAGCTAAAAAAACATATAATTTTCAGCCTACAACGTTATCCAACATATTTGGGAGGGTATAAACTTAGAAAAATCTGCTATAAACTAGGCAATAATTTCAGCTGAAGCCAAATAACAATCCAGCAAGAATTGGATTGAAGGAAAGAATTGGAGCCAGAGGTTAAACTGCCACTACAGACTGCAAAAAATGTGTAATATATGCCCGATTTAAAATGAAAAAGCACAAATGTTAATTCTGTATCCATCAGCAAAACAACTCTTATTTTTGATGATGTAAAACACTTAATTTAAATAATGAATTAATGTTATCTTCACTATAAACATAGATGTTTTTGAAAAATACATCTGGAAAGTGATGTTTCTACCAATTGTATTAGTAGAATTGCATCAAGCAATTGGGTTTGATAATTGTACTAGATTGTACATTTCTTTTGGTCTCAAAACTGATCATGTAAAATTTTACTTGATCTGACTGATGGAAGCTAGAACTACTGGGGGCACAGTTTTACCTAAGGACCTTGCTCCCGTTGCCCTTCAGCCTAGATATGAGTTAGCTGTCTGACTGGGGTGATTATATGCTTAGAAAAATATACTTATGTTCAATTTTGTCTATCAAAGCAAAGGAAATTTAAAGATAAATAGAAAAAGATTTTTAAAAAACTCACAGCATAAAATCACACTGAAAATAATTTATTAATCATAGGCAATTGCATTTTATTCCTGTAACAATCTTTGCTTTTTAAAATTATTCTTTACTGGAACCTAGTAACCTAAGCCTTGAAATTTCCATTTGGAAGTACTGCCTCAGTTCAAACTCTTGTCAAAGTATAAGCCAAATGCCAAATCTAGACTTCTGGTAGTTGTGCTTGGAAGTGGGAAGTATTATCAGAAAAGAAACACCTGCCACTCATGGTCCTCTCATTTCATGAACCGCTCTGTTCCTTTACCTTTCTCTCCAATCATAACATTCAAAGCCAATTCATCCTCTCAGGCAAAGGTATATCCAATACTTTATTTCTAGAATGAACTATGCCAAAGCTTTAGCCTATCTGGGAATAAGGCATACTCTGTTCTTAAGGAGATGGGAGAGTTAGTTGGCTGTTTTATTAAAAAAAAAGAAGTAGAAACTGCCATCATTAGAAAAAGTGAAGGATCCAAGAAAATATAAACAGTTTCAGCTGCCTTTTCCTCATTCTTCTTGCTCATGTAATCTGCAATGCTGAGAAAAGTAAATGATGACATCTATAGTGCCTTGAGGTCCAGCAGGGCTTTGCTGAAGGTGAAATGCTACTGGTCTTTCCAAGAAATACCATCTGATGCTTGCTTTTTCCCAAAGAAGCTGGTAGTTCCTCGTCACTCCAGTTGCCTGATTAATATATTGAAGATGACAAAAATGCCTTGCCCACAAACAATTTGTTTAATAATTTAAGTTATGCTTTATGTAAAAAACAAGAGCCTTTGAAAAGAGTCAAAGGAGGTATTTTTTAAAGGTAAACTTAAGTATGAAGGGTTTGCTGAACTCATAGAGCACAACCCATTACTTTGAAAAAAAGTTTATCCCTCCCCAGTCTGGACAGATACTCATCCTCTTTAGGGTAAGAGGAAAGTAGACATGATAAATGTTTAGATATTAAACAACCCTTTAGTCCAATAATTAAAAGCCACTAAGGAAGAAACTGAAGACTTGGTTCATTAATTGCCATGACTCATGCTTGGAATGATTACTAACTTTTGTCCAGGTGGAAACATTGTTTCTCAGCACTTCTTCTTACCATTGCGAAGGAGTTTTTTGCGTTTAAGAATCATTTCATACAGTTTTTCCAGAGCTGGCTGAAGGCCTAGTCCACTAATGGCACTGCAACCTTGGATGTGGCTCAACGTTGAAGTATATAGTTCATGTAAGCCAAGGTGCTTCTCCACCTCAGCTACAGAGAGTGCGTGCGCCACATCCTGTTTGTTGGCCAGCACAAGCACAGGAATTCCCTGATTGTCTGAGGAGTGTGCAATTTTGTGCAATTCAACTCGAGCCTCTTCCAAACGTTCAACCTCTGCTGAGTCAACTACAAAAACAACCCCATCTGTTCGGCGCATGTAGGATTTCCAGAGAGGACGGAGTTTTTCCTGGCCACCCACATCCCATACTTGGAAAGTGATGATGCGAGAGGTTCCCAGTGGCACTCGGATCTTCTCCATGTTGAAACCCTTGGTTGGTGCACTCTTGATAAACTCCTGAAACTTCAGACGGTAAAGCAGAGATGTTTTGCCAGCTGCATCTAATCCAACTACGACCACATGCAGAGCCTGCAAGTGAGGCAGGAAAGGAGGCACAGGTGCCAACTGATTCCCCATAGTCATTGAATTGACACCAAATCTTGAAAAGCACCAATTGATGATCACTGCTCACGACAGCTAAGAAATTGTGACAAGAGTCAGAGTTAATACTTAATTTAAACCCATGAAAGCATACAGTATTTGTATTGATCTAGCTATGCATGGATCATGTCTAAAGATGTAATTTTCATCTTCATCATCCTAGCATTTACCACATATGCAGGGTCCATTTTTTGGATACTAAGAACAAAACTGATGTAGTTTTTCTTCAGTACCTATATCACGAAGATATTCTTCAGATATCCAAAATAAATCTAAATTAATAGAACTCTCAAATATCATAAGCCAAACTTGATGTCCTGACATATAATAAAGGAACCCACCTACATAATAGCTATTGAGGCATTCTTTGCAGCAGACAGGATTCTACAGATTCTGTTGCAAATTCTTGGTCTAGTCTAGACTATTCCTAAAGTAAGATCCCTCATTACAATCCACATTAAATAATCTTCTGATATCCAAAGCTTGTACTTTTTTTCTGAGTTAGCCTAATAAAATTATTAGGCTAAAACAAAATTTAGAATATATGACTAACATGATTAATCTTTATTTTTGTATTATAAATTTTTCCCCATTTATTTGAAATATATATATATATACCATTTTTTCACCAATAAAATATGTTCTTGCAACTTTAATTCTAACAAATGCAGGTTAAATCTGTTCTGATCAATGGACTTACAAAAAATGTTATTATTATGGTATATAAAATTTCATGAATTAAATTGAATCCAAATAGGTTTTAGTATTTGTAGTAAAATGTAATTAGGGTACCGGAAGGAATTTTGTTTTATTACTCTAAAGGACAAACAATATCTCCCAATCCACACAAAGGCCAGAAGATAGATAATGATCAGCCAGAATTAAGTAATATCCCCTCCCCAATTTTGGGCAACTTGTAACCTGAAAACAGGAATCAATTTTCACCAAGAATTTTCCAGTCAGTCTTCAAAGTGCTATCGATTACAAACAGGCACAAAATTTCCTATAAAACAAGGCTGTATCATGCTTTCTAATGTGACAGCCACTGTATTATTGTTCTTTATATGTAGGAGGAAAGGATATTTGTTTATAATCAGAAGAGTAATTTTTCCCTTCCTTCCTAAACCCAGCTGGACTTGGACATTATAATCAGATTTAGGTATGAATGTTCAATGCCTTTCTATACAAAGTATACAAAGAAAGAGCAAGGTTCGCAACCAAAAGCAGGCTAGAAAGCAGACAGACTGTAGGCTTCAAACCTAGCTCTTCAACTGCAAGCGACGGCAGTAGCCTTTTAAAAATTAAGACTGCAGCTTAAAAACGTGGACCGGCAAACTTTCAGCCCACAAATGCATCAGAGAGGGAGCCTGCATACAAAGTTACTCCCTGGAGCTTTTTACTTTATGCTTTCTTCCTACAATTAAAAAAAAAGTGGGGTCTTTTTGTTGCCTTAATTATAAACTACTTTAAAGTGACGTGGCCGCAAATTTCACGAGCGGCTTCTGACAGACAGGTGAGCGACGAGAGACTGTGCAAGCGATCCAAATCTTTTATCTCTGAGCTGCCCATTTCTTTTAGAGAATCTGGACAGTGGAAAAGAGTTAAGCCCGCTTAGAGGCATCGTCCTGGATTTCGGTCCTAACCACCGAGCGAAAGGCAGTGCGGTCTGTAATCACTCCCCGGAGAGAGGGAAATAACTCCTCATATATTCCGGTGAGTTTTTAATTTACAATACTCTTTCGATTTCCAACATTAAATTAGTTTAGTACTGAAAATAGGCGCCGAGATCCAGACCAAACTCAGATCTGCCTAACGAGAACTAGCGGGAACTTTACCTCCATCGGAGATCCAAGCTGACAACTGAACACCCGCATCCGCAAAAACTCAGCCAGCACTGCAGAACCTCCTCACGCGCCCAACCGCCAGCTACTGAAGCAGAAGCTGCGGCCGCGGCGAAAAGAAGGCTGGTTTTTTTCGGCACCACTCAGCGCCTGTCTGGAGTGTGGATGGCTGCAAAGGGGCGGGACCGTGCTGGAGGCGGAACCAAGGAGAGGGCCAACTAAAGGCTCGCGAGAGTTCCCGCTTCTACAGCGCTTGGTCCGGAACTTGTTTGAAAGGGTAGGCAGGGCTGAGCGCATCCTTGCGGCATGATTTACATTTAGTCCCAGTTCTGTACCTTAACCCGGGGTTATATGAAAGAGCAAAATGAAGCCACAGCGTGTCCCCGGGCAGGTGTGCAAAATTAATTTTTTTCCATCAGTCGCACAGTTTATTACCTAGGGCATTCACTGCCCGTTTTACTTCAACGTGAAATGTCGTCCTGGAGCACTGTGAGCTCCGGACTCGTTTGTGAAAGGCATGAAATCAAGGTGGAGACAACACTCCAGAACAGGGGTCTCCAACCTTGGCAACTTTAAGACTTGAGGACTTCAACTGCCAGAGTTCCTCAGCCAGCAAAGCTCCAGAATATAGGCAAGCGGCTTTTCCCCCGGGAAATCGCTCTCCCAGTCTCGAAATTTGAGGATCAGCTATTCAAAGGAATTCCGAGTTATAGGCCGCCTGCCTGTGTTCGCAAACATTTAGCCGTTTACAGACTAATGCAAGGCAAGTTTAAGACTTGTGGACTTCAACTCCCAGAATTCTGAAGTCCACAAGTCTTAAAGCTGTCAAGTTTGAAGACCTCTGGCCTAATGGGTTGGTTGGGCTCATATAAATGCTACACTAGAAAAGTCTACGGGGCTCTGCTTTTGTGTGAAGAAGTTCGTAAACTTAGGTCTGCACTTTTCTACTTCGCAACGAGTTGTCATTGGAGGCACTCAAGACTTCCAAAATAACTCTCACCGCTATTTGGAAAAGAAGCCACCTTCAACCGACCAGGCTGAGGAGAAATGTTCCAGTCTAGTGTTCAGAAACATGTGCTTAGCATAATATCTTAGTCTCCTGAGCAACCGTAGTCACTACTATCCCCAGCAAAGTGAGATCCTTAGTAAACCCATGCTTTGAGCTGGCAGTAACGCCACACTGCGCAACTCTTGTTAGCTCCAGAGATTTACAAAGTGGAACCTTTGCTAGAGTATCTTGCTTTGCCGATAACGGCCAGCTCGCTCCTCGAATTTGACCGGGACTTTTAAGATTTCCATTGTTTCCAGAATGCTCCCTCTTCTCCATCTCCCTCCTTGCTTTAAAGTACAAGAAAAGCCAGGGCTCTTGGCTTTCGCTGCTCTCTAGTGGTCAATTGTGCTACGTGCAGGAAGGAGCGGCTGGCGTTCCCTGAGTTGCCCGGCGTCAGAGCATTGTGTCTTCACTTGCCGGCCCTTGGTCACTGCAACCAAGGCTGTTGTTTCTTCTCGCCAAGCCTCAGAATAGCACGTTGCAGAATGGCTGCCTACCATTGGGAAGCGCGCCGCAAACAAATAATAATGGAGCACCGGCTGCGGCTGATGCAGGTGGTCGGATTGGGGAAAGTCTTGCGCAGATAATGGGGGCGGGTGGGCGGCCAGGAGGGTTAGGTGGATGCGAGCAAAATGGAGGGGCCAAATAATCTTCTGGCCTTTGGAGGCCTTGCCTGTTTTTAAACGTGATCTTCAAACTCCCGAAGTTTGTAGGATAAGTTCTGGAAGGTGCTAAGATAGGTAATGAATCGATACATGTTCCTAAGCAGGAACGCTTCCATGGAAATTAAGAGTGGGTACTTGTGATCCACGCTATTACTGCATTTTGTAATCCTCTGGCTTCAAAAGATCCATAAAATGCGTTCAATGTGTGGAGTGTGAAGGATGTGTGTTTCTGTTTATTTTCATGGTCATGATGTGCACCGAAGATGGCGTTTGATTTCGTTGTACAAGGTGCAGTGACAATAAAGTAAACTAAAAGAACAGCTTCCCTATCTTTTCCTATTACCTATGCTGTCATAAAGTAGGCTTATTAAAAAAAAGACAAAATATCTGCATGAACTGTTTTGACTGGTGAGACTTGCTCACTAGACTCCCCCCCCATCCCAGAATACTGTGCTGAGTTGGTGTTTTCTACCTCTCTTTGGGTGACATGAAACGAAACCAGCCTGACATTTGTAAGCCCCTGCAGATTCCTTCTCTGCAGATTCCTTCTATCTCTATTGCTTTGTTTACTGTCACTGTCATAGATAGTGAGAAAGCCTGACCAATTTTATATACCTTAACACTACCCTTGTCAGAATATGAAAGAAATACTTTAGTAGTTATACAGATGACTGAGGCAAAGGATGAAACTAAGACAAAACCTGGAATATGGCAGAAAAAAATGTTGTTGGGATATATTTACATCTTGATTAGGTGTAAGTAGGGAAAGACTTGGGTCAACCTGTCTTCTGACTTACACTAGTATTTGTTCTGGCTGCGTTGATCTGGAAAGGCTCAGACATGCCAGGGTTTTTAGTGACTTAACTTGTAATTCTAGGGATGTGACAAGCCTTCTCTTCCCAAAGCAAAGTACATATGATTTGCTCATAGAAGACCTGGCATATTTTTTTCCTGGCATTTTTGGATGTGGGCTAGGAAAGCACCAGATGTTTAACCAAAAGGCAGAGGGGCTTAAAGAAAAGTTGGATGCCAGGCACTAAAGGGGAAAAACACATAATCAGAAACCATATGGTAAAGAAATTAGGACCAGAGAAAGGAAGAATAATGAAATACATGGAATGCGGAAAACTGAGAATATTTCAGAAAAAGTAGCAAGAAAGGGTTCATTTATCTGTTCTTCTAAAACTAAAACAATCTATAAAAATAAAAGGGGAAAATATATAGATTGAACTAACCAGCAACAGAACAACAGAGGTGAGGAATTGAGAACAGAGTGGAGGAGCCAAAAGGCAGTATAGATGGGGTGTACCATTTCAATATCAAGCAACCTTATCAAAACTGAACAACTTTTAAAAAATGCTTAGCTATATTTGAATTTGAACATATTTTCAGTAGCATTATTAATCTGCAGGCTTGATTGTATCTTCATAAATAGCTTTCATAACCAACTTTAGAAATATTTAATAACTGCTATTATAATCAGGAAGCCAATTGATGAGGTTGTTCACCATCTTATCTACCTCTCCACTCTCTCCATTGCCCCATTTTGTGTGAGATGTTTTATTTACTTCATTCCAGATTTTCATTTTTAAAGGAATGAGATAGGGCACTGAGCCTGGCAGACATGGGCAAAGGGCCCAAAATTTTTTAAGAGAGCAACTACAAATAATTAATCAAAATTGCCATTCTAATATTTTTGATTAGCAACTCCCTGTGGGCAATTCCTTCCTAAGCACCAGGAAGGCTGCTATTATCTGAATTTGAATAGACATTTGCCAAGAAATGCAGTTTCTCAATACTCATGCATGTGGGCTTTTTGGGGGGATGGATATAGGAGAGCAGAATCCCAGAAGAAAGTGAGCAACAAGTTTCAAATGAGAAAACCCAAAATTGCACCATCCCTTTGGACTCCAACATGACGTCTCAGAATTTGCCAGTAAAAGGTACAGGATTTAAAATACGTTCACAGGAGAGATATTGTTTTGGAGATAAATACAAAAGAAAGTGCTTACTTTTTCCTTCAGAAAATAATACCCAAGGAATTTAAAGAATAATTTTTGAACTGGCAAGGATTTGCAGATAATGGTAGATAAATACACCCAACATCCCCAGCAAAGATAATTGATATGCTTCTTTGGGATGATATGGGTTTTATCCCACTCCATCTGGAGGATGGGGAAGGCTGAAATAGATTTTCAGTATACGGTAAAGGTAGGCAATTTTCTTGGGCTAGAGTTTTGAAATGTTGGTAACTTATGATAGTGACATTCAAAATAAAATTGAATTATGCATTGTATCATCCTGATCAGTCTGAATGAGTCGCATTATAAAAATATTTTTCAGCACAGTATGCTAGTATTGACAATTTAAGTCAGATTACCTAGAATTGATTTAATCCATGTCCCAAGAAATTATCACAAAAGAGAAAGTCTTCGCACCTATTTTTTTAGGAATTGACCTCAATAAAATAAATGAGCTGAATTGTAGAGTAGTAGATACAAAGGCTGGGATAATGCTAAAGGTCAAATTGCTATAGAATCTGTTCCACCAGTAAATATATTTTGAGTATAGTATAGGATGAGTGGAAAAACAAAATAATTTTTAGAACATGGTAAGAAGTTGGTGGTAAGTCAGAAAGCTAGTTGGTTAACATTTGTACCTGTTTCATTTGTATGGCGCAATATAGAAAATAGTTACATTTGAAGTGTGTGAATTGCCCTCTAAGAGCTACTTCTCCAAGTTATAAAAGGCTATTCAAAATTGTTTCTTTGATAGCTCTTTAAGATAAATGAATTTCTTACATAAAAGCTACATTAATTTCCATAGAGACTGGGAATTGTTTGTAAATCTCACTGGAGGCTTCTGCATAAAAATTTCAAACAGTTAGCCAGCAGCCTTTTCCAAAACAGGGCCATATTACATGGTTTTATTATATTATGAAGCAGTCGCTCTGAGAGATTTATACCAGCAAGAATTATTAGGTGTGTAGTGACGCTTCTAAGCCTGAACACTGACACATTGCAGGAAAGGAAGTGTTTGATTAACCCAAATACAACAGTGAGATACCTGTGCATCTAGTTTAAGTAATATAGTGCTTCCAGATGTTGTGGATTCCAGCTCCTTTTGCCACAACCAGCACTGCCAAGAGCAAAAGGTGGTAGAATTGTAATTTAAAACTTCTAATGAGGTACCTTGCTTTACCTCCCTTCTTCAATTAAGCATTGCAAAATAAACTCTCAAATATTGTTCTCCAAATAATCAGGACTAGCATTCCCAGAAACCCCAGACAAATACATAGGGATTATAAAAGTCATATTTCAAAACAATTGGGATTACCATTTTAGTTCTACCTTATATATTTTATATTAGTTACAAAAATTAGTATTTTAATTCAAAATGATGAGAGCAAGATTGACAATAAAGTTATTTCTCATCAGCGAAGTAAAGACAGACTTGGTTCACAGAGCTCAGTTAAACATAACTAATAGTCCTGCTATTTGGTTGAGTTTACACAATACAGTAATCATACATCAGAGAACCATATATTAACTTATGTTTAGTGAATCCAGTGTGAGGTCATGTAATGAAGTACAGTATGCTGTACAAATCCAGGAAATTTAATTAATTAGATAAACTGTAGATAAGCATGCCATGTGAACAGCTCTACCAAGTACATCACACATCTTTTTCAAAAAGAGAACTTTATTATATATTGAATGATGCTGGGCCACTATGCACTGATTTGTTGTTTGTGCCTTCAAGTAAGTCTTCATTCTTGGCAACTGCCTGGACTGGTCCATGCAGTTTTCTTAGCAACATTTTTGAAAATAGTTGGTCTCCTTGCTAAGTCTGAGGAAGTGACTGGCCCAAGGTTACCCAGCTCTTCATGCCTAAGGCAAGACTAGAAGTCACATCTCTTGGTTTCTATACCTTAACCACTACACAAAACTGGTTCTGATAGATGTGTTCTAATAGTTTGTGCTGACCTTACAAGATGTGCAAGAAAACATAACATCATCACCATCGTGCAATAGATAGATAAAGTAAAAAGGATGCAGAGTTCCGTAAGATAACTTAGATAATGACTAGACGTTTTCCCCCTCAGATACTACAAATTAAATTAGCCTAGAATTGCATTCTCTGGGCTTTATATAATCTTTCCCCACTCCCACCTGCACTTCTGATTATTATTACTGTATTTTCAGTGTGGTCACCTATATATGAAAGTAGTCATAGAATGATCTATGAAACTGTCTGCATCGCCTGAATAAATTCACTCCTTCCTTGTTTTGCAGAGATCAAGCAGGATCGTTGCCTATGCCAGACAGAGCATGTTCCAAGTCAAAGCGGTAAACTGCTCAAAAGATATAAGGTAAGATGACAGAAGGATAGGTTTTTCTTCCCTGCTGCTGGAGACCTATTTATCCCCAGATCTGAAATGGGGCCGATTTCAGTCTAGTTCAGGAATGTTGCAATTTTTTTAAAAAAGTGCTATTGGACAATCTAGATCAGGGATGTCAAACTCAAGGCCTGGGGGCCGGATTCGGCCCATGGAGTGTTTAGATCTGGCCCGTGGGGCTACGCTGGAAATAGCAAAGGACTGGACCACAGTGCCTCTGCCAGCAAAAACAGAGCTTGTGAGGCCTGTGCATGGCCCTCCCGAGCTCTGTGTTTAGCTGGTAGAGGGTGGCAGGAGGCCGTTGCAGTCAAAAATTTGAGCTTGGGAACCCATTTCTGCTAGCAGAGTGCTCGGGCCACCACAGGCGCCCCTTGACATGAGTGATGTCATGCTGGCCACACCCACCCTCTGGCACCCCGAGGTCAAACAACCCTGATGTGGCCCTCAATGCAGTCGAGTTTGCACCCCTGACCTAGATATTCAGACTTTTCTATGACCCTTTATGTCCCATATAAAGGGAACATGCTTGCTTCCCTGTTGTACATCTGCTTTGGGATTTTTTTCTAGAATAGTACCCACAACCCCCCTGACCCATTTCATAGCAGAAGCCTGGCTGAAGTTTTAAATGCACCTTGAAGCTTTGAGAAGTCAAGGTAATAGGAAGAAAAGGCATGTTGTTGCCAAAGTCCATCTGACCAAATAGCAATAGGTATAGCAGCAGCAATAGCACTTAATTTACATATGGCTTCACACTGCTTTGCAGCAGGGGTCACCAACCTTTTGGACCTCAGAGACCACTAAATTTATTTTAGATCCCACGGACCACTAATATCTGCCTAATGGCTGGGTGGGTGGGCATGGCTAGATGGTCATGTGACTGGCTGGGTGTGGCCACTCAATGTCACTCACATCAAGGGGCACCTTGCTGGCCTCTACTTGCCTCCCACTCCCAGCCACTCCTTGCTTCCCTGCCCGGGCTCCTTAGGGCCCCAACAGGAAACAGTTGGAGCTAAGCAGCTACCACAAGAGTTGGCAAAAGAGCTAGCTTAGTTCAAATTGGATCTGATTGAGAAAGAGGCTCAGCAGAAGCACCACACTGAGCACTAAGAGCATAGGCTTTCTAAGCAGAGGGAAGACTTGTGGGAGTGCAGGGCCAGGTACCGGCGCCTGGAAGCTCAGCGGGCTGAGATGGTCAGCCAGTTCCATCTAGGCCATGGTACAGTCCCACTGGAACAAGGCCCTCTGGCTCTTCGCCACCAGTGGCCCTTTCCTCCAGCCTTTGCCCCAAACCCTACACCAGGAGGTTAAAGCAGACCCCAAGTTGGAATTTCTACACCCTCCGACCCGCACAGAAAGACCCCAAAAGGCGAGACTCTCTGCAGCAACACAAATGTTCATTGCACATATCCAGCCCAGGGGCCATATTTAGTGCAATATAAAAATGCAAATAATTTTTCTGTGGACCACCAAAATTTTCTCATGGACCACCAGTAGTCCACTGCTTTACAGCACTCTCTGAGCAGTTTACAATGTCAACATTTTGCCCCAAACAATCTGGGTCCTCATTTTACCAAGGATGGAAGGTTTGAGCCCTGTCAGGATCGAACTCCAGGCTGTGGGGAATACTACATTTTAACCATTATACCACCAGATAGGTGGTGTTGTAGAGCTCAATGGATTTTTCTGCACTGAAACTTTAGGAAGGATATTAATGCAACTAGTTGTGATTAATGCAAGTAGTTCTCCTTTATCTCCTGTGTTCTTCTCTATAAGGCTTCTGGCATTCCTGGTGGCTTCATTCTTAGTGATTCTATGACCCATCGCCTTTTTGTTCCTTTGACTGGCATGCCTTTTCCATCTTCAGATTTGTTCTTCTAACATGTTCTAACTGTAACATATGGCTTTGGGTAGGATGGGATGGGGTGTTGGATTAGGGATTAATGGGCTATATTTTCTCTTCTAGGCTTTAGACTACATGCAACAGTGGTAACAACAATACAGCTGAAAACCAACATGGAGCAATGTTGTTCTGTAACTGCTGGAGGACAAAATGCCACACGTCTGAGCTGAAAAGTCTGCCAGAGCATACGGTCAAGATTAATCTTTCGGGAATTCTTCTTGACAGTATAATAAAAGTTCTCTGAAGTCACAGACCCACACAGTGCCTGCCTTTGTGTGAAACTTTGCTATGACCTCTCCCCACTTTTCTCCCTGAAACTTCCAACCACAGCCCAAACTTGCCTGTTATCTCCTTCATTTTGGGGAACAGGTTTGAAAAAGACTGGGAAAGAATCTGGTACAACAGATTAAGTTGTCATGCTAGGCCCTTTAGCACTGCTGAGACATTGCTATTCTGTAATTGCCCGTGAAACTAAAGCAGAAGTTTCAGAACAGAAATTAAAAACAGGAGCAGGCTGTGTTACCCAGAAAAACCCTTCCTTATTTCTAGGCTTTCACCAAGAAATCCAGTTGAACAAATTTTGTAATGGTTTCTTTTTTGCAAACTCTCTTTTGCCCACTTTATTGCTTCTGGTTGACTGAAACCATGGGTTGGTTTTTAATATTTTTTTAAAAATATACTAAACCCACCTCAGTCTTGGTCAATTGTTTTTAATTTGCCCATTGTCAATTCCAGTTTCAGAGAAGCTAAAAGGAAGGAGTCCAAGTACACATTGTCTTATTTGTCTCGTGATTAGCAAAATAGCTTTATTCAGGAAAAAAAAGGAAGAGGAAATTAGATCATCCTGAACAAGAAAATAAACCACTATTGGTTTAATCTATTAGCTGTAATAAAAAAGAATAAGAAGTACAACCAGGAAAGATTCATTAGATCCCAACCTATCTGATTTTACACTGTAGTACTAAATAGTCTGAATAGCAAATAAAACCAAACTTGAAAGAATTTAGGAAGTATTGCACAAGTATCTATTTAAAAAGATGTGTAAATAACTGCCTTTTCCAGTGACCAGTTTTTCTTATCCACCTGTCTTTCCTACTATATATTATCACCAGGCAGCATTGTATATTTGCTTCAAAGCTACCTAATTTTAAAGGCCAGAAATTTTATCAAGGCATACTCATTATTTATAGGCCATTTTTTGTATGTGAACTGTTGTACTGGTCCAAGAGAAAATATTTTCAGCATTTTATTCGCCTGTCAGCTCCAATAGTGAGTAAACCTTTTAATTTTTTCTTTGGGTTTTTTTTTTTTGCATTCTGTGCTTTTAAAAAGTAAAAAGTTAATAAAATTTAAAAAGACCCAAGAAAATAAAGCTATAGTAGAAACAGCATTTGAACAGAGCAATAATTTTGACTTTGTGAGCCTTCCCCCCTCCCAACTTATAAAAGAGCTGAACTAATGGGCATGGGAAAATCTAGTGGGAGAAGTACAACCTTAAATCAGTGATAGTGCCTCCTTCAAAAAGTTCAAGTTTTCCTCTTATTGGTATGGGAGAAGATAGTTCTTGGAAAATGAAAACGCATCAGATCAGCTCCCGGCCCTCCATAAAGTCTACATTGGTAAGTTTAATTGTTTAGAAATCCCAGTTCCAGGGAGTAACCTCCAAAAGAAATAAACATATCAGGGCAAATTCAGCAGCCACTTTGTGATCCATGCAGCCTATAAATCCATCAAAATTCCAATATGAAGTATAACTGTCTCATGTTCGCATGTTCTTGCATTCCATTTTCCGCACTCAGGTGCCATTCTACTATTCTTTTAGAATATTGCTAGTCCATTAGCATCATTATATGCTATCTTAAAAGGAATGTGGTACCATAGCCATCTTCCTGTTCATAGAACTGGCAATAAAGAATCAAAACTTCAGTTTCTTCCCACACTACAAGTCCCCAGAGGCATTAAAAGCAAGCTACTGCAATTTCTCTGAAGGGGATTGAAGACAGCCAAAATAAGTTCCTCCAGGACTACTGTAGCCATGAGAGACTTTAGAATCAAGACAGTAGGACACTGTCTCTGCAATCCACATACTGATAGTTTTCAAAGGAGAGCTGCTCCGAATGAGAGAGATAGGAACAAGTCAAGGTACCTCTGGTGGGAGAGAAAAATAGGAATTTGGTAATAAAAAAATGTTTACAAATATGATACCTCCTTGTCACTTCTACCAATAATTTATATTCCGGTCTTTATTCTCAATGGTGTATTTTGAAACAGATAAAGGACAGACAGAATGTAAAATTAACAACAGATCTGAAAGCTTAATAGATCTGGAAGCTGAACCAAGAGGGGAGGGGGGTTTCTTTTAAATTTTTTAATGGTTTTAATAGTTTTAATGTTTAATATTAGGCTTGTACTGTTTAATTATTTTTTAGTTCATTTATTGTATTGTATTTTTTTATTCTGTGAGCCGCCCTGAGTCCTTAGGGAGAGAGGGCGGCATACAAGTCTAATAAATAATAACAATAACAATAATAGTCGTCATTGAGAGAACCAATATATAGTTTTTAAAAAGAAGTGATATAATTGTTAGGAACACAATAGAAACTACATTAATTACATTGATTACTGATATGATGAAATGATTAAACGAGGAGCCAAACAGCTATCTAAGTTAGAGAAGATTGTCTTGATTAAAAGCATGCTCATTTGAGCAGGATGAAATATAGGCCTACACTGTAAGCCAACCGTCCAACAATTAGGATTTTAGAAGATACAAATACCAGACCAGGAGTTAGCTATCATAAGGGGAGAACAAAACAGAAAAGCGATTCAGACTTACTGTATATGCAGAAGAACATTGTGAACTTTTATTCTGATCCATGTACAAATTTTGCTGAAACAATGAAGGGGAATTTCACTGTTAATACGTGGCACATGCAAAATCATGCTTTAATTAATTTTGTATTTTACTATTCCTTTATGGTATGTATTGAATTAGACTAGTTTCTCCAGATTTTACAAATGAAGTGGGTATATTCCAGAAATTTGTATGTTCAAGTCCTGGCATCCATAAATTAAAAGTATCTTGGGAAAATAACCAGAAAAATCCTTAAGGATTGATTTGCCAACCAGGTTGCCTTATGGCAAAGATAGGCCATTAAGAGCAGAAATACATATCATCCTCAACAAAGCCTCAGCCACTATTTCATCCTGGGTTGCTGGACTATGGAATGGTGAAAGGCTGGACTTTTTAGTCTATGTATGTGTGTGTAGACACCCATAAATACATTCACAGACAAATTCATCAGTGGAAATGTGAAAAGCTAGGCATTTTTAAACAATTCACAGATGGAATGGTTAAAGGTGGACTTTTTTTTTTAACCAAGTGAACTTGACTAGAGTTTGCTACTTTCCCCTTACACCCAAAGGGACAGAAATAAATGTGAATGGGTGATACTTGCTTGCATTTTTACAAGCTCATTGATGGCACTGAAATGGTGGAGTTCTCTTACCTCTTATCTTCTAATCGAGTGAAATGGACAAGGGTTTTTTCTTTTCTTTTTAGTTCATTAATTTAGTTTATTAAGAATAATGATAAAACCATGTTTGTTTCCTTACTGGACCCAAGAAGGCATCAGATGGGAAAATATGAAGTACTGTACAAGAACTGAAGTTCAAGTATTATACAAGAGTTGAAGTGAAATATATCAGTGTATCAATGAAATCCACATATCCTTAAACACCCACCAAAGGGAAGAAAAGTGATGTGCCTGTTTTTCCAGCAATAGGGGCAAGAAACAAAGTGAGGTAATCCCACAATTGGGACCAACACTTCAGTAAGAAAATACAAATCCATCAAGCTGAACAAAGAGGAGGAAGGGATTAAAATGTGAACAGAGTTTTTTTTTTATGATGGCTTAATTTCTATTCAACTTATACATAGGAGTCAAGTAGCTTAATGCTGCCATGGTAGGGGTGGAGGACAAACACAACTGTAGATTCTGGAGCACTGCAGGTATATCCATTTAAGTCTTTAATAGTTGGTTTTGTTGTAACTAAGGATTATTATTTGTTGACTAAGCATGGAATTGGCATTGTCAGAACTTTATAAAAGCAATGTTTAGTCAAATTAAGTATTTTTAAACTCTCAACTTTAAAATACAGTTGGATTTCAAGTTCATCTTATGGATTTCAAGATAATCAATTCTGTATTGCCAAAATGATCTAGAATTAGGTCTTTTCTCCTATGAAATATATCTGAAAGTAAAAGAACTTCTTCCTCCAAATATTTTAAAAGCATCTCTATTAGCTCTGCAACATACAAATCTATCAACTAGTTGCTTAAAAGATGAATATGTAATTGTCAAAACAAGTAAAATTTCAGTTTTGACACCATTATTTTAAAATGAATCAGCTAAATGCAGGATCATTTCTTAGAGATATACTTACTAAGTGTTGTTATCCGTGATTGTACTAGAAACACTGTAAAGGATCTAAAAATATATCAGAAAGAGAAGGTTACCGCAAAGTGTATTCATGTTTGTCTTCAGACAAATTAGTAAAACCCTTAAGGCCTCACCTGGGCACTCTGCAAAGGCCTGATATCCAACTGAGTCATCACCATTTTTTTCCCAATCACCACTGCTTTATGAAAGACTTCAATGTCAAGCTGAGCCACATACACAGGATAAAAATTGTTGTTTGTCACATTTAGTATGTTCTAAAGAGAAGGAGGATAGGTGGTAAGGAAAAAGAGATAAATTGGCAGTCTGCATTCATAAAAGAATTCTCAACTTTAGCCCTTTAAGACTCTGCCTCTGTTGCTGCTACTTTTTAAGATACAATACAAAACATGATGAAACATTGTATGTGCAATGTTTGGTAAATTTTCAGGTTTGTGTAAATTTTCAGATTTAATTCAAAAGTGCACAGGTGGTTAAAAACAGTCCACATCTGCAGGTCTCTTCCCAAGATCATGCAGGCACTTTTTTGAAATCATATCTGAAGTATTGCACAGCCCCTGTGGTTCCTGTCTTAAACAGTACAGCACTTCTATAGTAGATAGTCATTTACTTTTATGGGGATGAGTGGCTGAATGGAAAAGGAAAGAAGACAATGTTTTGTGGTAGTGATCTGGACAAGTAGAAAGTTAGCCCTGGATGAAGGTTTTTCTATGTATATTACTCACTAAATTTAGCTCTATCTTTTTAAAAGCCACAAGAGACAACTCTACTAACATACAAGACTTTATTCAGAACATGGAATTGACATGTTTTTTATATTTTGTGTATGCTAAGAATTATTGTGACACTATTCCAAGCCGTGGATCTGGGCAGATGATTGTATAAAGCTTGTGCATTCCCTGCAGAGCAACATTAATCAAAGTAAATTAGGAAAAGCTTCCTTTCGATCAATTTCATTGTGTCCATGAGATGAAGGCTTATAGAAGACTGCTTGGTCCTTTCTGTGTTCTTCAGCACATTCATTTGCATGCAGCATTTCCAAACATGAAATAATATTGTGCTTATTTCTTGGTAGCATAATGCTGCTTTGAATGTCTGCAACAAACATTTTATGTTTGGGTGTGGTATGCTGTTAAGCTACTGTACAGCTACTGTTGTGCTGATGATACGAGTCTGCGCAGAGGTTATGACAAAGAGATAGAGGGAAGAAAGAAAGCGTTATGGGAACTGCAATTTCATCTTTACATACTTACTCTGGTATTCCTTTGGATAACTAAACAGTGTACCTCATGATAAAGTTGTTAGAAACTAGTGATTCAACATTGGCACACATTCACCATGAAATCAAAGGAAAAGAACTATATAGCACGTTTTAGTGAATAACTCATTTAGCAACTGTTTGCAAATATTTTTTTTTTTAATTTTTAATTACATTTATATGCCGCCCTTCTCCGAAGACTCAGGGCGGCTTACAGTTTTTTTTGGGATACAACCCAATGTGCTCAGCAATAGCCTTCATTCCATTGTATATGCCTGCTTATTACTAAGCAGCATTTTTACAAGGTCAGCTAATTGCCCCCAACAATCTTGGGTCCTCAATTTACCTACCCCGAGAGGATGGAAGGCTGAGTCAACCTTGAGCCTGGTGGGATTCGAGCCTGCAATAATTACAGGCAGATGGATCTTAAGAGCAGGCATTTAACAGCCTGAGCCATAGGACTTATAATTCCCCCCCCCCCAAATCAATGTGTGCATTATGACCAAATTTCTGTGCCAGAGTAATGCTGGCTTTGCTGCATGAAAGAATAGCAACCATCTTCACAGCATCTCTCTCTCTCTCCCTCTCCCCCTCCCATCCCTTCCTTCTCCCTCCTACCCCACTTTCCCTCCTTCCCTTTTTCTGTTACATATTCGCTTAGTGACCACTTTTCTTCTGACTTAAGAAATGGATTGTGGTTGTTAAATAAGGAGATATATTGTATACTTACTGCACAAAACTTATTGAACAAAGAAGGTTAAGAATATGACACTGATAATTGAAAATACCCAGTAAGGTTTATCTGCCAATATAACAGATATGTACTATATTTTATTCCATGTATAAAAATAATTAAGTTCAATTTCTTCCTCAAAAGAAAAATATTAATTTAATGAGCTGATTTTTTTCTTTCCTAAAAGAATTCTGATTCTGCTATTTTCATCAGGTGCAGGCAATTTAAAAGCTCTTCAGATGTTTTAGTGTATAATTTTCTATACCCAATCAATAGGTTATGCTAGTTTAGGTGCCATAGTCTCAATATCTGAGGAGCTTCATCTTTGCCGCAAGAATTAAATTGGCTGTCAACTCTAACACATTTTCTATGGATGAATACATGTCTATGCATTTTGGCACATTATCTTAGACTCCATTATATGGAGTATTCAAAATATTTACTTTTTAGAAGAGTATTGCTGTTCAAGGCTGAAAAAAATAAATTGAATTACTGCTTGATAACACTGAAGGGTTTTTGTGTAATTCAATTCAATTTATTTTTATGTTTTGATTGCAATACACATTATGAGCAAATGTTTAGATTTTCCTTTTGTCAGAAGGTTTGTTAGCAATGACCTAAGAGTTCAACAAATATTGAGATCCTTATTCATGCCCTAGCCCTTCTGAGTAGGAAATAAATTCTTGATGTGTTATTAACCATGTATTTCTTTTATTGTGCAAAATATCCTCTGGAATGGTACCATCATGAGCCACACAAATCCCTTTAAAAAAATTAGTTAGAGTATCATGTGTAATTCTTGGATCAGATATTGCACTAGGTCATTTATTTCATCCTAGTTTAAAAATATTCTCCTTAAAAAACAAATTAGATCAAATGGTAAAGTGTTAACCAGTCACAACATTTTGAAGATGAAACTTATGATAAAATAAGCATTTAAAAAAGACCATGTGCCCAGACACAAGCTTTTTGGAACTTTTACTATGTTACATATTATTTCTTCTCTTTGAATGCTATCTATTTGCATGTTTCAAGTTTTGATTAAAAGAAATTGAACCATGCTCACACAAAACCCAATGAAATGCTTGGCCTGGATTAAAAGAAATAGAAAGAGACTGACTAAACTTTATTCCTTTTAATCTCATTTAATCATCTATTCTTTTGTTTTAAAAGATTGAGATTTAATTTGGGAGCAAAGTTTATCCCAATAACTATTCTATCCACCAGTGTTGAGTCTTAAAATAGTCTTCTGACAAAAATTATTTCTAACCCTATTCACCAAGCTTTCCTTGAAAAATGAGCAACTATATCAGGGGTGTCATACTCAAGGCCTATGGGCTAGATTTGGCCCATGGGGTGCTTAGATTTGGCCTGCAGGGCCATCCTGGAAACAGCAAAGGACTGACCCATGGTGCCTCTGCCAGCAAAAATTGACCTTGTGAGGGCCACATGCGGCTCTCCCAAGCTCTGTTTTAGCTAGCAGAGGGTTGCAGGAGGCTGTCACAGTCGAAAATGGAACTCAAGAACAGTAGCAGAGTGCTCAGGCCACCACAGGTGTCCCCCAACATGAAACCTCCCCCCGAGGTCAAGCACAACCCTGATGCGGCTCTCAATGAAATCAAGTCTGACACCCCTGAACTACATGTTATAGAAACTGGACAAAAGAGAGGCTTCCAGATCAGAACTGACATGCTTTTCAGCTTGTGGCCCTTCAATATTCTCTTCCTGCTTCCTAAAGCCAGCACACAAATTATATTCAATCTCAGATGAATTTTTTAAAAAATTCGTAAGATGAATCTGGTCCATGTCTCTCCCCAACTCACTCTTCTGTCATTCTGTTCCTTAAACTTACAGTCATATTCAGGATGATGCTGGGAGTAGAATTGTCAAAAGAGATGGTGGAGGCATTGAGACCAGAGGGGACCACCGCAACTGAACGTGGGAACAGGAAGTACATCATGAGGCAAGTTGTCAGCAGGCAAATGGCTACTGTGAGAAATACATACAGCTTCCTGCCAAAACAGATCACAGGCAGTTAGTGATAGCAGAATTTCCTCCCATCTCAACATACATAGCAATCGCTGATAGCAGTGTCTAACAAATGGGGACAATAATTCTACTATGACAAAGCAGAGAAAGAAAACGAGGAGAAATTTGTTTAGCAGAAAAAGACTATGCTTACGTCCGTCTAGGCTTTAGCCGCTGATCTCCATATGGAATGAGGGCCACTAACTGTTGTTCCTGCTCTAGAAGGACAATAGAAGAGAGAAAAATGAGGGAATAATCTGGGAAGCAAATCTTTAGGAAAATTCAAAACTGCCAGAACTGCTGGGATCTGTCAATTTAATAAAAGCCACTCGATGTGCAAAACACAATGTATGGGTCTGGCTATTTTCATTGCAAAGCTACATGAGAATTGCCTGTCTGTCTGTCTGCAGCAATTTTAATCAGGCCAAAGCAGATCTATAGACTAGTACTACTAAGCCCAGTTAATGCATCTCTTGGTTAAACAATACAGAAACAGGAGGGGGCCTGGTTTCACTCTAAATGTCTATCAACTAGGCCAGGTCACCTCTGCAAAACAAGTCTTGAAAATATACCTACCTCTGGGGATTCTTCCAGTGCCCTGGCAAGTGGGACAAGTGACAAAACCTCGACTGGTGTGATTACCACAAGGAACACAAGACACCACAGAAGCATCTGCTCCATTAATACTGCCATAACAGGATGTTTCATTCTCAGCATATGAATTTTTCTGCATAATCGATTTGCTTTCTTCTATCTCCTTTCTGGTAAACAGGTTCTTGAACCACAAAAGGGCTTTATCCATTGTACATAAACGCTGTCCCTCTGGTGCAAACAAGCAGCATTAACAAATCAGAGCATAAAAAGGACTTTTGATTCTATAAAGCAAATTTTTAGAAAAATTTCTTTTGAATGGGATAACATTTTAGCTCTTCTGCCTGCATTAAAAAAAAGGAAACTGCTATTATAGCAGAAGAAAACTTGGAGGTAACTATGGCTCCAACCATTTTTTTCTAGCTCAAATGTACTGGCAAAAATTTGAATAAATAATAACACAATTAAGTACAAATTATTTCAAGAGGATTCTTTTCTGAATCTATCCCACTTTGCAAAAAATAATCCCTTTCAATTAAATTTTTTTTCAAAGTTCATTTATATACAGAAAAGGCATTCTGTTTAATTGTGTAATCACAGATTGCATTGTACTGTGCCTGGCAACCTTTCTGGAAAAAGGATTCCTAGGATAAAGCCAACATTCAAACGAAAAGAATTTTCTTCTATTTAAGAGGGCTTTCTTTCTGAAGTGTTGCTCCCTTACAACTCTAGATAGAATTTAGTTGACTGTCTGTAATATAACCAACCACCCTAAATTATGTTCCATTTCTGCTGATACAAAACTGTAATTTTTAATTCTACTTTCTGGCTGGTCAGAAGCTTGTGGACTTCACTCATGTCACAAAATAGACTGAAAACTAAACGGCTTTTAATTATCTCAGAGGAAGCAGTTATTTTGTTCCTGGGTGCTAGCTGTAACTGACACTATTTTCATCATCTACTGAATTCAGTCCCACCATTTCTTTTTTTGAGATTAATTTTAATTACCCTATGACAAACATTTGACTTAATTTTTGGACTTTTTATTTTTATATTATCCCATTGACAAAGAATTGATTGATGAATTTGAAACTTGTAGTCTATTTTTTAATTGATCCTGCTTGATTTGTTTGCAAATTTATAAGCTCAAGGTTTTGTTTATTTAAAAGTTTTTAATGACCTTCCACTTTAAATACAACTCTTAGCAGCCCACAATAATAAAACTTTGCTAAGTAGCTAATTTGTCTTTGAATTAGTCTTCTATAAATATTTTATAAAGCACAGTAAATAATTGATTCTGTTTATCATTTGTAACTATCTACACTTGAAACAACTGTTTTGTATTTAAAATAAATCAGCTATTATATACACTGCAAACAGCTCACATTTTTCTTGATTGTTTAGAAAGTCAGACCGCATATCTAATAAGAGCTCTACAATACTGTTTTGTATTTTTAACGTATATGGTAACTTCAAAATATTAGCAGACAATAAATACTGTGAAAAGCTTCAACTATTGATCCCATCAAATTGCTGAAGAAAGGGCAGAAGGGGGCTAGCTGACAAAGAGTTGTGCCTACCAATGATGAGATGGGAGGAAAAAACAAGGAACCAAAGCTGTTTTTAGGTAACTTACTGCTGTTAAAAAAAATCCATTAAGCCAATGTTTAGGTTTTGCACAATAGACCTAAGTATAAATTAATCATGAGAATTATATATGCACAACATTCTAGAGTCCATAAGCTGCAAAGCTTATGCTTTAATATGAGTTTTTGTTCATGTCTGAGAAATGTTGCTAAAAACAGTAGCTGATCGATTGCCATCTTGGAGCTAACTTTGCCTTCTCATTCCACTATGCAATCTGAAAAGCATACAAATTAATGAATTTGCTTTACAGGAAGCATCACCCCACTCATCACTGGTTGCTTCCAAGCAAATAGGAAATTCACTCAAATTCCCTTGTTCTCCCAACTGGGCATTTTTCTGGTTAGCATATGTCAAATTATTTTGCTGCAAAACAACAGATATTAAAAACCACTCATCAAAAAGAAGTGGGGAATGAAACCAGAGAGAAATGTTTTTGAATCCTCATAACGGCCCAACAAAAGATTTCAGAAAAACAGAAAGACAGGCAGACAGAAAGGTTAAAAAAGTAGAAGAAAATAAGAACGAAAGCAAAGAAGCGGAAAATAGGTGAGGGAGGGGGTGGATGGAGAGAAAACAGTGCAGTGTGGTTAGAAAGGGGCAGGAAGGTCATATGCGGGTCGTTAGAAAGGTTTCTGAAGAACTTCAGGATACTTGCTCACCGTATCCCGCCGAGGCCAGAGACGGGCGCTAAATCCTTAGGACTCCTCAGCCAATGATAGACATGAAACATAAAATAAAAAACTACTATAATGGTGTCAGCCTTCGTCCCTTCACACGACTCCCACCCTCCTGCAAGAAGTGGGAAATAAGCAGCTCCACCCTCAGCTGCCACTTCCCTTCTTTTTCAGTCGTTCTATTAAGGTGCATTTTTCTCCCCGAGTCTCAGCAAAGACTTCAGACCCGCATTTCTTTTCCGGGAATGGGAGGTGCCAAAGTGAAACACTGACTGAACAAATGAACCTTGTGACTTACAACGTGATTCGTTACGCTTGTTTATTCGACACTGAAAGTGCTCTTGGAAATATCCCTAAGTAAGAATCATAGAGGATTGCAGCTTGCAACATATCAATCCGTTTCAAAATTGCATGGAGGTGAAGCCCGTTAAAACAGCAAAACTTCCTTCAAAAAAGAGCTCCCAAGCTCGTAGCCTAACCAACCTAACCCTTCCCGCGCGCCGCAAGCCCACGCCAAAGTCCGCTGTACAGGCGCGGCATAAACGAGTCGCGTTAAATAAAAGGAGTGGCTTATTGTAAATGCGCACGCTCACATGTTTGGGCGTCTGCCTTCCGCGTTTTACATTAGTTTTGGTCCTTGGAAGGGTGCAAAAGGAAGTGCTTTTGTAATTTTGATACCCCACTGAATAGAGGTTGTGCTTCCATCGGTTAGCATTTCTCTCCATATTTTAACAAAGATGTTTATGAAGGGTGTGAGCTCTCTTCGCTTTCTCTGCTGTTCGGAGACGCTAGTTCACTTTCACTTTAGATTCAGAATGTAAATACGCTCTCTGGATTTTATGTAGTTTTTCAATGCGTTTGGTAAATTTCCTCGTTCCAGAATCTTCTGCAATTATTCTAATCGCTGCGCGATGTAGGGTTTTTTTTAGGTGAAGTTGGAAAGTAAAATGTAGCTGGAATTTCTCTTGCGATCTGCTTTCTATTCAGCATTTGGCCTCAAGATTTGGTTCCACAGAGCTTGCACTCACAGCCCTGAATATATTTTAGCTTCCTCCCCCCCCCAAGAGACCCTCTCACTTGGAAGACCATTTGTTGCAAAAGTGCAAGTGGGAATACTAGGCTGTGCCTCCATCCAAATGCCCTTAGGAACATGGATTTAGCCTGTACTTAAATTAGTGATCTTCAAACTAGTCCCACCCAGAGAATTATATAGAGTAACAGACAGACAGACAGACAGACAGACAAGGGGATTTGCCTACTAAGGTTCATGCAGAAAGTCTTGCATCTTACTTTCCTAGAGTTGGGCTAAAGTAAGCTGCTCCAAGAAGGAAAGATGAGGGTTACTCAGATGTTAAGAGGTTCATCTTGATGGCAATCTCAAAATTATCTCCTCATAATTTTTAATGGATCCTTTCCAGAATACTTAATTCAAGGGAAATCTTTCTTTATCCGACCTGGGAAAAGTTCCTGAAGTTATATGGCAGTATATATCAGATCCTAAATAAGATTACTGGTATTTTTATGCCATGTTTCTGAACTTGTACAAATACTGGATACTCTCAAAAATTTGTTTTAAAGATTGGTTGATAAACTGGATGAAAGTTTGAGCTGGCAAAGAAATCAATTAATTCCTTATTCTCCTTGTATACCATAAAAGAAGCCTCTGCTTTTTAAATAAGACACACAATTCAACACCCCCCAATTTTGAATGTGACAGTTTGACTTCTTTCTAAAATATCCACTCTGCAGCCACATTTATTAACACTAAGTATTTCACGTAACAGTTATGTCATGTTACGACAATAGGTAACTGGTGTCAGCATCTCTAAAGAACAAGAGAAATGTCTTTCAAATGCTTAGGAAATCTTTGGACCTATGCAATTGGCATAAAGAATAATAAATGTGCCTCAGTGTACAAGTGTTGCTATCTAGCATGAAGATGTATTTTATATGGAAACACTTTTGCTTTTACTAGAAGTTTCTTTTGCAATCCATATGACTTCACCCATTATTTTAAAGATCAAAGAACACATTTTCACAAAGCCATTTTTAATTTGCATTATTATTTATTTTTCAATTCAAAAGACCATGGTGCTTAATCTAAGCAATAAACAATATCTTAGTATCACTTTTGTTTAAATTATCAATCATGCAACTTCTCATGAAACATACAAAGCCAATAGAAGAAAATTTCACCTTTTATGAAACTTAAGAAAGTTCTCTTCATCAGGGCCAACAAGAAGTTCATTGGTTGAAGTAATTCAAAGTAATTAGAAAAATATGAAGATCTACCTAGTAATAGTTTTCCTCATCAGCCCAAGAGAAGTTGCAAATCTAAACTCTTCCATTCAGTGATATTCAGTTTGCATACACATTTTATTAAACAATCATAGCACAAGCAGCTTGTCCTCAGCTCCTCATTCTGCCTCGCTAGGAAGCTTCTCATTTCAATCCCTTGCAATCATTTACTATTGTAATTCCTACCAAAATCACAGAAAAGCTATACTTTTATATATCCCATTACTGCTCACATTCTTTATGAACAGATATTCCTTTCATCCTATATGAAAAAATCAAAGGAATACCTGAGTGTCAAATCAAAAAGTGTAAACACTTTAGGAATGTATCAAATCCTTACAGTATTTATTTCAGGAGGATATAGGCAGAAATTCCCTACTGATTCTTGAGTCCTCTGTTTTGATTGAGAGACATAGAAAATTATTTTCCTAAAATATCATTCATTCATATATTTTTTTCTTTCTTTTACACACTAAGCAAAAAATCAGATATTAGTAATGTAGTTAAGCTGAGGAGTTGTTGAAAATATTGCTCTTTTTAGGACTTCAAACTGATCTAACACCTGGGTACAGAAATCAGGAATACTGCTTGTGAGAGCAGTATTCACTCCTGTCAAATACTGCTGGCTGGCAAAAGTCTACACAAATAATTTTTAAACACTCAAATTTGTCTTGGTCATTTACCCTTCAAATAGCTTGAACAGTCACTATCAATATTTTTTCTCAAGAATATTATAATATAAACAGCTACATCTTTAGTATTTTTATTCACATAACCAATTCAGTTCTGCTTCTAACAAGGAAATAACCAAGAAATGAAATTGTGGGTTTGCATGGAATCTTCCTAATAAGAAGTACAGTTTTCAGATAATATCAGTGTCTTGCAAGACACACAACATTAAATGTGGGATAAAAGTATTGCTTAACCAGAAGAGAAGTAAAGTAAATTAAGAGAACAAACAGTCTACTTTGGCTGCTAAGGCCAACTCCACTTATATTTCTGAAGCATAATCACTTCTTCTCTCAATCTACAATATGGCATTCACCAGTTTGGGGAAAACATTTGAAAATAAAAGATACTCTAATGCCTGACCTCTAGGGTAATAGAGATGGTAGGAATTATAATAAAGTGAAATCATCTTGGCTCTGCTTAGACAGAAGGGAGCTAGAAGCTGCTGGTGCCAGTTGCTGTTAAGTTTTTTAATGTACAAGTGAAAAAGGTTCTCATGGGTTCTCATACCCATCACACTGATTCAGCCACAGCAACTCAGTGACAACAAGATTCATGTCAAATTTACGTTTCTGCAATAGATGGAGATTAAGGTGTCTGTCACAGAAGCCCATTTCATGTAGGTGAGTCAGATACGAAGCCATTTGATTTTCACTGGTTACAGAAAGAGCCTAGAAGGATGAAAAATACAGAAATATCAATATAAAGAGGAAAAAAGCACATACATGCAAATTTGCATACATCAAACATTTATGTACACCTCAGATACTTTAAGAATTCTCCAACTACAGTCATCCCAGAGAAATTTAAATTGGAATAATTTCTACTATATACTCAGTATTTTTTTCCTTATTTGTAATAATTCACTATATCACCCAGTTCTCAAGCTTATCTTTGCATTCACAAAAACTAGCAACCTGGTTTTTAGATTGCTGTATCCTTATCTGTAAGGATTAATTGTGAAACTACAAAATGTACACGCTCCTGTCCTTACTCGTCCCATTATTAGTGCATGATTTATATTTATTTTTAAAATGTACAAGGCCGGGTACTTTAAACAATATGACTTGGTAGCATGCAACACAAATAATTAAAAAGAAAAACCCCCATCATACAACAGTAACCAAATATATAAATATAAAAAGATGACCAAGCACATAATAAAACAACAAAAAGAGGGTTCTTACTCAAATGGCCTCTAATGCATCAGCTAGCCAGGCCTTAACAACTGTCAAGATCTGGGTCTGTTGTATTTGAGTGGGAGGAATTCTTCCAGAGAGCAGAAGCTGCCATAGAAAAGGCATGTTTCCTGATTCTCATAAGATGACAAGATGATCTATTTACCTGATCCATGGAGGCTTGCCCAACAAACAATGCTTTGTAAGCTGAGGCAGCCACTGATAAGGCCCCTTTCACCAGGCCACCAGCAAGGCTATTTCCTGGGCTATGTCTGCAAATCAAAATCAGAGTATAACCTACTCCAACTACCAATAGTTTTCAATTCCAGTGACCCAACATTTTCAGTGAAGATGCCAGAAACTAAAATGAACATTTTCATCCAAAGAGTAGTGAGTAGTGAGATTGTTCTCTTAAAACCATTTGTCTGTTCTAGTTCCTTTTGCCAGAGTAGTGGCTTCCTGCTTCAGTAGTGCAGTTTTTTAAAAGCCTCAGTTGTTCAACTGTAAGGTTAAATCAACATTTCTGAAAAAGGAAGAAACAAAAGGCTAATGACACCTCAAAAATCTCACTAAAAATCAATTGCTATTCACATCATGATGAAATCTGGTTGATTTTTTTTTTACCTAGAGGATTCAGGATACATTGATGGGTTATTTACATTTTCTGGAGATGAAACCTCAGGATCATATCTCTGTAATTCTAGAAGAAAGTGAAAATAAAAGTACATGAGAGCAAGAACAGAAAACAGAGAGAAAATAACTCATCTTTGTGCTCCAGAAGGAATAGAGAATAGTTTTATTTGAACCAAATTTGTAAAATTTACCGGATTTACTTAATAAAAATAATATGTACATACGTATACTTCAAATACACATAAATCTCTGGAGAGCACCAGTCTATTAAGAGAAGGACTTCAGTTAGAAACTCCTGCTCGCAGTCTATCATGTAGAACATTGCAATACAATACCTTCTCTCATTTGGCTAGGAACCAACAGGGCTTCCTCTCTAGTGGGAAAAGTTGCTTCTTGGGAACTTTCAGAAAGAGCCTGATGTCTGTTAGAGAACAACAAACAGGTATTCACAATAGTGTACCAAAGTTCTATAGAATGAAAATTGATACTGGTCTATGCTACACATTCAGGTAGTTCTGTCATAATATAATGTATCTATTATAATATAGTAAAATTCCAGATGGTTCTTTTTTCATTTGGATTTGTGTGTACAGTTGGGTTGGTATATACACTCAGAAATCAACATTTCTCTTTGGGAAGCTACTTATAATTATAGGAAATAATAACATCTTAAGATTCTGGATTATTCTTCGTTTACTTGGTACCTTATTAGCCGTGGTTCCCCACTCTGAGTGGTCAGTGACCCTTCATCAATGGTCTGAGAGGTAATCAAAATATCACTGGTGCTATTCACTGGTGTGTGGCTTTCTTCAGGATTTGCTGGAGCCATGGTCACATTTTCTAAACTTGACTGAGAGCGTGCTGAACTGTACATTGACTTGCCCAGAGGACGACTAATATCAAAACATTCTGGAAGGACAATGATATAATCTTCAGAAAGAGAAGATGCCTGAGTAATGACTTCATCCTGACTATTATTGTCAGCTTTTCCTCGATTTGATTCTTCACCATCTTGCAGTGTGAGTTTTCCTGGCAGAAGACAGGAAATAGTGTTTCAGTATAAATGTCAACATTGCAGTCCTTTCCACAATGCCTTCATCATTCTCTTTTGTAGATATACCCAAGTCACAACCCTCATAAAAACTTATTCCCCATCATCCAGATCATAGGTAGACCTCAGTTACCTGCATTTCAAATATGTATCTTGGATAGGAACAGAAAATAGAAACTATGAATGTGTGTGTTCTGTTCACTGCCCGAACTAATCCCTCCAATTTTCTTAACCAAGTTTTTCAGAAGTTGTATTAACAGAGGAATACAATCAAGATCAAGGGAAGTACTAATACCACTCTATAAAGCCTTAGTAAGACCACACCTAGAGTACTGCATCCAGTTTTGTTCACCACATTATAAAAAAGATGTTGAGACTAGAAAAAGTACAGAGAAGAGCAATGAGGATGATTAGGGGACTGGAGACTAAAACATACAATGAACGGTTGCAGGAACTGGGCTTGGCTAGTCTAGTAAAGAGAAGGACCAGGGGAGACATGATAGCGGTCTTCCAATATTTGAGGGCCTGCCACAGGGAGGAAGGGGTCAAGCTATTTTCTAAAGCGCCTGTAGGCCAGACAAGGAATAATGGATGGAAACTGAACAAGGAGAGATTTCACCTGGAAATAAAGAGAAACTTTCTGACAGTGAGAATAATCAACCAATGGAACAGCTTGCCCTCGGAAGTTGTGGGAGCACCATCACTTGAGACTTTCAAGGAGAAGTGGTTTGCTATTGTTCCTTCTAAGGGCTGAAAGAAAGTCACCAGCTGGCTTCATACCTAAGGTGAGTTTATGACTCCTGGTCTCCAGCCTGATGCCTTAATTACTACACCAAACTCTCATAAACTATGAGTAATTTAGTGAAATCTTTAACAGTAAATCTCGTTATTATGTTACTTTGTTCATCTGATCCAATTTGGGAACTTCCTCATTAAGCAGAGATATGCTACTTACATTCAATTCATTAACTCTTCAGAAAAGCAAAGCCTAACCATCAAGATTTACCAAATTCAGGAGTTGGTACTTTGCCTTCTAATTCCTCTGATACAGAAACAGGGTTAATGGAATCATTGTTCTCTGGGCTGCAGTGGGCAACATCGGACAGTGTTTGCAGAGAATCTAAATCAACAATAACAAAAAAGAGGAAATAATCAATTACGCTGGAGGTATTTTCTGAATATGCTAGATTTTTAACAAGATATTTGAAAGCGCTCACTCTGAAAAGACTTCTTTTTTTGTGGGGGCTGATGGTCAGGTGCAGCATCTAAGGTGAGAGAACGAATGACTGTTTCACATACAAACTGGGTTCCACTCATGTCTTCCTCTCCTTCTTCTTGGTTTCCTGAATTTTCAGCCTTCCCTTTGCTGACTTGAGCTTCTATAAAATGAGATTAAATATTCTTGGCAATATTTACCAAAAATTTCAGAATAGAGAAAGCAGTCATAGATACTGAGTTTGCATTTCATCTCTGGTATCCAATTCATTTTACTTAATGAATGTAAGTACTTCAAGCAGTGAGATACATCAAGAGGAAGTCTAATACCATTCAAGCTACAGGGTTGCAAGAACAAAGTCTTCACAAAACATTAATTTTCAAAAGTCTGATTTGGAGGAAGATTTCAGTACCTGCATATGGCAGCTTTTATACAAAAATCAGAAATACCTAAATTTCTAGGTCTATAAAACTTAGATTTTATAGGATTTGAATACAGGCTTAGTAATAAAGACTTATGTTGAGCCAAGTATATCCTGGTTATCAAGGAATGAAGGGTATCCTGAAGCAGGGGCTATATTGTAAGAAAAAAGCTGAAGATATAAAATACAAACTAGGTAAATCTGTTGAAAGCAATTTAGATTATCTTGTTCTATAATGTAGCTTGACTAAGTGCATACAACCTTGAAATCATTTGCCAGTATCACTAAAACTACCTGGTAAATTTTCCAAATTCTAAAGTTAGCAGCTTTGCAGCACAATAGATTGTCAATAATAAAGCCAATTAAAATGATTGGTCACTCAGTTCTTAGTCAAGACTACTGGCTTCTACTTTGATAAGGAAATACAGTGAAAGAGCAGGGGATTCTTAGGCCCATCACAGTACTTCTCATTGCTTACCAGACAATAATTTATATGTGATCCTCTCATTCTCTTCTTGTTTCTGGTCTAAGTTAGTTGTTTCTGGCAGAGAAATGCAGTCATGGATTTTGTATGGGCTTGGACCTTGTATGGAATCTGGTAAAGTAAGATAAGGATGATACCACAAGGAAGAACCATAACCTTTTTTTTTGTATTTCTGAAACCATTTTAAAGGTTTCCTTCCTACAGATGGTAGGAAAGAAAAGTTATGGACTGGTCAGCAGGTAAGGACTAAACATACCTGAAACCAAATAGAAAGAAATAAAGATTTCCAATAGTTGAGAGAAATGCATCAGCACATGATTAGCTGAGCATCACATATCATATGGAAGTGAAAGGTCCACAAATTTATCCTGTTCAGTTCGACTGTCATTCAATCAGGGATAATACGCTAAACACATCCTAATATGTTGGCCTAGAGTATCAGGGGTAGCAGTGCTGACCCAACTATCCTTACCTTGAGGAAACTAATAAGGAGGGGACTAAGCCTTACAAATTAAAATCTAATTACAGTTCCATACTGTGAGAAACCTCAAAATCTTCCACAAAAAGTAAATAGCACACTGCTTACTTAATAGAGCAGGCAAAACACAGTAATTGCAAAAAGCAGCAGCAGATCCAGAAGATTCCAGGCGCTTGCAGGGAATCTCTACTGAAAATTATGGGCCTTGGCATCCAATAATGCCAAATAGACATACTATATTGGGAAAGCAGGATGAGAATGTATTTATCACAACTTACCAACAGGAGTATTACGAGGGACCTGCTCCAATTCTTGCACTATGTTAATGTCCAGCAATTCAAAGGAGAGCAAATCCTAATGGGAAGAAAACAAAAGTGAACAATTTAATGAGAGAGAAAACTTATGGAATAAACATTTTTCTCTGAACCCATTTTGAATTTTGGTCTGTACCAGACATTTCACCTGGGCTGTGAGAAGATCAAGTGATGGGATGTAAAACTCTCTAGCACTGAGGATTTTCATCTTCGATGAAGAAACTCTGTTGGCCAAACTTACTTCCCCCTTAAATTCTGAAGCTCTTTCCTATAGAGAAAAGAAGTAATACTGAAGGATGCTCCAAGGTGATTTTGAGTCAAACTGTTTTACTCGGGCACTTCATTGTATTGTTTATATGCAAGTACGTCTTCCATACTACCTTGATATCTACATTTTCATTTTGTTAGTCTAGATTAAAAGACTGAATCTATTTAAAATATTTGGTATAATCTGGAATTCTAGTTTGTTTAATGCTTCTTCAGCTAAACAAAAATGCAAAATAAATTTGCAAAGTGTAAATCTTTGTACTTTATAAAATAATAAGTGACACTAGTACTTTCTCCCATTGTTTTGCTCATTCAGAAGTTAAATATTTTGCTTAAAAATAATATATCCCTTATATTATTGTACTGAGAAATAGATGGAACAACAACCCTGCAATTAGTTTAGAATAAAGTTAGTAAGCTAAATAGATTAGGATGTTTTCAGGATCCTATTTTTGTTTGGGAAATCTCAGGCAGACTCATCCATTGATTTTGGTAAGACCTGTAACAGTTCTGCAAATGTTTTGGATGACAACCCTCATAATATTCAATGTGTGTAGACTGATTAGCAGACTGCTTTCTACGCTTTCTTATCAAGATCTCTTTTTTCTCAGTTATACCTGAAAACATTAGGGGTTGAATTTAGGACTTTGGAATTTAAAAATGTTCTTTGCCAATGAGTTCCTGCTCTTTCAGCTGATAGAAGTATTGAATATTATTGACCAAATCCTCCTTGTCCTGAACATATAATTCTACCTGCTGAACAGGAAAAGCAATGGTGCACACACTTTATTTTTCTCTTTCTAGGTCTTCAATTAATTTTGAGCCTGACTGAGATGGATCTATACCACACTGTTATATCCCAACGTTATCCCAAGCACAGATTCAAATTGTTAAAACAAATTAACTAACAGCCCAAAGAATAATTAGCTGATTGATTCCATGAATTAAAATTATTTGAATCAGGAAAGAATATGCACATTAAAGAAGAGGGCCATTGACTGGAGACAATACAGACGTAAGCAAAAAAAAGAGAAGGCAGATATGTAATAGAATTACAAAATGGGAGAGATGGAGAAAAAAATAGAGAGAGGGGGAAAAAAACCCAGTCTTAAAATAGACCCAGGTATATGAGGGCATTACCTCTTCTTTGTAAAGAGACATACTATCCTGGCAAAAGCTAGGCATCAATCTGCCCTGGTCAGGCAGATTGGAAATTGTGGAAGAGGAGTCAACCACAATACTGCACCAGATCCGGGGTCCAAATTGTTCTTCTTTATGTGATAACCTCCAGTGGGATGTATAGGTTCCTTCCGTGCCTGGGGCTTCAAACTCCACTGAGACAATCCCCTCTTCCCCAGGAAGTAGGGGAGGCACAATCACATCTTTTTTTCCAGAAGACATCAGAGTTATGTTTCCCCACATTAATTTTAGCTGAAATATGAAGAGAAAATTATTTTATGGTAACACCAAAACATGCAAATTTCTCATATTGGTCATGAATGAATATTTTAGGCCTTATGTCCTATAAGACTTCAAATAAGTAAATGTTGGTAAACAGAGATTCGAACTTCTGAGTTGAGTTTCATTCTGTGGCTCTCAGGCACTACGCAACACAAAGAATAAATATTGTGAAGACATCAGAATCCTGCATTTAAGTATCTGGGACTAAGACACAGAAGCCCACCCCTCAAGAACCTCTAGGGCTGCAGAGAGAAAATTATTAGATGATCTTGGAGACAAGCAATGATGAAACAGACTAATAACACTTAAAGAGACAAATCACAATTCACCAAATGTATACAATTCTGTGATCTGTGATTCTTTAAAATGAATCCTTCAGTTCCCATTTACTTAGCAACTAAAGCAGCATAGAACCATAACTTCTGCTTTTAACAGCATAGCCAAAACTCCAAAGCAGGTGATGAAGAGTTTAAAATAAACCTTTGTATAAATAAGCAAGTTACATTCCTGAGATCCAGCATTTACTGGACTCAGCCCAAAACATGCAATGAAGTACTAATGCATTTTACAAAGTACCTTCCCAATATTGATGCAGAAAAAGCTAAAGGAGGTGAGGAAAGGGAGCAGTCTCAATGCCAAAGCTAGATTTTAGCATGTATTTTTAAAAAATAAGCATTGAAAAACACCTTGGTATCTGAACTCCAGGTAATGTTGCCTGTGTTCCTCATACACCAGTACTTCATGAAGATAATATTTGGTGGGAGGTGACTTCCATCTGGTACATTCTCATCTACAAAGGCAGCACCCAGTGTAGAGACAATGGGGCATCGCGGCACAGAACTGTGAAATGGAGGAAACCAGAGAAAAACCAGTAAAATTTCAAATCTGCAGGCTCATTAGCCATTCTAACTAGGTATTCTAGGAGCAGTAACCCAACACCCCTAGCTAACTAGGAAAAGCTGGTCTAAAATGTATCAGGGATTATGAACCTACATACTATTGAAATTCTCATTCCTGTAACTTTTAACTGGGCAAAACAGACTATTGTAGGACAACCACTTTTTAACCAAGGTACCTCAACCAGCTATCCTACAGAAGGCTAACTAAAATCTGAGACCCATTGTGATATCCAGAAGGAAACAAGACGAAGTTGTTCTCTGCCCTTTATATTTTATTTTGGTTCATTATACAGACTGGCTACACTGATTCCCCACAACTGGCTGCTGGAATGCGGTTAGTCATGGTAAAGCCAGCAGGATATCAAAGTCATTCCCAATTCCGCAGTTTTTGTTCTTGGTCATTCTGTTACTCTGTTAAGGAAGTATCTTTGAAATGATGACCCAATGAATCACAATTTGCCTAACAGTCTCTTAAAACTGTATTTTTAGAGAAGTAGGAAGTTAAAGATACTGAAAATACTAGAAATGCACAAATCATGAGTTGACTAGGAAAGCAGCCCATAGGCCACTAAAAGCCAACACAGAATATGCAGTATGTGCTTTCCAAACATAACCCAGGTCCAGGCTTGCTTACAGAAGTGTATTGGATTGTAGGCTCTCAGATTTTGTAGCTGTCAAACCAGTTTGGTCAACAGCATGAACGGAGTTCCATAGTTTAAACTTTTGATGCAATTTAAGTTGCTTCTGGAGTTCCGGGTCTTCAGCTTTACACTGTTTCTTTTCTCCTTGTAAATGCTGCTTTTCTGCTTTCAGGAAATGCTTGTCCATCTGCTTCTGGAATCTGAACAATTAGAAATAAGATATCAATTTTGCTTCTCCACTAATAAAAAAATATGTGGAGCTGGATGTCTCCTAAGTTAGCCGGACAGTCCATGGTTAGAGGACCACTGGCAATAAACAAGCATCCTTTTCATTACATCCAAATACCATATTATAGTTGGTTGCCATCTTTTCAGCAGTAAAAGTCATTTAAGGAATCTGCAAGCTTTTTTTGCTAGGCTTAATAAAACAAAGCCAAACAAATGCAGCACCTCTATTACCCACCAAAACAAAGCCCTACCCTATCAGAAATTCTGGCCTTTGTCCATTTCAGTATGGCATTTACAACCACCATCTAGTTCTCCCTGAACAACAGAGCATTCCCTTGTTGCTAAAATGTTTGTCTGCTTGTTTTCTACCTGGTCTTAAATCAGATTCTAATTTTGTCCAATATGAAAATGGAGTCTTTTCCATTTCAATAGAATCTAATCTACTAGAGGGGAAAGAAGGCACGAAGACAAACCGGATGAATTTCCCAGGCTGATATGAACTTAACTATATCTTTGATTCCTCCATGAGATTTCTTCACTGTTTGTATATTCACTATCATGAGCACGCTAAATATAAATAATTCAGAGGGAGTCACAATGGAAGCAAGGAAGTTGGTTGCTTACCTGACTTGCTCTGAAGTGACTAGAGAAGATGACAGCTGCCCAAGACTTTGTGTGTCTGGAATATGGCAGGTGGGCCACCGCAGTTTTAGAAAGATATGATCAGGGTCATGGAAATATAATCCTGCTTCACACAATTCACAGATGTTATATGTCAGACAAACACTGGGAAAATAAGAAAGGCAATGTGGTGAATCTGTTTCTTCTGTTAACTGTTTAAGTTATCTGCTAAAATACTTTCCTAGCTGTGCTGATATATCAGTGTATTTATAAGTACAATATATTTGGATGAAATCTTAGGAAAAGATATAAAAGCAGAATTATGAGCCAGTGAAGCTTCTATAAGAAAAATGAAACCCTAGATTTATTTTCTCAAATGTTTATTGAAAAACTGAATAGGGAGTAGATTTACAAGCTTAAAAAAATACTAATAAAAAGTTTTATCTGCAGAACATTTTGTGTGGACATATATTCCAGCTGTCAGGTCAAAGGAAAGAACCTTTTCTGCTATTGCCTCAACCCTTTAAGCTCCCACACTTCTGCCCTTCTGGAAGTGTATAAAAACCTGGTTTTGCCTGTTGGCTTTGTGGAGACATGAGCCACTGGAAAAGAGTGATAAGGTAAAAGAATATCTCATCCCTGTGCTGTCCATCTCCTTGGTTCTAAATTTTTGTATAGTGTTTTAAATTTTAATTATTTCTGTATTTATCTTTTTAAAGCAGAAATTTTATTGAGAGGAAGGATGTGAAAATCACTGATATTCCTCTTCCAACTATTCAAGAAATATCACTAACTTTACACCTTTGATTGCATGAGATACCCCATGTTTTCACTTTGGCTACATGATGATTAAACTATGTTTGTTAAAATATATTTATATACATCACAAACAAATGTCAGTAGAAAACCTCAGAATACCAATTTCTAACCTCCTGGAAAACCATGGAAATTTGCATCTTAATACCCTTGCCTGTGTCCTACCTGCATTGGTAGCGAATCCCCACTATGGACTTTTGACAATTATTACAGGAGAGCTGCCAGTCATAGGAATTGCCTGGCACCAAGGAACTTGCAGGAGTTTGGTGTCTTGAGGTGTTCATGGAGCTTGGAGGCTGGTTGGTAAGAAGCAGTTTGTCGTTCAACTTCTGTTCCAGCATTTTAACAGTGTCTTGAACAACTTGCTCCCGGAACTGCAAAAGGAAAGGCAGAGAGAAAGAAAAACATCATGAGCAAATGTCTATTGGCTTTTCATTTCTTGCTCCGATCCCCATTCCCAGAGTTGATGCATGTACTCCACTAGAATGGACAGGCAGTAAGTTGGTTTGAAGAAAAATAGTACTGCAGGTCTTCCGGGTTGAGCCCTCTCGCTAACGGGCGGCGGTTTGTGATTGTCTGCGAGCACAGCCCGGCTCTTTCGTCTGAGAGCCCCGATCCTTACGGTTCGGGGCTGAAGCTGCCTTGTAGGGGCGGCAGAGAAAGGGAAAGCTGCCAGACAGAGTGAGGGGAGCCGCATCTCTCTCCTTTGAGTCTGGTCTTTTCCCTCCGAAGACGACAAGAAGTGGTGGTCAATATGGCCACCTTGAAGAGAGGGTTTCAACTGGATTAAGATTTGTGCAGGAGGAAAGAGAGAAGTTGACAGCAGAAGAATCGGGAGTATTGGAAGGTAAAATCAACAAAGGTACCCCGGGACTAAGATAAAAACAAGCTTTTTTTAAAAAAAGAAAAAGAAGCGGCGCAAGTATCAAGTGAAGGAAAAATAGTAAAATATTTTTGACAGCTATAAGGGGCTTCGAACCGGGAAAGGTAGAAGCCAGCGTAAGAATTTAAGTTTGAGGCTCGAAAAACCTTGAATATTAAAACAAAAGGAAAGGAGAAGATTTTGTGTGACAGAAAGTGCCACTCAGTGGATAAAACTGGAATTTAAAGAAGAAGGAAAATATCTTGTTCCTTTGTGGATTGGAATTGTTACAATTTTAAACAAATATTGAAACAAAAAAGCAAGAACTACAGAAGGTGAAAGTTTGAACTTAAATAAAAGACAGACTACTGGACTAGCTGGTGACACTGATACAGACTCTGGGCTGGGTTGAGATTTTAAAAATTTAAAGAAGAAGAAATAAGGAAAATAAAAACTTTGTGGCCATACAAGGAATTAAAATGGAATCTAAAAGCATGAAAGAACTGCTACAGGAAGTGACTGAATTAATTTGGCTTTTGGTCGAAGACATGGAAATGGCGAACAAAGAACAAGAAGAAGGAATCCTGGAAAGGGACGAGCCAGCACAAGGGAAAGCCATCTTAAAGAGACAACTAACACAAAGATCACTACAAATAAAAGGGAAAGGAAGGGTGGTCCAAAAATGAAATCTAAGAAAGCAATTAAAAGGGGAACATTTATGGAATTAGGCAAGGTAGAAAGGCCCAGAAGAAAAGAGAGCAGAAAGGTAATGAGAGAGAGAGGGATTCAAATTGGATGGAGAAGGGATATAGCAGAAAGAGGAGGAGGGGAACAAGAAACAGAAGCAGAAGATAGAGAAATATGGGAATTATATAATGAAGATAGAAACTTGTTTACATAGAGATAATGGCTAAGGTATTAAGAAGGGGTTCTGCATGGAGAAGATGGTAATAAGAATATACCGTAATTATTAAAATATAAAACAATAGAGGGCTACTGACAACAAATTTTTTAGATGAAGGTACACTCTCACTTTTACTTATAAAAAGGTAAATGTTGATTAGATAAATTGAATTAATTGAAATAATTTTGAAGATGTTTAAAAATGAGACTTGTCAGTAACCAAGGTTAATTATTTTTACTATTACTTTGAAATTATAAATAAATTTTAAATTGGGGGATATGTGTTGCAGAACCCGACTGAAAAGATATATAATGTTATGTAGCTTTTCTTCTCTTCTTTTTCTTATTCTATCTTTTGCCTCAAAGGGAATGATTATTATAATCTTATTATGTTAATCACTGAGGTGACACTTTCAAAGTAGTAAAGGGGGTAAGTCTAGGTTTTTAAAATTTTTGTGTTAAAGCTTGGATTGATTTAGAATTATGGAAAGAATACGTGATGAAAGGGCAAATCTGACGGATAAAAGAAATATGTAAATGATAAAAGAGCATTAATAATGTGAAGATAGTTTAAGGATAGATATGGATAAACTTTATTCTTTATATGATGAGCAAACATATTGTTATTTTTCAAGAAATATAAATGCTTAAGAACTATTTATAATAATTTGAAATGAAATGGGGTTATATAGATTGAGATTAAGATCTGAGACTAGGACTAATTTGTTTGGCTCTTTGTTTGCAAAAAATGGAATGGAAGTAAAAATGGGATAAAATACGAAGTTAAATGTTAAAAATACTATAAAACTATTGTCATATTTGCATGTAAAAGTGATGACCCGGAAATATGCTGTCTACTGAAAAGAGACTTATTTAAATTGTTAAAAATTGAATAAAACTTGTTTGAAAAAAAGAAAAGAAAAATAGTACTGCATACAATATACACGTTAATAATTTGGTGTATACTGGACAACCATTCTTATATGCCTCCAGTTATCATACACCAACCATGAGACATGAATGTATTGATTTATCCTACCTCCTGACCATACTACACTAAGCTGGACAAAACTGCCCTCTTAAATCAAATCAACTAGGAAATTTGGGTTTTGCCAATTTGGATCAAATATCAATTTGTGTGTGAAGCTCTACCCATGATGAATAATGTCCTTTTCTTTACCTGTAAAGAGGTGTATTATTCTCCAACTCTGTTTGAATCACCGCCCCCCCATGCCTTTTCTGAAGGCCTCTTGCATAACAAGACAAATAGAAAAGAAACCACATTCACCTTTTCCAAGTAGCTTGTGAACCACTCAGGAGGAACCTCACTGACAAGGAGGTCACTCTAGAAAGATTGAAAAAAACATAGCAGTAAAACTTAACATACAACTTCCTTGTACCTATTCATATTGAACTTGGCAAGACTAAGAGAATAAGTAAAGGCACTCTTCAGACTTTGCCATATTGTTTGTTTGTTATTTGGTATTTTTACTTAAAAATAAGACCAGGCTTGCTGCTAGAAACAATATCATTCTTCTGGCAGAACAGAATGTAACCTGGGCTTTGGTATTCAAGGGGATGATTGGAAGTTTGCCAGATATGTTCAGTCAGCCCAAAATTTTAAAAGCTCAAATCAAAACCTCTCCTATTACTTCTAATAGCCAAGAATAATGGTAGAGTGCATAAAAACTTGAGGATATTTTAGCATAATTTAAACAGCATTATCTGTTTGAATGCATATAATGGATTACTAACTGGTTAATTAAATGTAGCTGAATATTTTGATATTACATTTTGCTAGTGGTTTTGGAAAATAGCTTATGATTTTTGTTCTGCTTATTATGCTCTGGATGAACCATGCGGTCACTACAATTATCATCATGGTTATCATCATAGGGATGAAAGTTTAATATCTTTCTACTGTTCTGCTTATTATGCTCTGGATGGGTATAAAGCAGACAGAGCAACTTCACAAAGCATCTATACAAAGTCTTTTTTTTTGGTTCATCAGGCATCCTGTCAACTCAGTTATTCTTAATGTCCAATCTTTTGCATTTCTGAATTGCGGTGTAGAAAGATATTAAACTCTCATCCCTAGGATGATAACCATGATGATAACTGTAGTGACCGCATGGTAAAAGATTCAGGCTAGAGTGAGGGAGCCTCCCCCAACCCACTAAGGGTCAATTTAGCGACCAATCAGGATTACAGATGTGACCACATGACATGGACTACATTTCCCAGGATACTTTAACTACATTTACCATGATGCATTCCCTTAAGGGGCAGCTCTCAATTCCTAACTACCTATCCCAAATCCCATTAACTCTAAACTGGCTGGACAGCACAATTTTTCAGATTTTTACTACTTTAAAACTTTTAGAAAAATATATGATATATTCAGGGGGGAGCAAGGAGGAGCAGTGAATTCAGTTAATAATTTGTAAGAAACAAATCTTCTTTCAACACATTACTTCTGAAATGTGAAGAATGGTATGTACTCCAAAAACCAGGAAAATATGTACCCTTCAGAAAAAAACCCACTTAATACTTACATTCTCTCATGAATGTTTTGTAGGAATTTTATAGAAATGAAATAAATGGTAAAAAGAAACAAGAACAAGAACAATTAGCAATAAAATGTGGGAAAAATTAAAGCATTAGAGACTAACTTTAGGACAGGTGAAAGCCAGTTCTGAATAATATCAGAGAACCCACAACATTTCATCATTAACACACTACAGACTTTGAATAAATTATCTGCGTATTTTTCTATTTTTGTATAATTAGAAAAAATTTGAGATAATTTCAATAATTATCTCACCCATGAATTTAAGCTCAATATACTATCCCTAAGCTGTACATATCTCAGGAGGATATCTACATAAACTAATATATACATTATTCACCTTAGATCTTAACATCTTAATCTAAAAATAAAGGTTGATTAAAACAGAATGAAGCATTGCCACACAATGTAATGCAATTAAAATCAAAACCTTTGCAAGTTCAGATAGAAAGATCCAGAAAGAAAAACATGATGTTAATGGATAGTTGACAGGATAGTTCCAGATGTCAGAAAACACATCTTTTTACTTTTACCTGTATCTTTTTATTCTTTCTTTTAGTATTTTTGCCTTTTATCACAGTTTGAGCACTTAGGAGCTTCTTTTTAATTTCTGGAACAAATGGTTCCTTAGATCTCTGAGAGACCAGTCCTGAAGGCATGCCTGAAGGAACTTGTAATTCATAGACATTTATTTGGAGCTGTCTGCCTCGTTTCATTGCAATCTGGGGGAAAAAAACTTTCAGTAAAGTTATTTGTACATGGACAGTCATTCTAATCAACTATATATTATTTTAAAACAATCCTATCTTTCTAAACTAACACATTTATTGAGAATCAAAATCTTTAAAAAATTAGCATTGTGACAGGTTAAAATACCTGGCAGAAGGAAAGCAGATGGTCTTGCACTAAGGTCATAGTTTTCTCAGGATTTTTTAAAATTGCAAATTGACTACTGATCAAGCCAGGTGGATGTTATATCAGTAATGGATCTTTTCAAACTCAACATACATGGAGCTTTTCCTAATTTCTAAGGGCCCCCCAAAATAAAACCAATTTCCTCTTTTATGTAATTATTTCTATGATCACTTCGCTCTTAATTTCCTAGAAATTTCCTTAATAGTCTTCTCATAACTAGCAACTGGGATACTAAGTGGTTCTGCCAAAATTCCTCATGCAACTTCTCCATCTATGACAAGAGAGCTAGTACCCTCCACAACCAGAAAAGATATCCATCATACAGGAATTAGACCAGAAAAGAGAATCTAAACTCTCTAAATCTAAAGTTAGGAATCAAACCTTTGAGAATGAAATAATAAGAATAATCTTTCACACAGAGTAAGTTATAAGGACACAAACGCACAAAGACAAGTAAAATCAGAAATGTTGCAAAACAAAAAAGAACTAGATGCTTAAAACTAATATAGAAACTAACAGAACAACCACAAGAATGTGGAGAAAGAAACATAAAAACTGAAGCTCTTAGATGTATTCTGACCCAACTGAAGAGGAAGGTAGTAATTACAGGAGTAATTTGCTATTGTCCAGAGAATAACTTTATGGCAAACTAGATAAACAGTATTGACTAAAAAGAACTTCAGTATCTTGGAACTGGACCAGTATGGACTAGTTTAAATGATTTTATTATCCAAGATAAAATAGAATAATAAAATCTCAGACACATCAAGAAATCTATAAGACTTGATTTGTACTACTATAAAAATAAGCCCCCAAAGTTAGTCTAATCTGTTACCTTAACAGCCTCTTGATATTCCTCTAAAGAGAGAAACAAATCGTGTTAATATTAACATTATCATGTCCAGAATTGCATTTGTAAATAAATCACTATATTTTAATCACATTGGCCCAATATAATTTCACTGATTTGGTAATTCCTTCTTATTCCTTGATACAGATTTCATCCCTCAACTCCAAATCCAATGGCAAGAAAGTTTAGGAAAGAAAAAATTAATACATTCTGCAGGACTTGCTAATTTTATTATGGTGTACAATCCATGTCATTAATTTCATATCTTCAAATGTAATGGAATTGTATATTCAAACTATTTAAAAGAAAAAAAACCCCAAGAAGAATCACATGTCCTAGGTCATGGGTGTCAAACTTGTGTCATGTGACATATCACAACTTTCCTCCAATTCACTAAACCAGGCGTGGGCATGGTCAGCGTGTCATATCCGGCCTGCGGACCGCAAGCTGGACAGCCCTGTCCTAGGTAATATGATCTATCCACATTTCAGTTCTGAATTAATTTTGAGAAAATTTAAATGTTTCACAAGTGAATTAGCATTGAACTTAATAAACTTTATATAATAGGAAATGACAGAATAAAGAGTTGAAGACATTAGGTTCAGCCTCCTTAAAAGACAATGTAAAACTGCAGATACAAACCCTCATTCTAATGTAGAAATAGACAAATGCTAGGTAACTAGATAATAGCTGAATATAGTATTTACAGGGAGAAAACAAGGCATGTTATGTTATGTACAAAAGTATACTTCTCAGTACTATTATTTCTATGTGTCCCTTATTTATATCGCTGCCTTTATTCACACCACCACAGCAGGACTCAACAGATTTTATGAGTCAGCCAAAGGCAACTTACCTGCAGTATTTATGGATATCTGTGAAAAGAAATGAAACCATGAAAGGAGGCTTTAAATTGCTGCTAATAATATTCATAACAGGATTTTTCACGTGATCATTATAGAACAGTAGTTCAGCTTCTGACATTATTTCTTCTGACATTTATTTCTTTATTAAACAGATCTTTTCCCCATCCTGCTTTCCTACTAAGAACTACATGGTTCGAAATAAAATCAACAAGGCCATCCAAATTAAAACTGTAGAAAAAGTTCTTTCAACAAATATTGCTGGTTAGACCATATTCAAATGTAGTCAATGTCTCTCCCCTGGCCTAAATATGCTGCCATCTCAATGTTATGGCTTATCATTTTAAAGATGACTGGTATAGGTACCAGCCCATCCCAACTTGGTGTTCTCTGGATGTCCCAGCCAGAGTTCTATGTTGGGTAGGAATTTTGGAAATTGTAATATAACTCATATCAGGAAGTACAACTAAAGCAACTAAAAAATAAATCACTCCTCCTTGGACAAAAATATTTTCTGTCATATCTATTTCTCAACATTGGGAAAATTTGGAGGAAAATGCACGTACATTCTTCTTGTTTTAGACATAAATTATTGGTCTTTTCATAATTTCAAGAGCAAAATATTTTAAAGCATTGTTATGGAAGAGGAAGGGGGCAGGATTCAAGGAGTGACCTTATTTCTGCTATAAAGAAGTAATTAGTGACTTACAACTGTTTGTTCAGTGACCCTTCAAAATTATGATGGCACTGAACAAAGCGACTTACAGGTCTTGCCCTAAGTTCCAACCATTATAGCACTACCAGTCACATGATAAAAATCTGGACTGCAGGGATCACATCCATATGACTAGATTCATTGCCACTCCCACCTCAACATGGGAGAAGGAAACAGCTGCAGGAAAAGCGAAAGGTAAGTGGACCCAGGTATGATAGAACAAGCAAAAGGCCCACACATCTCAGGAATGGCAGGAAGGAAGAGATGGCTTATGTGCTAATGTGCCTAGCTGGCTGAGGTCTTCTGGTCATGGTAGGTTTCTGCCCATTGGTAGGCCTAACAAGCTGAGGCTTCCAGGTATGGTGGTAGAATGAGGCGGCGCAGGCATCTCAAGAGGGGGAAGGGAGGAAGTCTGCGAGTCTAAGACTGTAATAAATTGATTGAGTTGGTGGACCTAGCCAATTACAGCCTTGTGAATCACAGATTTCCATATGTTAGTAGGTGCCAGGGGTCCCAAGGCCTTCATCATCTCTTGACCTGCATGGTCACTTAATAGAGCTGGGATTATGATCATTGAGTGAGGCAGTTACTTGGATGACTTACAAAAAAAAATCCGAGCTTAATTGTGATCATAAGTCAAGGACTATCTGATTTTTAAAAAAATATTTTCAATCGTGAAGTGGTAACAAGCTTCCAGAGAGATGTCAGAAAAATTAGATAATCTGTGAAACTAACTATTACAAAATACAGATCAGATATTGACTGGAAGCTATTTTGCAAGGAGAAAAAAAGCTTCTTTATAAAAATATATATGAAGCTCTTTTTAGTGTTCTATTCTTTCAAAAGCACAAGGATACACTTTTCATTTTTAAAATGAAGCCTTCATAGGGATATAGAAGTACAGTACCTCATCATGGTCCTCATCTAGGTATTTGATCTGGATATCTTTCAGTTCAAATGAGGCTTTCACCTACAACAGAAATTAACTGTAGTGAAATGTCTCATCTCCATGACAGTGAGAAAAAGGCAGCAATGATTAATCCTTTTATTGATATCTCAAAAGTGTTAATGAAGCCAAGAGCAATTCTACCCCTTTTTGTCAAATCCAAGCTATATATATGTTGTACTTAAAAGAATCAAAGCTTTGCATCCCAGTCAATAAGTCTATAAGCTGTTTACAATATTATGCACATACCTACCTTCCCCATTAATCAAAAGGTGACTTTGGCAGTCTTAGTGTCACCTCCCTTACCTGGTAGACTTGAGTTTTCAACCAAATTTCAGATTTACTAAAAATAAATCAAGTAAATAATTTCATCTAACAGATGCACTGCATTTACTAAAAAATTTCTGGGGAACTTGAGAATAAAACTAAAATTCTTAATACCCAGTACATGAGTTTCTTCCAGTAAAAAAATATAGTGTGCAAAGTTGTGAAAAAATGAGTATACACAAGTATACTAGCAAGTTAAAGATTTCCACACAAAGGGCAAAACAACCTTATGTCAATATTGAATTAAACCACTTGCAGCAAAAATATGCAAGTCCATGCCCATTTTTAAATACTGTTTCTACAGCAGCTCTAAATTTACATTTAATCTTGACTGGAATAATAGTTTTCATTTCTTTTAATGTTAAGTGCTGGTCCAAAAAATCTGTTCACTTACAAATAACATTTAAAAAATGAAGGGAACACTATTGAAAGCTTGATATATTTTTATTATTATTTAGTATCCTATACCAATTATTAGATTAATATCTAGATTTGATTGCTAGAATTTGTTGTTCCTAGTACTAATCTTGCATTTATACAGCTGTGCATAAATCGAGGGAGAAGGTTGAAGTTGTAAAATATGTTAATGTTATACTAGTTTGACTACTGCATAGCTGGGATACTATAGATATGTCAGCAATGCAACAGCCAAATTGCCTTCAACCTTTTCCCCAACTATGGAATTAATGAAGAGTGGGGACTTTAATACAATTGCTTTAATAAAATTTGTCCAATTTGCTAATCAAAGGATGGGAAGAAAGCTGAAATCATTCCATGAATGACTAATAAATACACTTAACATTTTACAGAAATAATCCATTCAAATTTTTATTAATTGTTGGTTTACCACTTCAATTACAATAGGAATTCTAAGCAGGCTATAAAATACACATTAGAATTAAACAACGAAGATAGGGGAAAAAACCAAATAACTAAAGCTTATTAACAGTCACATTGGGAAAATGGGATGACCAATTACAACTCATCTGAAACCTATCTCCAAAAGTGGGCTCAGAGACCATCCTATTCTAGGGCCTGCTGAAAAAGCCAGATGTTTGTGAAAACTTAAAACAGTAAGTTATGTGAGGACAGCAAACAGATCTATTAAAACTGTTATTGATCAGTGAATCACAATTGGCAAAGACCCAACTCACCATGGCTTGCATATCAACCCATGTGGTTTTAGATGATACAAGGAAGTCGAAGTTATTTCTTTTGAAGGTCACATTGAAAGTTACCTGGGGATCCATTATATAAATCTGTGGATAGCAAATGAAAACATCAATTAAAAAACAATGTAGTTGTTCCAAACTTCTTTTTGAGAGAAACCAAGCAATCACAATATTTTTATGTAGTTCAAAAAACCAGGAAACTGGGGTTAGGGCCACCTGAATTTTTCTCTTCCTCACCCCACCCTTCTATTCTCCTAAACTGTGCTTGCTTGCTTATGAGAAAGATAAAAAAACAAAGATGAAATTAAGGAGCTTTCATCATGTATTCTGACTGCTAATCAATGTTCATGGATACACTCTGTGCTTTGGTTAAGCCAGGTGCACAGTTCTGCACTTCAGGTTCACCTAAGCAAATACACCAAGATTAAAATAAGGTTAATATGGATTAATCATGTTAGTCATGTCATACAGAGAATATGGAATAAATAAAAATCCAAATTGGGTTCATAAACACCATTATGAATCTCTGCAAAAGAAGTTTATTGACAAGAAATAACAATAGGCAAACATAAAGGCTAACTTATTGTGAGATACTAGAATTTTCTAAATTTTGTAAAATACAATTTTAAAAATTGGGGCAACAGGATATAATTTTAATGGTTCTCTTATTTACAATTAGATTTAAAATAGACAAATTTATAATTTTGAACATTCTAAGACTGAAACAGAACTATGTACAAATATGAATATATAATTGCAAAAACATATAAATCTATTGAAATTCAAAATGGAAAAACAGTTACAGAACTTTGGTTTTTTGTAACTACAAGGTTATTGTATGCACAAATCAAAAAGATTTGGCATTATCCACAATGGAAGAATGGATAATACAAATCAAGACTGGGAATTCTAGAACTTTGCACATATTCATAAGTGTGTTGTAAATTCAATTGTATTTGCAGTTTGTAATGCTTCCCAGCCCATGACCAGCAATGTTCATGTTTAATCTAACATGTAATCCAATTTTAACTTACTATAAAACATGTTTCTGTATTTGTTTCATTAATCTACTTCTAGTTTACAATGCATTGTATACAAGGCATATATACACCTTTTTGGTTGCTCTTCAGAATGGCATTGCTCTGAGGAAAAGACTATGAAATGGAAATGCGCTTTCTCACCATTTTGAGGTAGAAAAGGAAGTATTATTTAGGCATACTTTTATAACTGTTACGACTATCATTAGAAAAGCAGGTCTACAAAAGATATTATCAAAAATAATCACTTGACATTGGTCTAGATTATTGAAATCACTTATCCCCACACGCCCACAGCAGTGCAGCTCTGCTTTTAAATTTTATCGAGCTTTATTGTAGGGTAGGACCCATAAACACCAGCATGTTGCCTTACTTAGAAGAGTTTTGAAAGAAAAAAAATATTCTGGAATAAATATTTTTTATGTTCCATACCCTTACAGGAACTTAAAAGTGATCTGAAATAAAGAGTTTTGGCTACATAATAACTTTACAAACATTCTAGACAAACACCAAGGGACAACTACCATCTTGAAAATCCTTGGAACAGGAAATTGCATATCTTGGGATCTACCGGAAAGTCACCATCTTAACTGGCCTACTTGCTACAGCGCAAGATACCTAGTTAGTAGGTTATCCCTGGGATTAACCGCAGTATTAATAAAACTACGAAAACACACGGGTTGCGACCTTAACGCTGCAATTATGTGCTTACGTTTATGGAGGTAAAAGCATCAAAATTGACGAATATATAAATTGACGAATATATGTAGTAAGCATACATAGCATTTATCTCAATATCACACATTTACTCGAAGAAGATATTAAGGGCGTTTCCGTTTGGCTTGGCATTAAAATCAAAACTGCCAACTTGGAAAGCCTTAAAAAACAATTATAACGCGGGAGCCCGAAAAAGTTGCCCTCCTGTTGAAGCAACTATCAAAAACCAAACGGGTCATTCGCTCCTCACAGGGACGGGAGAAGAGCAGACTTAGTAACAGCGTTTTCCGAGCACAAAAGCAATGCGGTGGCCGCTTCTTCTCCAGGACGAAGCTTACTTCCTCGCTTACCAAACGCTCAGCAAACCCCCATCAGTCGGCGTCCACCACCTGGCGCCCTCCAGCTGCACTAAGCCGCCGCAGCCCATGGACGTGGAGGCTGAAGCCGAGGGGGCTGTTCTACTACCCCGCACGACTGGAGGACGCCTCTTGGGGGAGGCAGCTCCTTTAAAGAGAAGGGCCGGGGAGGCAGTAGGCGTGCTGGACGGAACTTACTGGATTGTCCAGCAGGTCCTGGACGTCTGACGAGTGCACTTCGGCAAAACCGAAGGTTCCACGCTCAGCGTTCGCCATCCCCTCCCCACGCTGTGACGCAAAAAAATTGCAGGCTCTCGTCTCAGCTTCTGCAACCGCTGCTGCTCAAAGCAACTGGGCAGGGGCCTCGGTCGTTTATACTATTGGCTAGCCGCGGGGAGAGAGGCGGATCCTGTAAAGAACAACAATAACAAGTAACGCATCTCATTAGCAGGGGAAAGGGATTTCCGGGTCCAGGGCGTGGTAGAAGCCATTTTTACGTGTCTTCGGTGTTGCAAACCAGCCAATGAAAAACCAAACATTTGATTGCCATAAAAAGATCGCGGCAAATACAAAAAATGTCCGAATTCACATTGGATTCTGTGTGGATGTTTTCCTTATTGGGAAGAAATTATCAGTCGCTTTTCCGAGACTTCTCCCACTATATACCAATGGAGATTGTGTGGAAAGAGTTCATAGTTTTAAATTTCTAGGAACTCATATTTCCGACAATCTTACTTGGTCGGTCCACACTAAGGCCACTGCAAAGAAGGCCCAACAGCGCCTGCACTTTCTGAGGCTGCTGAAAAAGAGTGGTCTGGGTGAAAAGTTGCTGGTTACTTTTTACCATTCTACCATCGAGAGCATTTTGGCATACTGTGTAACGGTGTGGTATGCTGGGTGCTCTGTAGTGGATAAAAAGATGCTCCAGAGAGTTATAAACAGCACAAAAAATCATTGGTTGCTCTCTTTCTTCTTTGGAAGAGATTGCAAAGACCAGACTCCTCTCTAGAGCACTAAAAATCTCCACAGACCGTTCTCATCCTGGTCATTCATATTTCGAACTGTTTACCATCAGGGAGACGTTATAGGTGTCTTAAAATGAGACTAATAGGCTGGGAAACAGTTTCTTTTCCAAGGCAATAATTGTCTTGAATCAAACAGTACATTTGTGATTTAGTTCTTTGTATAAAGTGGCATTTTAAACTAACTTAATATATGTTTTAAGTAGGTTTTAGACTAGGTTTTTAATTATTATTATTACTTTAATTATTTTACTTTTTAAATACTGTGTAGTATGATTGTGATGTGTTTGGGGCACTGTGCTGGAGTAGCTTTCAAATTTCATTGTATTTTGAATGCAATGACAATAAAGGTATTCTATTCTATACTATGAACAAAACACCATGCAACCATTTATTTATCAAACTTGTGTGCCGCCTATCACGTCGAGGGAGACTAGGTGGCTTACAGACAAACCAGCTTACTTTTTTTTAAAGCAAAGCTATAACGAGAGCGAGTTTGGTGGTTTGGCATTGCCTTCTTCCCTGGGCTGAGAGAAAGTGACTAGCCCAAGGTCACTGGCTTCATGCCTAAAGTGAGGCTAGAACTTCTAGTCTTCCGGTTTCTAGCCTGTGATGTCTTAATCACTACACCAACGGCTTCAAACTTGGCCATTTTAAGACTTGTGGACTTCAACTCCCAGAATTTCTGAGCTAACATGACTGGAGGAGGGATTCTGGGAGTTGAAGTCCACAAGTCTTAAAGCTGTCGAAGGTCAAACTGACCTTCCATGCTTTTTAGCTAGCTTTTATTACATTTGAATAGGCCACATTTCGGTTGACAGAAATTAGTGATAAGATCATTTCATACCCAAGCAGCGAGGACTGTAACACCATTCTTTCCCACGCCTTTCTGGCGTTACCAATTGAAGGGGGCGGGGAGGTCTGTTGCAGTCATCGGATCCGGAAGCTGCAAGGCGATTGGTTAGCAGGGAGGAAGGCGCGGGAAAAAAAAACAGCTGGAGGCGAAAGGAATGGAAGTCTCTCTTTAGAGGCGGCAAGAGTTTGGAGAAGGAAAACAGCGTTTAGGTGAGTAGTAGCTATGTAGCAGTGTAACTCGGCAGTGACGGCAGATTATGGTTGGAGTTTAGATGCGCGTTTTTTAAACTTTCGGAGATTTTGATATTGTTCTATAAATCAACAGGCGATTATTAATATTATCACCAAAGGCGTTCAGGGGGAGATGATACAAGCATCTAGTTCATATGATAAAAGACTGGAATAAGGGGGAGAGAAAATGTCTTTGTCAGCTAACCTTTCTTTCGGCTGAGTCTGTGTAAGCTTCTTCCATTTTTACTATACTCACTGTAAAACCAGGGAAAGGAGAGTGGCGCTGTGTAGTAAAGTAACTTGATTAGATATACGTGTGATAGAAGAATCTTTAATTTGATTAAAGTTTAGTAGTTAAAATAGGGCATTTGTTTCCTGTCCATTAAAAAAAAGGTTTTACCTACAAAATGAAAGAAGGAGGTGGAGATGGGTAGAAAAAGAACGGTCATCAGTAATGCCTACTTAAAATTTGATTTCATGAAATTATTTTGGATAGTTTGTGAAATTAGATGGCAATAATGCTGAAAAATACTCTGGCAATAAATCAAGGATATTATTTACTAAAATTTGTTTATCAAAATTTTATGAGAAATATTGTGGAGAAATTGTGTGAGACTCAGTTGAGTCACTTATAAATGAAGAAGGGAAATTCTTATAACAATGTTCAGGATTCTGTATGACCACAAATTAGCATTACAGAGAACATAATTTGGTGTAGTAGTTGGAATATCAGATTAGAAATAGAGATCGTTAGTTCTAGCCCTGCCTTAAATATGAAAACTGCCTGGGCGACTTTGGGCCAGCCATTCTTAGCCTAGCTAACTTCACAGGGGTTTTGTTGGTAAAATAGGAGGAAGATGCCTAAATACTTTTCAGCATCATCTATATCTAATTTCACTATCGGAAATATTTGTTACCTTGAGTTATTTATAAAATAATAAAGGAAGCAAATAAATAAATAAAGCCTCCTGGGTGATCTTAGAGTTAGACCAATCTCTTTATCTTGAAACTATGGCGTGATAAATTTGGCAAGGACCTGCTAAGAAGCTGACCCCTTAACTTGAGAGACACACTTTTTTGCAAAGGGGCTTCTTTGCCCACCCAAAAATATAAATCACAAATAATTCAGGCAAAGAAAAAAAAGGGGGGGTGTCAATTTCTTATTGATCCAAAATTTAATTATATGCCCATATAATTGAGTGTTTAAGGTTGCTGACCCCTGATTTAGTATTAAAGAGACAAGATCGTGCAAACCAGAAGAAATTGCCTTGTCTAAGAAGGCGGCATATGTTTTCCTAAAGTTAGAATAGAGGCCTAGACTATGTTAAAATTGCTAATACTATCTTTTAAAATAATAATGAATCCTAAAATACCAGGTAACATCTTCAGCACAAGAAGCAGGCAATGGCAAACCACTTCAACATCTTTGCAGGTACTAGTTCAGACAATCGCCAGGTGTCAATGATTCAAAGGCATACACACAAACATAGCACTATAGATACTTATTGAAATCTGTGCAGTTCGTGTTTCTTTGGTCTTGCTAGCTATGTGGGAATTGATAGTTACCTCCATAGATCTTTTTTGTGTTATACAGATTCAGACCTGTTTCCTAATCTTTCACTGCTTCTTGATTATTTGATCTGCAAACATAGAAGAATCTGAAACATCAAAAATAATGTGTCCATAATATTGTGCAGTTTTAATTGCCTACTTCAGAAGTGTTTTATATATATTCCAAATAATTTGTTAAAAGTCAATATAAGCTATAAAAATACAAGGAAAAAAAGACAAGTATCTTCCTTTATCCCAGCAGGGAAAAACAATAGTTTAACATCAAATCATAATTAGCTTAACAACTCTCTTGCTTAGCAACATAGATTTTGGGCTTGGTTGTAGTTGTAAGTCAATGACTACCTGTAATCTTTCTTCTATCCATAGTTAATCCCTTATGTAAAATAAAGAAAGCCAGTCAATCTTTGTCAGCAAACTTCCAATAATTGAAACCAAAGTATAACTATTTTTTCTTTTAACCCTGATCAAACAAGCATTTTATAAACCTTCTCTGAGCTTTAAAAATTATTCTTTAACCCCTTCAAAAAAGTTCCAGAAATAGTTTGCTCATCTGTCTTTCAAGGTGAAAATCCTTCAAAATTCTTTAATAATTTCTTTTGTATCACTATCTACAATTTATCTTTTGCTTGTTATTTCAAAAAATGTCTGTCCAAATCTTAGCCAGAGCTCTTTTGAATATCCAGAAGAAAAGAGTATCTGAATCAGTTTCCTATTCATCTCAGAACCACTTCTATTATATTGAAATCCAACTCATTCTTGTTTTACAACTTCATTAGAACATTCTGTCAAATTTATCAAGTGTTTTTGCCATTCTATCCAAAAGCTTGCCTGAGATGAATTTAGAAGTTTGTACTAAGGATTTCTGCTCCATTTTCTTTATCCACTCACTCTAAAGTCCAGCCTTCAAGGTTTCCTTATCATAAAAAAACTCAAAGGAATACTCAGTTTCCCAGAGAAGATACCTTCTAAATAATTCAAAGTTATAATTCCAACTTCCATTGGCCCCCTAATTTGTTATTATCTTTCCAGATTCTGTATACTAAGCACTCTTTTGCTTCATTATCCAAAAAATACAATGTAAAACAAGTCAAGGTGGAAACTCAACTAAAACTTTGCTGGTCTGGAGGGTCTTAATCTCTTCAATATACAATTTTTTAGAAAGTAATCCAAGAAAGTGATTAAGATATCAGGCTCAATCAAGCTTAATGTTCATAAAGGCTGCTTTGCAAGAGTGAGCTTGATGTAATCCCGATTCCCAACTTTCCATCCAAAGCTGACCATGGCCTACTATAAGCAGCAGCTGTTCAGAATCACATGGATGATCTCAACAATCTTGTTTGTTCCAGAGAAATTAAGCTGCCTCTATCAGCGTCTATCCATGATTTTCCTCACAAAAGCTGTCTTGCCAGTCAGCAAAAGCCAGCAAGATGTCAGCTCATTATGGCACTCATGACACCATGGTAGGAATTCTCCAGAAGATGTTTTAAATTTAGTTATATAAAAAAATTCCGAGACTCAGGCCTCGGGTACCAGTTTTATTTTATACCCTTTGACCTAGAGTAAAATATTTGAGAAGTACATGTTATACATTCACAGAGGCATTGTTAGTTTCATAGTTATACTTTGATTCTAAAGTCAGTTTCTGATGCCCATGGCTTACCTTATATAGTTATTAGAAAAAGCTGAGTTAGTGCCTTACTTTAAAGTCCTCCAATTCATTGTTTCATTTTATCTTTTATAACAATGTTTTAAAATATTCTTCCGAGGTTCCTATTTTTACTTTATGGCCATCGAACTATTCTTCAGGGCAAGCAGATTGTGCATATCACAGAAAAACATTCATAGTAGGAAAAAGAAATTAAAGATAAAAAGAAATCTAGCTAAATATAATTTACACTATCGTATATCTTTGTTTTTGCAAACCATTCTTGCTTCCACCATAATTATTGTCTTATTCATTAAGCTTCTCATCTCTTTCTTTTTAATAATCTCATGGATTCTTTCCAACCATTTTTTTCAACTGTGATTGCCATCATGAAATTTGAATTTGAAATTGGCTTTTCTTTTTCTTTTTGCTTATGAATCTGTATTCTAATACTTTTAAAATGTCCTGTATGATTTTCTTTGGTCTTTGCCTGGAGATTCTTTTCCTCTCTCTACCCACAGTATTGTCAGTTTTTGCCTTGTTCACATCCCATTCATAGTTCACTCTTATACTGGACTTATTTTGTTATTTGATCTTCATTCTCTCTATATTCCAACTCATCACATGCTTCCAACTCAAATTCCACTCTAAAACCTCAGCCACTGAAAGGATCCTGAAAAGAACTGAATTAGCCCTAATCAGAAACGAACTCCACAGGAAAAGATTCCTACTAGACCAAACCAACAGGGACCTACTCACTCTCCACCTCAAACTCAGTAACAAAATCTACCCAGCAGTCTGGGACAAATCCAAACAACTAGCCCTCTGGAGAGCCAAAACAGAAACCTCCCACAAGACAGACACACCAACAAACTCCACAGACTAGAGAAATGCCAGAAGCCCAACCCCCCACAACAATGCATGAAACAAACAGTATACAACATATCAGACAGAACCCTCACCATAGCAGAAACCAGTGTCCTTTCCAAAGGATTCAACATTGCAGTCACCCCCAAACACATCCCCACCGAAAACATCATATATGGAGTTGAAGCTAGCCTAACCAAAATTAACCCAGATGTAGCCAATAAAATCAGACTTGAAGTCACCAACGTCCTCTGCTCCAGCAGTCCACCCAGAAGCAACTTACACAAAGAAGAACAAAAAGGACTCACCAACTTGAGGAAAGACAACAACATAATCATTCTCCCAGCAGACAAAGGCAACACCACGGTCGTGATGAACACATCTGACTACCAGTCCAACTATCCAACCTACTCCAAGACCCCACTTACAAACCTCTAAATACAGACCCCACCACCTACCTGGAAAAAACCACCAAATCTAAAATAAAAGCCTCACCCATCAGTGAAGAGATCCAGCAAAGAATCATCCCCAGAGAAAAATCATCCAGATGCCCTAAGCTCTATGGCCTCCCCAATATACACCAAGAAGGAACACCACTCAGACCCATAGTCAGCTCCATAGGCTCACCTCTACAGAATCTTGCCAAATTTCTCGCTAAACATCTCCAGCCCTACACAGAATCCATCACCTCACATGTACAAAACTCTTTCCACTTCATAGAAACAATAAAGAAACAAAACCTACAACCCAGCAACCTACTTGTGAGCTTCAACGTCATATCCCTACTCACCCAAGTATCTATTAAAGAAGCCTTGACAGCTATCCAAAACAAATACAACCCCCCTAAGCACATCCTAGATCTGACCAACCACTACCTAACCAACACATACTTCATCCACTATGGACAAAGATACAAACAGATAGAAGGAGCACCTATGGGATCACCCCTCTCACCCGTCATCACTAACATATACATGGAACACTTTGAAACCAAAGTTCTAGACAAATCCGAACACAAATCCAAACTCTGGCTTAGATATGTAGATGACACTTTCGTAATTTGGCCATACGGGAAAGAAAAACTGGACAACTTCCTCACACATCCCAACAGCCTTCACCCAAAAATACAATTTACAATGGAAACAGAAGCCAACAACCAACTTCTCTTCCTGGATGTCCTAATCTACAAAAAACCCAGTGGCTCCCTAGGACACATCATCTACCGGAAGAAAACACACACCAATCGCTACTTAAACACACAATCCTATCACTACCCTGCACAGATCAACTCTGTAGCCAAGACCCTCATCTCCAGAACCAAATGCCTAGCCAACAAAGACCACCTGAGAACAGAATTACACACCCTCACTAATGTATTAATTTCCAATGGATTCCAAAGAAACACAATTACTAACCTCAGCCACACAGGGTCTTATGAATAAGCCAACCAATCTGCAAACATCAACTCCATCAACCAATCAAGAAGTAACAGCACAGCCAAACAACCCGCTTACAACAGCCAACACACCACACCTCCCCACCAATATTTATAGAGAGACAGCAGCTCCGATCACACTTTGCTGGCACAAGCACGAAGCCGAAAGCACCAGCCTGAAGATGGTGAGTGGGACTTCATCGAAACATCGCCAAGATACTCTCAATCTTACACGGGAAAAGACCCGAACACGCCAAGACCTGCATACCTGTACCCGTGAAAATCTACGAAAGCAAATATATACACATGCACACACACACACTTTCACTTTTGTTTACTATCTTAACTTTTTTTTTTCATCTTTAGTAAACATTCTACCATATTATATAAATTCATCAATTTGTCTTCTTAAGAATGAGAAAAAAATTATCTGGTGGGGTAAGGTGTATCAAAGACAGAAGTATCTCAGGTGCCTCAAGGGAAATATAGCTGAACAATGGCATTGTTGTTGAGCATGGAACATAGAGTATGGTTTTAAGAAACTTGAATGGCTTGTAAAATAGGAGCATCCTTATAACTACTGAATTGAATACTATAACAAGCCTGGGATGCTGCTTTATAGATTTTTGATGATTGAAATTCTTCATCTAATCAATCTGTCTTTTAATTTTTCACACCTGAGATTTGAATATCTAACTAACTGAAGTAAATGTCATTCGAATATGTTGAATTTAATTCTGAATTTAGATTAGGTTTCTATTTCAGGGACATGAGATAAATTGCTGTGCCAGTGCCACTGAATTCCTTTTTATGTATATTCTCCATTACATGCTTACTTTTTTATAATCTTCTCATTTCCAATGAAAGGAATTACAAATATTAGTTCCTTTCTTGCTGTTTATCCCAATGTCAGTATGGGCAATCCAAAGAACAGGGGAATGTTGGGAGGCAAGCAAAAACCAAAGGAGTGAAATTGATTAGTCTTGTCAGTTTTGAGCTGACTATCCAGGTGCCAAGATGAACATTTCAAAGGCTAGTGGGTAAAACAAAAATAGAGTTGTGGTCATGTGATTTTCCATTTAGCAACTGCTTCCCTTAATATTAGAGATACCAGTCTCAATTGCGGTTGCTAAATGAGAAGTACCTGCACTATATTTCAGAATGCTACACAAAATTAACATTTTTTTTCTGTTTTCAAAATGTATAACTAGCTATGGATTTGCCTGTTCCAAATGTTGGTGAAGTTTATGAACTGCTGCAAGCTTTGCAGAAGACTTTGGAATGTCCAATCTGGTATGGAAAAAAACAAGTTTTAATATCTAGATTTCATTAAAAATGCATAATATCTAACAAACTCTGATATGATACATCTGGATATCAGATAAACAACGTAGGGAAGGCTGTTCCAAAAATATAAATTATATACAGCTTTATTTTCACAGTGCCAGAATTTGTCTATAGTATAATATGTTTTGAACATTCAGGACATTAGAAAAGAATAAGTTCATCTTCACTACATATATAAGATGCAGGTGTGAGAAAGAGTTATATCAGGCCTCTACTGCTGGGAGGAAAATATGATTAAGAAGACCTGGGTGATTTTTAAAAAACTTATTCCCCTTCATTTCTGAGACCTTATTGGCAGCATAATCAAAGAGGAACAGTACAATTAGTTATATTTCCTGCCACACTGAAGTTTCTTGGCATACTAAATAGAATTTCATTTTTTGGGGTGTAAAATAAGTGGTTTTGCATACAGAATAGTTATTCTGGTAGCTAGATATATAATATGAATAACAACCTTTTGCATAATCTCTGTGTTATATAAATAATGGAAATTTCTAAACTATTTGACAAAGTTTAACAGTATAGCTAGACCTTACCAAGTGACTGGACTTGAGCAGTGACAGGTCAAAGTAACGTCAGTGGTGAAAAAATAACTTTGGAACAACACCTAGATTTATGACTTGCAACATCTCTTTCACAGTCACTTGTTAGTATTGTCCTATGCCTGGCCTATTTGTTTTTCCTTCTTCACAGAGAGGAGGGTTTGCTTAAACAAGCGATCTCTTCCTGAGCTGCTTTTCTCCCCAATGTAAGGCTTCCCCAAAAGATGGTAACAAGTTAATAAGCCAGTTCTATGACCTTAATTAGACTGTTTGCAACTGCTGCTTGTAACTGACAAGAGTTTAATCACTTTCACAATTTCAGCACTTGTTTGCCACCATAATGGCCCAGAACTAGGAGTGCACTAGACAAACAGCTGACACTAGCACATTCTTTCTGTTTGTGTTCCAGCTTATTCTTTTGCTTTCCTCTCCACTGATTTTAAAGACAAATGTTAATTCTCTACTTGCTAATTACCCCTGCAATGAAAACTGGAGTGAGCATTACAAAGGGCAGGGTAGTGGGGGAAGAAAACAGAAACAAAATCATAAGTGTTGTCATGATCACTGAATTTCCTATTAGTGACTACAGCGCTTAGTGAGTTGCAGTCCCAACTGTGATCTCTAAAGGACTACCTTGTTTATACTATATAATACAAATATGTAATATTTCCTGTTGATATAAAAATTCGTGTGAATTATTCCAAGTTAGTAATCACACATACTATTAAAATATTGTAATAATACGAAGTACATTTTATTTTCTACAGAATAACTTAATGCAATTATTTTTTGCAATGTAACATCAATGATTCTTTGATGCTTCATTTCTTTTTGTAATTACAAAATAGTTGCCTTTAGATGGAGCTCTGTAGCCATATTTTTGAGCTAGGTTTTTTTTGTAGAATTTCTTTGAGGGCAAGGCTATTTTGATATGCAATATGTTCAATATTCTGTCTCTTTATTCTTTTGTATTATTTGAGAAGTTTTGGATGTTCACATGTAGCTTAAAGTAAAATCATAAATATATATGCATGTAAATATAAATGAACACTGTACTAAAACAACTATAATAAATATTCTCATAAAATATATAAAATCGATCAGTATCAGTAGTTACTGGGGAAGAGGGCAATTTTGGTTTGATTGTTAAAGGGACAATAATAGAAAACCTAGGCTTCTGTCCTTAGGAGGCATTTAATGGCTGAAATGATACAGTCACATTGTTATTGATTTATTATCAGCCACTTTGAAGGTTTCATTAATTCAGCATAATTAGAGAAATAAAATTTCTACTCTTCTCCAAAGTTACTGATATTCCAATCCAGACAAAATTCAAAATATCATGAGATACTATAATTGCATATTGATGTGAAAAACCTGGGAGAAATCTTTGATGGCACCATATAACATTAATGTTTAGTAGTCTAATACAATAACATCAATAACATGTTTATTGATTTATGTAAAACATTAATATATTTAATAAGCAAGGCCCTTCATGAATTGTTATCTTGTAGGGAGAAGAACGCTGTGTTTTTCATTCATGCTAACATGTTAATGTACTATTAGAAATATATACAGGTAGTCCTCAACTTACAACCACAATTATGCCCCAAATTTTTCTGGCTAAGCAAGATAGTTGTTAAGTGAATTTTGCTTCATTTTACCACTTTCCTTGCCACAGGTAAGTGAATCGCTGCAGTTGAACAATCAACTTGCCTTCGGAAGTTATGGGAGCTTCATCACTGGAAGCTTTCAAGAAGAGTTTGGACTGCCATTTGCCAGAAATAGTATAGGGTCTCCTGCTTGGCCAGGGGGTTGAGCTAGATGACCTACAAGGCCTCTTCCAACTCTATTAATCTCTATCAGTTGTTAAATTAGTAACACAGTTGTTAAGTGAATCTGGCTTCCCCATGGACTTTGCTTGATAGAGAGTCGCAATGAGTGAGACTCTGCAATGTAATAAATATATTGCTTGATAGAGAGTCGCAATGAGTGATCACATGATTCCAAGACTCTGCAATGTAATAAATATATTGCTTGATAGAGAGTTGCAATGAGTGATCACATTCCAAGACTCTGCAATGTAATAAATATATTGCTTGATAGAGAGTCGCAATGAGTGATCACATGATTCCAAGACTCTGCAATGTAATAAATATATGCCAGTTGCCAGCATCTGAATTTTGAGCACGTGACTGTGGGGATGCTGCAAAGATCATAAGTGTAAAAAATGGCCGTAAGTCTTTTAATGGTGGTGTAACTTTGAATTGTCGCTAAGCAAAAGCTTGTAAGTTGAGGAGTATCTGTACTTTTTAGAAGGGACATTTATGACAGGTAATCATAGACAAAAGATCAGACAAAGTACAGTACACTGGAGGAGAAAATGGCAAACCCACTCCAGAGGGGAGAGACCTCCAGCTCAATTGGTATGCACGAATTTACTTCGAAAAAACCAGAAGACCAGTTCATATGTAGTGGTACTCAAGATGTACCTGGATTAAAGCCAAAAGAATACACAACTGCTTAAAGTTCAACACTGCAAATAAATGTATACAGTACCATTAGTGCATGGGGTGTTAGTATCAGGAACTAAAGCAAATTTAAAGGATGTTTTAAAGGATGCTTTAATTCAGTCTTGTGCACTGAACAGAGCTTGACCTTATGGCCTGAGTGACTCTTTCTAGTCCTTTGATTTTATACACAATATTAACTTTGGCCAAAATTCATCCTAGTTCTATTTTTTATATGTGGCAGTGACCAACTGAATGCAGTCAAGAAGGTCACAAAACAGACCTGGGAACAATACTGTTTTCTCCTGTTGTTTCTTCACAACTAATACCTTATCTGGTTTTAACTCAAGAGGATAAAATATACCTTCATTGTTAAAGTCATTTCTAACCTCTAGGCAAACTATTCCATAGCCTCAGGCAATGGACAGTTTGCCTAAAATAGTAATGGATTTCAACCAGGAGCCATATGTTGAAAGATCCTTAGTGGGTTTCTGCACATAGCAGAAGGTTGGACTACAGAAGATGATTTATAAGGTATCTTAACAACTGGTTTTAAGTAAAAAGCTCAAATGCTGTAATCTGTTCTCATAAGGAGATTTGGTCATTTTTAATTGTACTGTTCTGCATAATTTCTCATTCAATATTTTTGAGGCATGACAAAACAAGTTGTACATCATATTCAAATATGACATGCATCATATATCCATGTAGCATTGCTACATTGGCAGTTTTATTTTTTTATTCCTTTTCCAATTATTCATAGCACAGAATTTGCCTTATTTTTTCAGTTGGTTGAATTTTTGAGATATTTATCACAATTCCAAGATTCCATTCTTGCTTAATCAGTGCCTGTTCAGAATCATATATATGTACAATCCAATAAACATTATTATTATTATAAACATTGTGTGTTTATTTACATTGAACTATTTGTGCTATTTTAAAGCTTGTTTATTCTATTTAGAGATATTTGGAGCTGTCCATAATATTTTTTGTCAAAGCCTTACCTAAATAAGAAATTTCAACTTTGTGATGTATGAATACAGAGACGTTACTCCAATGTTGGCCAAACAGCTGATTTTTTAAAACATTGATATTCTTGCTAATTATTTGTTGTCATGGCAGCAAGTACTTGGTATTATATCAGTGAGCATTATGCTTCTCACGGCCATTTTGTTTCATTTACTTTTCTTCTCCACATAACTAATTTGATTAGATGGTTAGCTAAGAAAGGGACCACAGTATAAAACCTTGTTCTGTACTGGGTGGTATGTCAGGGGTTTATAGACCAATGAAGCACAATTTTCATATCTTAAAAATGAATTTTAGTTTAAAAGGCTTATGTCAGAATAAATTTATTATATTGCAAGATTAGAGTGTGTGTAATTATAATATTCTAGAATGGCTACTTCACTAGCATGAATTCCTTGAATTACAGTATATTGAAGATACTTTGTTTGAAATGCATAGTTTTGATGTTTTATTTCTTTCTTTCAGTCTGGCAGTGGTGAAAGAGCCAGTCTCAACAAATTGTGATCATCTCTTTTGCAGGTAAACCTCCTCTTTAAATTATCAAAGCTTGAACGTATCAGCTTATTGATTGATTGGTGATGAGAGTTGTAGTCTCATGCATCTGAAGGACATATGACTATGAAATGTTGATGCTAGAATGTCAAGTGTTCATTCTCAAAGTTTTTAGAGCTTTTCATGTAGAAATCTTAATTTCTTCTTGAGAAACAAGGAAGCTATAAACAATGTGGGTATGCAGGCATTTAAAATATAAAATAGTTATAATTACAGATTGAAAGGCTGAGTCACCAATGTTTCTAATGCTGAATATGTTTCAAAACTATAAACCATATCACCAGCTGGCTGAATTGCCTGTTGCTGTGATTTGTTCTGGGGCCTTTTTTTTGCCTGCTCTGGAGTTAAAATCTCATGTCCAAAGTTTTGTCTGCTGCAGAGATAAAAGTCATTACTTAAAATTTAGAATATTCCAATTTAGAATGTGGTAGAATAGAATAACAGAGTTGGAAGGGACCTTGGAGGTCTTCTAGTCTAGCCCCCTGCTCAGGCAGGAAACCCTACACTATTTCAGACAAATGGTTGTTCAATCTTTTCTTTAAAAAACTTCCAGTGTTGGAGCATTCACGACTTTTAGAGGCAAGATGTTCCACTGGTTAATTGTTCTAACTGTCAAGAAAGTTCTTCTTAGTTCTAGGTTGCTTCTCTCCTTGATTAGTTAAGGGACACACTTGATTTTTGGCAGAGCAGAGCCCCCAAAATAGTGGACAAGCTAATAGATTCCAAGGCTGGCTCATATAGTTTGTTAAAATTACTATGGCAGTTAGGTCCAAGTACAATGTGAGACAGGAGTACTGATTTTTTTTCTATCCATGGGATGCCCATTTATTTTAATTAATGAGGGCAGCAAGAGGATACCCTTGCTAGTGCAGAGATACCATGTTAAAGTGGGATCCATTTCTAGATATGGCAATAGGATTAAAATACCTATGTTGAACTATTTTTAAAATACAAAAACACATAGAAAATCTCAGAGCTGACATTTAGTAGTTGTACTGTCAAATTTTAGAGGTGCAGTTTGGGATGGTATGATGGCTATAGAAATTTATTCTAGAAGCCGTGATGGGTCCCATAGATTGCTGCCACTTTGTTACATTATATATTGTGTATCAGGGCTTAAGAAGGACATTTTCAATCCTATTCTGTATTATCACATTTTACTATTTAAATTGTAGAATAGTGTTAGGATACCCTCTAATTTAATTTGATTTCATTTAATTTATTAAATTTGTATGTTGCGTAACTCACAAGAAAAAAAGTTTTTTAAAAAGCAAAAAAGTTAAAAGATGGCAAAGATGAGAAGTGAACATAATGAAAGACTCGAACTTGGACCACTCCCCACAGACGGATGTCAGGACATAGCCGAGTTTTTAACATCTTTTAAGATCTTTATATACCTGGACATTATATTTTATGTCATCTGCCGTTTATCCCCTTTTTTATTCCCCCCTTCCTGTATTGTTGTGGAATTTTACGTGCTTTTATACTGTTTTTTGGTTTAATTATATTTTTAGATAAATTGGGTGAGTGGTGTGAGTGAGTGTAATGAGTGAGAGAGTGTTTTTGGGGTTAAGACTCCCACCGGCTGGAGACAGTGGTTGATGGTAGTGTGGGATGGACCACGACCGCGGAGGAGCTTAAGGGACGGCCAATTTCAGTGGTGACTGGGAGAGGCAGATATGGCGGGAGCCGTGGGGTTAGCCGTCATTGGGGAATGCGTGCTCCCCAACTGGTGGCTGTATCGTGTTCCGACCCCTTGAGCTCTTCTCGGGGACCCACTGGCCAGGGAAGACCAGGCTCTGGGCTCAGGCTGTTGCTTTTAAATGCCAGGTCGGTGGTAAAGAGAGCTCCTCTAATCCAGGATTTAATCCTGGAGGAGAGGGCCGACCTGGTGTGTATCACTGTGACCTGGTTGGGGCCGGAGGGGGGGGTTCCCCTCGTTGAGATGTGCCCCTCCGGGTTTCAAGTGGTGCACCAGCTGCGACCCCAGGGCAGGGGCGGTGGAGTGGCAGTAATTGCTCATCGGGAATTATGTCCATGGGAAGGCCCTGTTCCTTCTGAAGTTGGACCTAGGGGTTCAGGTGGGCCTGTTGCTAACATACCTGCCTCCCAGCTGCATTGCAACGGCCCTGCCTGGGCTGCTCGAGGTAGTAGCCGGGTTGGCAGTTGAGTTCCCCAGGCTGATGGTGCTTGGGGACTTCAATCTGCCATCCCTTGGCGAATCCTCGAGTGTGGCCCAGGAGTTTATGGCCTCCATGGCAACCATGGACCTGACCCAAGTAGTTCAGGGTCCGACTCATCGGGTGGGACACACGCTCGATTTGGCTTTTATCTCTGAACAATGGTGCCGGGATCTGAAATTGGGGGAAATAGACATCCAGCCCTTGTCATGGTCAGATCACTCCCTTGTAAGATTGGACTTCGTGACAACCACTCCACGCCGCAGGGAGGCGGGACCGATTAGGTGGTTCTGCCCCAGGCGCCTAATGGACCCAATTGTGTTTCAGAGTTTCTGGTTTCCCTCGCCCACAGCTCAACTGAGGCCCTGGTGGAAGCCTGGAATAGTGCGGCCACCGGGACCATAGATCGGGTTGCACCTTTGCGGACTCTCTCCGCTCGTGGACCTCGGAGATCTCCTTGGTTTACCGAGGAACTCCGGGGAATGAAACGGTGGAAGAGATGCCTAGTCGGGCTGAATCTGACCGGACACTGTTAGGACGTCATATTGACACCTATCTAGTGGCGATAAGAGTGGCACAACGATTATATTGGGCCAGTCTTATCACGTCTGCAGACTGTCGCCCGGCCGCCCTGTTTGGGGTGACATACTCCCTCTTAAGATCTGAGGAGACGGAGGAACCCCTGCAGGGTAGGGCCAAGGAATTTGTTCAGTTTCTGGCAGATAAAGTCGCCAGATCGGTGGACTTGGACTCTGGCTGGGCAGAGTCCACTGAGGTGGTAGGGGCAGGTCTTAGTCCGGTTATCTGGGATGAGTTTGTTCCTGTTGGCCCTGAGGATATGGACAAGGCCCTGGGAGCAGTGAATACCACCACCTGTTTACTGGACCCATGTCCCTCCTGGCTTGTTTCGGCAGGCCGGGAGATGACATGTGGCTGGCTCCAGGAGATTATAAAGCTTCTTTGGGTGAGGGTGTGTTCGCATGCCTTGAAAGAGGCTGTGGTCAGGCCCCTCCTCAAGAAGCCTTCCCTGGACCCGGCTGTGTTAAATAACTTTCATCCTGTCTCCAACCTTCCCTTTTTGGGGAAGGTTGTTGAGAAGGTGGTGGCGCTCCAGCTCCTTCGGGCCTTGAATGAAGCTGATTATCTGGATCCCTTGCAGTCTGGGTTCAGGCCTGGATACAGCACTGAGACGGCTTTGATCGCACTAGTGGATGATCTCTGGCAGGCCCGGGATGGGGTTTTTTCCTCCATTCTGGTGCTTCTTGACCTCTAAGCAGCTTTCGATACTATCGATCATGGTATCCTTCTGAGTCGGCTTGGGGTTGGGAGTGGGAGGCACTGTTTTACAGTGGTTCTCCTCCTACCTGTCTGACCGGACTCAGTCGGTGTTGGTGGGAGGGCAGAGATCGAGCCCTAGGGCCCTGCCATGTGGGGTTCCTCAGGGTTCCATCCTCTCCCCCCCTTCTGTTTAATATCTACATTAAACCGCTGGGTGAGATCATCCGTCGACATGGGGTCGGGTATCACCAGTACGCTGATAATACCCAGTTGTACATCTCTATCCCCGGTCAATCTAGTGAGGCCGTGGAGGTGATGTCCCGGTGCCTGGAGGATGTGAGGGTCTGGGTGGGGACTAATTGGCTCAGGCTCAACCCTGACAAGACCGAGTGGCTATGGGTCTTGCCCCCTCGGGGTTCAGTTGATTATCCAACTTTGGTACTGGGGGGAGAGAAATTGCTCCCCTCAGAACGAGTTCGCAACTTGGGAGTCCTTCTGGATCCACAGCTACAATTTGACCACCATCTTATGGCTGTGACCAGAGGGGCCTTTGCACAGGTTCGCCTGTTGCGCCAGTTGCGACCCTTCCTGGACCGGGGGGCTCTACACATGGTTGCTCATGCCCTTATTGCCTCTTGATTGGATTACTGCAATGCACTCTACATGGGGCTGCCCTTGAAGAGCACTCGGAGACTTCAGCTGGTGCAAAATGCGGCCGCACGAGTGATTATGGGTGCACCTAGGTGTGCCCATATAACATCTATCCTCCGAGCTGCATTGGTTACCGTGGTCTTCCGGTGCAATTCAAGGTGCTAGTGACAACTTTTAAAGCCCTTCATGGCTTAGGAGCGGGATACCTACGAGACCGCCTACTGCTACCTTATGCCTCCCAGCACCCGGTTAGATCCCACAGGGAGGGCTTGCTCCAGATACCGTCGGCCAGGCAATGTCGGCTGGCGGGTCCATGGGCTAGGGCCTTCTCTGTAGTGGCACCGTCCCTTTGGAATATGCTCCCCGTGGAGATTAGAACCATCCCAAATTTACTTGCCTTCCGCAAAGCTGTTAAGACCTGGCTTTGTCGGAGGGCATGGCATTGAGACCTTGTTCTTCCCCTGTGTACGTCTGGATTGATATGAATGAGTTTTTGTTTTTACATTGTATAGGAATTGTTTTTATTTTTGTACGCCTCGAGTTCCCCATTGGGGGAAGTGAGGCGGGATATAAATTTAATAAATAATAAATAATAACCAACAAGCCCACATTATCTACAGGGACTTCACTCACCCTTGCCAAAGTGATGTAAATAAGATTCTCTCATAGATGTCAAGTTGCAGAATGCCACAGTTGGGAAACACATTTCTTTGGGCATTTTCCTTTTCCTTTTACTGTACTTTTCCTTTCCTTTCCTCTCCTCTCCTCTCCTTTACTTTTATTGCTTATGATAAATTTTTTTTAGAGATAGGCAACATTTTGACCCTGAGCATTGTACCAATTTCTGCTAGCATGGTGCTAGCAGGCTCCTACACATTTCCTCTCTCTTTCTTATCCACTCATCCCCACTCCTTTCTCTCTCCTTCTCCCATCTGTATGTAATATATATGCACACGTTTTCCCCCCTTTGGAAAGAAAGGAGAGACCAGGAGGGATAAATCAACTTACTTTCATTACTGAATTGAAAAAGTTCTTTTTTTTTCATTCACTACCAATGATTTTTAATGGTTATGTTTATGCTATACCTATAATTACAATGAATGCTTTCAGTAAAAATGACAGGAACTAATAATATTGTATTCTTTTGTCCCTGAAGGAGGGGCTTTGGAGGAGTAAAATTTTAAATAGCATAAACTCTTGCTGTTTGAAAATTTGTTGATATAAGACTCTGAAATACAAGCATAGAAAAGTGACTTAAAAAAAAAAAATTACATTGAGAGACCAAACACACTGTTTTTCTTCTTTTCTAGGTTCTGTATGTTGAAACTGCTTAAACAGAGGAAAGGTGTAACACTCTGTCCACTTTGCAATAGCAAAGTCACTAAAAGGTGAATCCCTTCCAGCACAAAATATATTCACTTGTTAGGAGACCAGCGCATAAAATGCTGAATTGAACATTGCCAATCTCAAACACGCTAAGATGCTCACTATTCAACTGCAAACACCTATCTGTGCAATGAGGGTATTGATGTAAAAGGATTGCAAATATTTAAAGAAAAAGTTACTATAGTGTATTGATTGCAGCTCCATCTAACATTTGTTGGCTTGTTTCAGAAGTCTGAAAGACGGTATCCGTTTTAAGGAAGTAATCAAAGGAACTTTAAACGTCATCCGTGCTTTTGAGTGCGATATTGGATTGAAGCGTAGGTATTGTTCGTACAATAAACTTCATAGAAAGTTCTTTACTAATTTTTTTGTGATACTGAATTTCACAACTGATTTTTCTATTTAAAGTTTGATTTCCATTTTTTGATTTAAAATTCTAAATTATATTATCTATAAAGTTTGTATCTTCTTCAACCCTGGCTTCAGTCTCTGAAACAGGTAATATATCTAATGCTACTCTGATTTTGGGGCTACTGGTCCTTCAAACTTGCTATCGATTACTCTGACTATGCTGATGAACATTGAAATCTGAAATATCTGGAGACCATTAGGCCATTGTACTCATGCACTAATATATTTAGTAGTATTAGAAATGTACTCTGGTTCAAAGACCATGGCTGGATTTGTTGTTTTGAACCTCTGGCACTTTCTTTTGTTTTCTTCTTCTTTTGCTTGATTAAGATCCAAGTTTGGATGATGTCTAAAGACAGAGTCCAATTGGTGAAAGCATTTAGCAACTAAGAATGAGTATGTCTTTTAGGCTTTATATTTTAGAAATATGTTTATTAAAAGTTTGCTATGATAAAAATAGCTTGTATTCTGCAAATGTAAATTCATGTTCTTTGCCACTGCCAAAAGCCTCCCTCCCAAATTTAAATCAGAAGAGTCACCAGAATGATTGCCTTGTACCATTCCATGTGCATTTTGGTTTTTTCTACAAATGTAGAAAATCAACGATTTTAAAATAAAAAAGCTGCACACAATTCAGTCAACTAGTATAAAATGCCTGGCAAATAAATGTGCTTTGACTACTATAATTTTAATACCAGTGGCATCTCAGTGGGGAGATGTCAATAGTTATGAATCTTTATTATATAAACGAATTACTAGAGGAAGCAAAATCTGAGGTTTATTGCTGTCTCTTCTCTCATCCCAGCTGCAAATAAGAGGTTGCATTAAATGAGTATCTCACGTACAACAGCTGCCTCATCAAAGTTATCTCATCCGTAGAGGCCACGTTTGCCTCTCATCAATAGCTGAACATCTTGACAGCAGCCTATTTTGTTCATTTCACTGAGTGAAGTTGTCCTGGCCCTAAGCTGGCAAAGTAGACAGGCATATAGCAAGGATTCAAATTAGGTGGAAAATCAAGGAGACAGTTTAATTCAGGGGTTGCCAACCTTTTGGACCTCAGGGACCACTAAACTCATAATTTTAAATCTTGCGGACCAGAGACCCTGGGAAAATCCCAAAAAAAGTCTGCAGGAAAATTCCCCACCCCGTTTTCCTACTAATCAATCATTCTTTATTTGGGATCGCAGGATTCCGTCTCTAGCTCCATTCTCAGGGGGAGAAAGAGAGAGACTTTTGGCTTCATGCAAGGAAAGCAGCAGAAACAGCAGAAGTCTTTCTTTCTCTCCCCCAAACTCCGCCAGAAATGAGTCTTTGCCAGCGCAGCCACTTGGAGCAGGATGCCTTGCAGAGTTCCAAAGACTCATTTCTGGCGGAATTTGAGAGAGAAAGCCTTTTGCTGCTTTCCTTGCATGCAGCCAAAAGCAGAAGAAGAAGCGGAAAGAAGCAACCCGGTGGCCAGGCAAGGCACGTGGGACTAGTGGGGCAAGTTCCCAACACCCCTTTCCTTCCTCCCCTCACTACCTTGTGTTATTCGCATGCAAGCAACGCAAGCCTTGTGTTCCCACGGGCAATGTGGGTGGTGCAGCCTTGTGTCCCTGCACAGCCTGGATTAATTGCTTTGGGGGGTGCTTTGGGGGTGACATTTCTCTGCGGATCACCAAAAATTTTTCGCGGATCACCAGTGGTTCCCGGCCCACTGGTTGGCAACCACTGGTTTCATTTATCTTTCCATTGCTCATAGTCATCTTGCTTAAGTCTCGGGTTTAATGCTAAGGATTCTTGTGATAGCTGTTCTGAGGGCTTTCAACACACACACACACACACACACATACACACTACTGAAAACTGGAACACCTCAAGACTTCATGTTCAGCATAACAAGTGTGTAACTTTCGATGTATCATTGTCCAATACATATGGCTGATGACACTGCTGATATGGTTTTCTTAAGTAAAAAAGTTTTGGGTAATATGAAAATAGGGCATTTAGTTTACTTTATTGTAATTGCACCTCATACAACAAAATTAAATACCATCTTCAGTGTACATTATGACTATGAAAATAAACACAAACACATCCTTCACATTCCATACATTGAATTGAAAACCCCTGATATTGCATTAATATTGCAATATACTATACAGTAGAATTCAATAGAGTTACTGCCCTGAGATAGAAAGTGTTCTTCAGTCTATTTGTTCTTGTTTTTATTATTCTGTACCGTCTGCCAGATGGTAATAATAAAACAAAAGGGTTCCCAGGATGAGATGGATCTTTGAGAATGTTTTGAACTTTCTTAAGGCAGCAGGCGCTATAAAGCTCTTCCAAAGAGGGGAGAGGGCAACCAATGAACCTCTGGGCAATGACGTTAGCCCTCTGGAATGCTTTCCTATCTGCCACTGTGCAATTGGCAAACCATATACAGGTGCAGTAAGTTAAGATACTCTCTATGGTGCAGTGGTAGAAGGCCACCAGCAGTTTTTCATTCAGTTGTTGTTTTCAACTCCTATGATCATTGGGATTACAGGAGATATGGTCTCAAATCAGTTGAAGAAAAAGTTGAGAATGATTGCTGTAGTCCATATCCTACCAAAATTAACATTTTCTCTTCCTTATTCCAGGTGCACTGTTCACATTCTAGCAGATAGCTTTGATTTAAATGTTTTTGATAATTTCAGATTTGGTTAATTTGGATTTAAAGAGATATTTGCTGGAAAACAATGACCTCTGAAATAGAATATTTGACAAAACATTAGCCTCTGAAAATGAATTTTTAGCAAAAAAACAACAACCATTAGCCTCTGAAAAAAGTGGCAGTGATCCTGCTTTATTTAAGTGATAACAATTGGTATTTGAATCATCTTCCTGTGAAATGTGCTAATTGCAAACATTGCTCATCTAAGGTTCAGTCTCATCTGAAGATACCTTTCAGAAAGAGAATGTAGTCAGCTGGTAAGTTAATGTTCACTGGTGTTTCGTTTGCCATATTTTGTGATGTCAGAAATGCTATTAAATATTGGATAGAGTGCCTGTTGGGGGAGGTAACATATTCCTGTTTATATCATGAAAAGACAATTTCTGAAGAAGAAGCAGTGGCTTTTTGTGTGACAAGAACTTCTGAAAAGATTTATTTTTTTCCACTGTGCCTATCTAGGAATTTTATAAACATGTGGGAAAAGATACAACAGTGTGATTATATTGCTTAGGAAGTTTGCTTGAACATAAAGGACATTGGGTAATATTGAGTAATATTGGATTAATGCTAAACTTGACTAAATCTGGACACAATTTACTAGTTTATTTATCTGTACATTTTCTAAACATGCCGAAGTAATATGGATATTATTGGCAAAGTCCAGACAGTAAGCTCCGGTCATTTAGGAGATATTGTTTGGTTTTTTTTACTTTTGCACTTGTGTTCTTTCTGAAACAACATGAAGGAATGAAAATACAGTAGAATATTGGTCACAAATGCTTCTGACAATGATCAAATCGGGTTCCGACCAAAAAATTCACAATTTTTTTTTTTGAGGACAATTTCTCCTTCCGCGCCATTTTCCAAAATTAGGTTTAGGTCACGACCAAATTGGGTTGTGACCAAAGTTATGGAACGAATTATGGTCATGACCAGAGGTTCTACTGTATGTTTAAATAGTATACAGTAGAAAGAAACAAAGTGTCTATTCATTTTTCAGAACTGAAAGAGGAAATTCTCAGAGAGGCAGGCTGATAGAACTTCCAGCCTAATAAGACTTTGGGTGGGAGGTCATCTTTTCCTAGTCACAAAATATGGAAGTGCCATATCAATATCTTATTTGGAATTGTTTAGGTTTTTATTTTTATATATAGGATTTATGGTTGAATAAAAACTTGTCAGATCTTTTATTTTCTAAAATTTTTGTTCATTCTTTTCTACAGCATGGATTTTGAAAGTTCTTCCTCATCTCAAGTTGACAAAGACCGTATTATGACTCAGAATCAAAGCTCTTCCCACATAGAGCATCATGAACCAAGTGCCAAAAATGAAGCATCCTTAAATATAGGTGAGAGTTGTTTCCCCATAGGTGGTGTTGGTTTATTGGTGGGATACTAAATACAGGAGTCCAAGTAATATACAATAGTTAGCTGAGTTGCATTTTTCTTGGTGGCCATTTTTTATGATATGCAAAGCAGTATGCAGGGCATTGACCTTGGGCATGCAAATAAGTTTATTCCTGACATTGCTGAGCAAACTTAGTTCCCTTCTTAACTTCATGTATCACAGATTAATCCATAATTGTTGTCCTGATACTCCAGGATAATGCACATAGAATCACAGTGTTTCTGTTAATCTGTGTATTGACAAATTTAGAATTTGAAGATAGATACCAAAGAAGAACACCCAAGAGATGCCAGAGCTTTAGTATAGTTTTAAAAAGGTTTATTAAGAAATTGCCCATTAATGCTTACAAGGTTAGGAGGATACAATCCCAATCAGCTGGGTGAACTCTAATGGTAAGAAAAGTTCATGTTATGGAATTTGAGTCAAAAGAAAATTGAAAAAAGACATAATGAACCATGGTGCCGCAGTGGTTAGAGTGCAGTACTGCAGGCTACTTCTGCTGACTGCTGGCTGACTGCAATTTGGCAGTTCACATCTCACCAGGCTCACAGTTGGCTCAGTCCTCCATCCTTCCGAGGCTGGTAAAATGAGGACCCAAATTGTTGGGGGCAATATGCTGACTCTAAACCGCTTAGAGAGGGCTGTAAAGTGCTATATAAATCTTAAGTGTTGTTGCCATAAATCTCATAGCCCTTTCCCCCCCATTTCTCAACTTCACCTTGGTTCTGGGATAATTAGAAAGGGGGAAATCAATGTTTGTATTTAGTCTCATTGGAAAGGAAGAGATTACAAGACAGTAAGCAAACATACAATGGGGAGTACATATTAAAAGAAATGCCTTGGCAACATGTTCCTGGATGTTTAGGATACTAATGGGAAACCATGCCAATATTAGATGGCAGTACAAACTGGCCCTGGACATTAATTGTAATAAAAGTTGTAGAACTAAAGCTAACTATAGTTAGCATCTTTCTGTAAAGAATAGGTTGCCTGGAAAAGAAAAGCAGTTTAGGAAGCGATAGCTTGTTCAAACAATCTCACTGTCTCTTCTGGGAAGGAGAGAATACAAAAAATACAAGTTAGACAATAGGGCCCAGGACACACAGCAATAGCCATGCCTTCCAAAAGAGAAAGAAAAGAAACTTAAAATGAAATATAGAGCACCATGATAAAGAATGATATTGGATTTAGTGATCACAAATCTGCCTTTAAATTATTGTCACCCTTGTGGTCAAACAGTAATTCGTCACTCTTAATCATTGCACCCATTGTTTGCTTCTTAACTGTTGGTCCAGTGTTAATTTTGGCGCTGATTTCTGCTTAATCTTGGTTGCTGGTGAGATGTTTCTATCCTTTTGTTCCTTTTTGGCTTTTAGACAGATGGCCAATTTGTTTGAATGCTAGGCTTCCAGGAATTCCCTAGCATATTCGGAATTGGCTTGCTATAGGATGCTCAGTTTCTCAATCGAAACTATGGTTAAATCTGTCCTTGTGTTGTGAAATTAAAGATTTTTTATCATATTTTCTAAATGGTAGTTGATGTCATATATTTTCTAACTGCCAGAATGGCTACTTTTTACATTATATGTTGTAGATCAGGGTCCCCAACCCTTGGGCTGAGGTCTGTTCAGAACCGGGCTGTGGAATCTCCATTTGTGCAAGAGGTAGGCGTGTGTGCCCACCGTTTGTACAAATGGAGTTGCTTGCCTGCCACTCATACAGAACCATTCCTCTTCCTTCCTGATCTGCAAAGACGGAAAGATTGGAGATTGCTGTTGTAGATGACTCATCATAGTACACAAATCAACCAAAGCCATCAAAAGCATCCCAAGTAAACCAAAAGACCAAGCAGTACCAGAAGGAAAAACAGGAGTCAAACTCCTTAATTTCACAACACATGGATAGACTTAACCATAGTTTCAAATATGAAACTGAGAATCCTAGACTAAGTCAAGTCCAAAACTGCTAGAGAATTCCTGGAAGCCTGGCATTTAGATAAATTGGCAATCAGTAGGCACATAGTAATATACAACTTCTACTTTCCATTTAAAAGAGAGAATAAAAAGCCAAAAAGGAAACAAAAAGATGAAAACAGTTCCTTACCAGCAAGCAATCAGTACCCTCGTGAGCAAAGATTAACATTACACCAACTGCCTAGCACTGATGATGTTATCTATTTTGGTAATGAAACATCTGCAAGAAAACTATCAAGTTCAGAGAGCATCAAAGACCCTATCACTCAACCTTGAGCTACAAATATTCTCTTCTGTTGATATGAGTGGTGTTTTTGGCAGAGAGACCAAGTATTGTTTATCACACATAATAATGAATCAAGTAGCAGGGAGGGATGAAATAAGGAAGAATGAGTGCATCATGTAAGCTGCCTCTAATTTATTGACATTTTATTATTTTTTTCTTTTTTAGATATATGTGGAACCTTAGAAGGGAGAAAATTAAGCAGAGATGATACAAAAACTATTAATGAAAACTTAGAAATTGTTGAGGGAAATGTGATTGTCAAACAGCAACCGGATGTATCTTTTCTAGATTCCTGCATGGAACAACCTGGCTTTAATTACCTACGGGATGATAGTTCTTCCTCTTTCTGCAGGACAACACAAGTACAATTGGCTGGTGAAGCCATGAATATGAGTACAAATGAACAGATAGATAATGGAGAAAAAACTCTCATTGACCAATCTGCTGGAAATTTATCAGTTGTACATGAAAATAAGGAATGTCAGTTACAGTCCCAGACTATGCCTGACATCTGTCTGAATAAAAGTTCTGGGGGGAGAAGGATACAGATCATGAATCAAGTCAATGAGTGGTTTTCTAAAAGTGAGGAGATCCTTTCTTCTGATTCACTGGTGAGTGGTTGCAGTGAAGAGCTTCCTCCAGATTCAGATTCCTCAGATTCTGAGATTTGTCAACCACTGAAAAAAATATTCATACCAAAGAGTCAGGGAATATTAGATTTCGATGATTTACTTAGAGAGAACATGAAATCAGATAAAAAGGAACCAGTTAGAAAAAGAGAAGACCCTGTTTTGGAAAATAGTGATCAAATCTTTGCTGTTGTTAAAAAATCCCCAGCAGAACAACCGGAAGCTGCTTTTTCAAAAATAGCCTGTGTTGGAGCAGCATCCATGTTGAAAGGAGATGGAGACAGACAAGCTCAGAGTGAATGCCACATGTTACCAGAATTAAATCTAACTGATATGAAAAACAAAAGTAATTATTTTAACAAGAAAAGTAAAAAAATAATCAAACCACTTGGTAAACTGCAGGTATTGAATAAGAGCCTTATGCTATCTGAGGAGACCAAGGAAGAATTAGATATTAAGGAGCTAAGAAAAATAAATCAAGATCGGATGGTAAACAGATGGGAGAAGAAGCTTCTGTTGTTCAAAGAAGAAGACAGGAGACGAAGTGAAGCAACTAAGAGAAAAAGAAATGTGGATGAGAGAGAGGTGAAACAATCCATTTCACTTTCAGAAACAATGCCATCTTGCTCTGAAACAGAAGATGATTTCTGTCCATCAATTTCTCTACAATCAGTTACCAGAAATGAAGAAGATGGATCTCAACCAGAAAGTGAAAAGACAATGGATGAACAGAGACAGTCTCCAGGGTTAGAGGAAACTGAAAGTTCAGATGATTGTACTGAAAGTTTGAATGTCTGGAAAAATACCAATTTGTATGATTCAGGTTTCAATCATATTAATAGGAGTAGTTCTGGCTCAGGTCATTTTCAAGATGCAAAATCCAAAGATACTGAAAACAAAAAAATGGAACTGAATCCTCAGACAGAATTAATGCAGCAACATTCTTTAACTTCTGTACCATTGTTACCTGGATTCATCCATGCTGAAAAGAAGAAGCAGCTCATGGAAGAAAACCAAGTGAACAGTGACACAAAAAAAGCTGTTGATGTTTCTAGCACTGGTGAGATTAAGAATGTGATTCCCCAACCAAATTTAGAATGTTCTGGTAAAGAGTATCAGTATTTTGAACTGCTGCCAGAGACACCAGACAACTTGCTGGACCCACCTACCAAAAATATAAAGGGTTCACCAAACCTTTGGGATAAGACTGACATTTTGGCTATCCCTGCTAAAATAGACAAACAAACGACGAATGGGACAGATCTGGATAGCAAAAACAAATGCAGTCCCATGTTGAAGAGTCAGGACTTTATTTTGGGTTACCCAAAATTTCTACAGAAGCTGCCCTCCTCAGAAGAGGATTCCAGTGAAGATGAAAAGTTTTCTTTTCAGGCACTAGTAAATGTGCAAAGCACACAATCACATTCAGTAAAAGAGAAGGAGATACCAGTAGAGGTGCTAACATCCAACAGCAGCAGCAGAAGTGGTTTTAAATACAAGAAAGTGGATATCTGCCAAAGCCAGGAATCAGATTTGTCTGTGAATTTATTTTCCTCTCAATCAAATGTATCTATGGTCTCTGGCAAGGCTTGTAATTCAGAGGATTTAATCTCATTCTCTAATTCCAAAGAGAAATTGCCCAGTCTCGGTGGGAATAATGAAGACATTTCGCCTAGTGATAAAGTCTCTATAGATAATGAGGAACTAAAATGTGGGCAAGAAGAATATGCACATTCAGAATCCAATTTAGGTACAAAATTGCCATTGCAAATATTAGCTAAATTGCTTTATTTTTAAATACCTTTCTGCAATTTTGAATATACATTTCTAGCTCCAATGAGAGAGAGAAAGTATTCATATTGATGCTTTTTATGAATTAATCCAAGGATTCTCAAAACACTGGATTACAAATTCCTTACAGTAATACATGAATTTGTTTTGCTCACCAAGTAAAATCAAAGGAGGTTGGAGCAAGTAAAAAATTTCTTTTATTTTGTAACTTGTATTAATTACATTTTACTTACATAACAAAATGATGGTACTGCAAAATTTTAAAATCAAGTTTATCCATTTTTTAATTGGAAGAATTAACTTTTTATTTTTTGCATTGTTACTGAAATCTGGGTTTCATTTTTATTTATTTTATTTATGAGATTTATATGTCGCCCTATCTCCCTGAGGACTCAGGGCGGCTTACAATAATAAGAATAGAGCAATACAAATATTAAAAAACTATTAAACCAAAATCTCACAAACGATTATGATTAAAATTACAGCTAAAAACAACTAAAAAACCCTCCCCCCCATCAGTCCGGGTAGGCAAGTTGGAACAGCCATGTTTTTAGGCCACGGTGGAAAGATCGGAGTTCAGGAGCCACCCGAAGCTCCAGGGGCAGTTGGTTCCATAGGGTGGGTGCTCCCACAGAGAAGGCCCTACCCCTGGGAGCCGCCAGCCGACATTGCCTGGCTGACAGCACCCTGAGGAGGCCCTGCCGGTGGGAGTGCATGGGACGTCGGGAAACTGTTATTGGCAGCAGGGTCTCCCGCAGATATCCCGGTCCAATGCCATGAAGGGCTTTATAGGTTAACACCAGCACTTTGAATTTCACCCGGAGGGCAACCGATAACCAGTGCAGCTCACGCAGGAGGGGTGTAACATGGGAGTATAGGGATCCTCCCATCACAACCCGCACTGCTGCATTCTGGACAACTTGAAGCCTCCGGTTGGTCCTCGAGGGCAGCCCCATGTAAAGAGCATTGCAGTAGTCCAGATGGGAGAGTGAGTGAGCGCATGAGTGACCGTACATAGGGCATCTCGGTTCAGATAGGGATGCAACTGGCGCACCAGGCGAACCTGGACAAATGCCCCCCTGGCCATGGCCCCCACCTGCTCCTCCAAACTGAGCCGTGCATCCAGGAGGACACCCAAGTTGCGGACCCTATCTATGGGGGGAAACACCTCTTCCCCCATAGCTAACAATGGAACATCCTGGATAACTCGAGATGCCGGTACATACAGCCACTCGGTTTTAGCTGGGTTGAGCTGGAGCCTGTTCCTCCCCATCCAAACCCATACCTCCTCCAGGCACCTGGACATCACTTCGAGGGTGTCACTGCGTTAGTTAGGGGTGGAGATGAAAAGCTGGGTATCATCAGCATACTGATGATACCTCAGCCCAAAACCATGGATGATCTCACCCAGCGGCTTCATGTAGATGTTGAACAAGAGGGGCGAGAGAACCGACCCCTGAGACACCCCACAAAGGAAGGGCCGATCTCTGCCCCCTACCAACACTACCTGCGTATGACCCAAGAGGTAGGAGAACCACCATAAAATGGTGCCCCCCAACCCCTCCAGGCGTCGCAGTAAGATACCATGGTCGATGGTATCAAAAGCCGCCTGACAGATCTAACAGGACCAGGACAGGGGAATGACCTCTGTCCCGCGCCCTTCAGAGATCATCCACCCGTGAGACCAACGCTGTCTCCGTGCTGTACCCAGGCCTGAAGCCCGATTGGTATGGGTCTAGATAGTCGGTTTCCTCCAGGAACACTTTGAGACAATTCTCATTTATCCATATTAATATTTAATCAGCATTTGCTCTATCAATAATTATTAAATATTGTCTTAGAAATGGAATGTTGTAAATGTAATAATTTATTTTGCACATAACATTTCTGGTAGCTGGCATGTCAATTGAAATTCCTTAAAAAATTGCCAGATGCTGAAAACTAATTCATAATTTTTATTATAATTTTAATCAATTTCAATTTCTAATTTTAATCTGAATTTTTATTTTGCTTGTCTCCTAAATGAATTGGTAACTAGATTTTTTTGTCTATTGAGGTTTGTCACACAATCAGCCGGATGTTCAGACTGTATTTGGCATTTTTTATTCACCTATTGAATTCTTCCCAGGGACTTGGAAGAGGCAGATGTGGATGTTACAGGATGTTACAAGAATTGTTGCAGGATGAAAGCTGTTTCAAATAAAACTGATTTCTGCAATTAACTGGTGTTGAATTAGTCAATGCTGGTGGCATTTAATTGGTGCTCCAGTTGTTTTGGGATGGCGCCCAAGGCACCTAATACTAATGGAAGTACACTTGCTTTCTTTTGCCACAGTCGTTCTTTTTAGATTGGCAAGTGTTTGTATTTTGTTATCTTCTCAAGTTCCTTTTCTTGTATTCTGCTGTCTCCACGTACTGCCATGTCCATCATCATCCAGGCTTTTAGTCTTATTAACAATTATTGTTTGATGTATTATGTGATAGATTCCTGTCTGTTTGAATTCTAAAGTCCCAGAGGACTTTAGCACTTCATTCTCTCTAACTTTCTGTTTTACATATTCAACAGTTCTTGCTTGCAGGCAAATGATATTTCTTCCAATGCACTAATGTTTGTTCTGCTGTTGCTTGTAGTCAAGCTGCGCAATCTTCTTGCAGCACCTAAGCAGGTAGTCCACTATTTCTTCCTCTTCTTTACAGTGGTGGCACTTACTAACAATTGCGGTATTCTAAATTCTGGCTTTATGTACAGGTAGTCCTCAATTTACAATACTTCATTTAGTGCCCATTTGAAATTACAATGGCACTGAAAAAGGGGGTTTATGACTGTTTTTCACATTTATGACCCTTGCAGCGCCCACAAGATACCACATGATCAAAATTCAGTTGCTTGGCAACTGACTCATATTTGTGATGGTTGCAGTGTCCCAGGGTCCTATGATCCCTTTTGTGCTCTGCTGACAAGCAGAGTCAGTGGGGGAAACCAGGTTCACTTAACAGCTGGGCTACTAACATAACAATTACAGTGATTCACTTAACTGTGGCAAGAAAGATCATAAAATGGGACAAAACTCGCTTAATTGTCTCACTTATAAACATAAATTTTGGGCTCAATTGTCATAAATCGAGGATTATCCATATTTGTTTTAAAGGCTTGGTCTTGTGAAGTCAAAATTACCTCTTCCATCTCTTTTTTTCAACTTTCTGCTTTTAGCCATTGCCAGGTCTTGTTATTGTCTGCTTTACCTGTTATTTTTTAATTTACTGGCCATATAATGTTTTCCCATAACTTCTATTCTTCTGTTTTTCATTTGGTTCTTATAGGCCAATTTGGCCTCTCCAGTATTCAGTAACTTTTCCTGGTGTACTGGCTTCAGTGCATCTTCTTGACTGTCTTTCAGATATTCTTCCAATGCCCTTATTTCTTCTTCAACCTTCTGATGTACTTGCAACATTCCATGCCTACCTATTTTCTTTGATAAATAGAATCTGTCAGCGTAGTTCTGAGAACCAAGGGCATGACAGTCTTGCTATCCAGGTTTTTTGTTCTCTTGAATCCAGTCTCCAATTCAGCTATGTATCTAATGATTGGAATTGTCCAGGAGTTAATTGCCTCAATGGTATTTCCTCTATTGAGTTTGAACTTTATCATCACTCTTTTGATGTATTTATGTCTAACCTTTTTGTTGATTTCATTGTGGTTGTTGTTGCCAGCTTGAAAGATACCCATGTATTTATAGTAATGATCTTCATCCAGACTTAATGTTATTTTTGTAGGGCATCTAGATTCTTTCAATTTTCACTATTTTCCCCATTTGAATGGTAAGCATGACACGTTTGTCTAATCCCAACTCTGTTGCAATATTTTGGCTGTATATACAGTGTTATGCAATGATTCTATTTCAGATGGTGTTTTTCCATACAGTTTTAGATTGTCCATATAAAGGAGATGGATTAGTCTGGCAGATGTTTTTGATGTTTGATAGCCTTGATCTGAATTACTCAGTATTGTTGACAGAGGAATCTGTGCATTGACATACACTGGTGACTTTGAGTCTCCTTGCAAGAGTCTTCTCTTGATATTAACCTCTCCCAAACCTGCGGCCACATCTTCCATTGTCCATCAATCTTTGCACAAAGCTTCTGATGTTTCTACTGATTCCACTTATTATAGACACTTGATTATTCAATCATGTGTCAGGGAGTCAAATGTTTTCTAATTAGTCCATATTACATTCAACTTCTCTTGCAGTTTTCCATAATCATCTTATCAATAAAGAATTGATCTCAGTTGAAAAGAATTAGTTTTCAACTAGATGCTCTTGGACTACATCAACTACCACAGCAATTAGCAATGTGAAAGTTGTTGGTAAGCATGTTGGCCTTTAGTTGTCTGGTGCTGCCATTTTTTCTGGATCTTTTATATCAGCTTGGTTTTGCCAGTTGTTAGCCACTATTCAATTTTTCCTCCTTGCAGTATGTTTTTAAACTGCTTGGTAACAAGTAGGTGCAAAAGAGTCAGATATTTCAACCAAAACATATGCAATTCATTTTCATCTGGTTCTGACCAATTCTTGATCTTGCCCTTTTCTTCACCATTTCTGCTGTTATTATGGGTTCTTTCATTTCAGCTTCTTTTTTTATCTTTATCCATTTTTTAATCAAATTTGTTCTTGTTATATTTTTGGGATTATCCCATATCTTCACCCAAAATTGCTACATTTCCTTATCAGGTGCTGAGTTCAACTTCAATTTGCAGATTGCATCAACTTCAATGATGATGATAATTCATCCCACAGTGAGATGTTCAGACTGGCTTTGGCATTTTTGTCTACCTATCAAGTCCTTTGCAAGGACCTGAGATAGGCAGATCTGGATGTTTGATGCTCTTACAGGTATCGTCACACTGTCGCAGGATGTAAGTTGTTCAGAGTAAAGCTGCCATTTGCAATTGAGTTATGGCTATTTGGTCTATGCCAATCATGTTCCAGTTGTTTTGGGATTGCACCCAAAGGTGCCTATTACTATTGGTACTACCTTTGCTTGTTTTTGCATAGTTGTTCTATTTCTATTTGTAGGTTTTTGAATTTTGTTATCTTCTCCAGTTTTTTCTCTTCTATTCTGCTTTCTCCAGGTACTGCCATATCCACTATCCAAACTCTCTTGTTTTTCTTATCAACATTTAAGTCTTGGGTGTTATGTGACAGGTGTCTGTTTGTCCTACAGCAGTTTAGGTTTTTTTTTCATTTTCTATGACTTTTTCTATTTTATGGTCCCACCAGTTCTTGCTTGCAGGTAAATGATATTTCTTGCAGATTTTCCAGTACACCATTGTTGCTACTTTCTCATGCTTATAGTCAGTCTAAGTGATTTTCTTGTAGCCGCATACAAAGTAGTCCACTGTTTTTTCAGTTTCTTTGCATAAGCAGTATTATTGTCTGTTGCTGTCATCTCAATACTGGCTTTGTATGCCTTTATTCTTAAGGATTATCTCGTGTAGCCAGAAGTTGTCCTTCGTTCTCTTTCTTTACTTAGCCAATTTTTAGCCATTGACTTAAATCTGAATAAAAATATTTTCTAAGAGCAAGAAAATTGAAGAAAGACTAAGGAACTATTTCTGGCTGCCTTAATAATATTTATTGTTGTTGTTGTTAATCTTCGTCAGGAACTCGTAAAAACTTAACAATTCAAGTCCTAACCAAGGACCTAAAAGTTGTTAAGGTAACTATCTGAGTATATAAGCAGTTTTGAGTAAGTTTTTTTTCAAAGTCATGATATTCAGGTTCTGATAAGTTCAAAATTTCCGTGTATCTAGGTAACCATTGATTTCTTCTACAATTGCTCAATTTCAGTTTGCTGATTGCAATATTTAATTTTTTTGTGGTTGTTTCTCTTCGATTTGTGCGTCACTGGTATTACAATATTAATGAACAAGACTATTGTTGTTAATCAAATTGAAGATTAAACCAATAATAATAATAATAATAATAATAATAATAATAATGGTTTAATCGTCAATTTGATTCACTGTCTGGGGATGGTAAAAACTTAACACTTCAAGTCCTAATCAAGAACCGAAGAACTCTTAAGGTAACGTCTGAGTATATAGACAGTTCTGAATAAGGTTGTTATGATTATGATTATTATTGTCAGTTTTAGTAATACTCAAAACATCCTGGCTTGATTATTTAAATATTTTTAATTTGTTTCCCAATCTTGAAGTTGCTGATGTCATCTTGGTCCATCAGTTTGAGAATCCTTGAATTAAAATATGTCTCTCTGTCCATTGAAATATTTCATTTGGCTATGTGCTTTTATTCTTTTTTACTACCTATGAAGAATTCTATTTTGATGCATGTTTGCATTCTGTGTTTCGAAAGTTAACTAACTCTTTTTAGTATAGAAATATACAAAATAATAAACATGCTTTGCTTTAAGGTCAGGAAAATAGCCACTGAAATATGTCATTGGAGCAATCTCAGATTTATTATGTTGGTATAAAGTATGAAGCATTTCAGATATTCCAACCTTAGAAGATAATGGAATTATTGCTTCACTTTTTTCACTCCTGAGTTACTAAGTAACTAACAAATAATCTATGTTTCTACTCCCTGCCAAACAGCTAGTAGTAAAATGTTAATGACTATTTAAAAAAAGAAGTTTTTAATTTGGATGGCAGGTAGCATTTAGCACAGATTGCTATCCCCCTTCACATTCTATGTATCTACATCAAGTTCAGAGCACCCCCCTCCAAAATCCAGCCTGTGTGAGTGTGTTTTACAACTATTGAAAAAGGCTGCAGCTTTATTATTGCTTCAATAATAAAGAAACATTGAAGTACAGCTATTTTAGAAAGAGAAAACCATTATTGCCTCATGCTTTAAATCCCAGAAGAACTTCCATTTAAGTGCTCAGCATCAACAGGATGCAAAAGTGCAAATAAATAACCACAGCTTAGCAAATGAATTCCAACTATAATTTATTTATTTAATAGATTTATATGCTTTCCAACTCCAAGCAATTGTTTTGATTTCTCCTAGCAATGTATTTATTCAATAATTTTTCCAGACATATAGTTGAAATCAGTTGTCTCCAAATTTATTCTCTTTCCCTGCAAAAGAATAAGCAAAACAGTCTACAATAACTTTTGAATTCTAAGTTATATGCTTAGTATTTTACTATGCCTCAACACTCCAACGTTCCTATTAAATCATTCCATGGAAGTGCAAACAGGTAGCAGCCCAATAGGATCATGATCCGCCCATAGGTTAGAAAAACTTAAAAAACAATAGCTGTCCATTGCTGTTTACATACTAAGCTACAGATACATCATGTGGCTTAGCATAATGTATGAACCAAACTGTGTTAAATATGGTCTAAATTCAGATGCTGAAAAAAAATCTATAGAGTTCTACAGTTTCTTAACTTCCTCATGCTATTATTCTTTAAAGAGCTTTCCATCCCTAACTCTATCCAGGAATTTCTCCCTCCCTCCCTCCCTCTCTCTCTCTCTCTCTTTCACTCTCTGTAAAACATTTTGTTTTTATAAGGTGAAGAGATGATGCCCTATGCCAGTGAAGCAACCCCTCTGGAAGATTCACTAGGTCAATTCTCCCAGAGTGAAATTCTCACCACACAGGTATGAGATTGTATGTTTTCAAACATAAATATGAGGACCTAATTTATGTGAACGGCAACATAAGATTAGTTAGATGCTACTTTATAAGGAAGAGGTTGCAATGAATGTCTGTAATTTGAGGAGGATTAACTTAAATTATGAAAGGTTTGAAAATTCATTTAGATGATAATACAAAGGACTGGATATGTTTAGTCTGTTAAAGAGTCGATAAAAAGAGTGCATAACCATGACATTCAAATATGGGGAAGATACAGAAAAAAAGATGCTTTCACTTTTAGTTCAGCTGTTTTTTTTCCTTAACAATTCTTATTGGATTTTTTTTTAAACAATCTTATTTATTTTGGCTAGTGATTTTGATAAAGATGTCCTGTTCTTACAATTAAATTAGAAATAAGTGAGGGGAACAACATTGTCTTACCAGAGGTCTATAGAAACCTCATTCTCTAGGAAGTTGTTTCCCTCATCTTCTATCTGTATTTTAAGACATATCTTGCATTGTTTCCTTTGCTCTGTAAAGTGGATTTTTAGGTTTTCCACCAACTGTGTTGTCCCTGAAAGTTGACAGGAAGTCTAGAATAAGTCAAGGTAGTCCTTGATTTAAAACCATAATTGAGCCCCAAATTTCTGTTGCTAAATGAGACATTTATTAAGTGAGTTTTGCTCCATTTTACAACTTTTCTTGCCACAGTTGTTAAGTGAATCACTGTAGTTATTAAGTTAGTAACATGGTAGTTAATATTGACTTTGCTTGTAAGATGGTCACAAAAATGATCTTTTTTTTTAATTCACATTTATATGCCGCCCTTCTCCGGAGACTCAGGGTGGCTTACAATCTTTGGAGCACAACTCAATGTGCTCAGCAATAGCCTTCATTCCATTGTATATGCCTGCCTATTACAAGGGCTTTTGGCTCCCCCCAAGCAGCATTTTTACAAAGTCAGCTTATTGCCCCCAACAATCTTGGGTCCTCAATTTACCTACCCCGGGAGGATGGAAGGCTGAGTCAACCTAGAGCCTGGTGGGATTCGAGCCTGCACTAATTGCAGGCAGCTGGAGCTAAGTGCTAGGTGTTTAACAGCCTGCACCACCAAGGTTCTTTTGACTGTAGGACATTGCAAATATTGTAAATATGAGTCAGTTGCCAAGCGTCTGAATTTTGATCATGTGACCATGGGGAGGCTGCAATGATTGTAAGTATGGAAAATAGCTGTAAGTCAACTTTTTCAGTCCTGTTATAATTTCAAATGGTCACCAAATGAACTGTTGTAAACTAAGGACTACCTGTATTATTTTTTGAATTGTATAGTCAAAACTATCTTCTTTCTTTGGATTACAATTGTACTAAGACTTAAATAAATTAGATGTAGACAGAAAATTCTGGAAGTCTTTTTGGAAATGAAAAAAAACCATCAGGATGAGTAAAAAGGCCTTCTTTCTATATGCAAGATTATTCATTAACAAAGAACTTCCTGATGCTGAGAAGGATGCTAAAATACAACCAAAATGGATGAGAAAGTGTTTGGTAGAGGTTAAGGCAACAGGCTTGAAATCAGGAGGCATAAAGTAGGCATAAAGCATAAATAAACTTAGGCTAATCGCTTCCTCTTAGACCTAGGAAGAAGGCAGTGGCAAACTACTTTCAAAATCTCACTAAAAAAACCTCAGAGATTAGTCCAAGCAAATTCCAGGAACCAAAATGGTTTTAAAGAGACCCAAAAAGAAAGAAAAAGAAAAATAGACAAGAGAAAATTGATCTCATAAATAAAAATTGACTGAATGAAAGCTAATTTTGAATAAACTCAAAATAGTTAATGTTAAGACTGTCTGCCTGCAAGAAACATAGAAACTAGGGTGCATATATTGAGCAATAGAAAAGACAAAACTTGAATAGTATTTTATTTTAAATATTAGGAATACTAGAAAAATTAAAAGATAAAAAAGGAAGAATTTTAATCCTGAAATTAAGAAAAGATAAAATCTCAATGCTAGCATGTCCTTATGCTATAAGCTCAAATAAGGAAGAATTCTAGAAAAGATTGTTCCAGTTATTGATAGGCATTACAGGGGAGGTAATAATTATTGTAGGAAATTTGAATAGAGTGCTAGGTTGAAGCTTAGATAAATCACAGGTAGAAAAGGTGACAGCACTTTTTGAAAAGTTTTTCAATATGTGGAGATACTGGCTTTCACCAATGCTTGGAGATTTTAAAACTATCCCAAAGCAAAAAATTACAGGGCATTCTTTTTCTAGCAAGACATTAAATGTATTTGAGAATTGATATGTGCTAGACTTTGAAGGCTCTCGTACCACCTAATAAAGAAATGTCGGTTTCCTCAGTGCTGTACACAGATCACACACCAATTCTAATATCTTCAGGGAGAAAAAAATGCCGTTCAGATGGTGGATGAATGGTACTATTACTTCAAGAAAGTATATTGCAGAAATAAGAAAAAAGTTCTTTTAAATATATATATATATACACACACACACACAATTCTGGGGATGTCATAGGTAACTATTTGGGAGACAGCGTATATGCAAAGCTTATACCTATAAGGCTAACTATATTTTAATAAAGCTTGCAGCAAATAAAAAAAGACAATGAAAATCTTAATTGAAGGAGAAAATAAAAGAAATAGAGCAGACCAATCCAGGTTGACAACACTGAAAATAACATCACTAGCTATATTGAAGATGTCAGAACTCCGAAAAATGATAAAATGTGTCAAAATTACCTTTAATTTTTCAACAACATTTTGAAAACGCAAAGAAACTTTTCATATATCAAATTAGAAAACAGAAAGGAGGATGACAAAAGCTATACAGAAGAAGAATAAATGATTATATCAGAACATGAAGGGAAAAAAATAGGAATTATATTCCAGTCACAAAATTGACAGTGGATTTGAAAAAAAATATATTGGGCCTTGTTATGTATGTAGGTTTGAAGTCATTGGTTTAGTTTGAACTGTTGTTGTAAAATGTTGGAAATGATTGGTTTAAAAAGTGCGGGAAAACCCTGCACTCTGATTGGCTGGCAACTGCGGCTGCTGGCTATAAGTAGCAGCCGCAGCCCAGCCAAATTGGGTCCGTTCTGAGCTGTAGTCACTAATAAACCAAGAGCTTGAAGCACTCCGCATCTGTCTCTTCATGCAAACTTAACAGGCCTAAAGAATTTATAGGACATAAAGATATACAGTATTTCAAATCAATTACAGCAATTAATGGAAATAAAACTGTGAAGAAGACCATTAAAACTTTTATGACAAAATGTTACATGGATGACATACAATTGTCAATTATTGCCAAGGAGGGGGGAAAAATCATGCAACAATAAATGCTGAAAATGCCACCCCAAAAAAATGCTTTACCAAAAGTGATAGTTTTGTAAAAAGACTCAAAAGTACTGGAAAGAAATAAACATTCAGAAAATTCTGGAAATAAAATTTGAATTAAAACCACAAATACTTTTATTAGATGTAATCCCAGAAAACTGCAGCATCCCAATTTATGTTGATAGAGCCAACTTAATTTACTACAACATTGGAAAAGAGAAAGCTTTCTGGCAATACAAGATTGAGAGACTAAAATTGGAGAATAAGCACCTATGAAAACATTGACACTATGATATTCACAGCAGACATTTCACCAAATTCAAGTAGCAATGATTCTTATACCCAACATATTATACAGCAAGTCAGTTTAAATGTTTTCTGAAGAAAGAGGGAAACTATTTAAAATCAGTCAAAAGATTCAGATGGAAATGAGCAAGAATCAGAGATGTCCAAACCATTATAAGGCAATGTTTAAGTAGCAGTTAGCATTTCAAGGGGTGGAAGAGGGGAACTATTAGAATGCTTTTCCTATCATGTTTTTTTAATTCCTTTTATTTGTTTTGCCTTTTAAAGTTTATTTTAATAAATATATTTTACCACCTTTGCTCTAGTGTAAATATTTATAAGTGTTCATATCCCTTTTCTTTGTTTTTGTTGTTTGTTTTATCTAACGATGAATAGATTCAAAAAATGTGTCACTTGCCAATTTTTGGCAAGGCATTTTTTTCTATGAATCAAGACATTAATCAAAATGATTTTCCTTTGGCACATATTTCATAATATTCGAAGCAATTCCAAACAGACAAATTTTTATGTGATTTGATAAATTACTTTTATATATTAGTAATTTGTTTAGATGATTTATAACAATTTAATATGTTAATTGTTAGGGTTTTATTTCTATTTACTTTTTTTATAATAGAACTTAATTAGGTTACCTGTTGGATGGAAGTATATATTACCATTTTAAAATTTGGTTTTTATTGTTTTTTTAATTGCAATAAAATTTACAGTGAAAAATATTGTCTTTGACCAAACGAAAAGGGATCTTATTTTAAGTAATTCTCCTGCAATACATGGTATAATTATTTTGCAATTTAAGGCAGATTGGAAGAACTCCTGATCTTTGAGTTTTAGATCAGGATTAGAATACTGGAAAAATATTTATCAAATTTAGATATCACCCATCTAACTCTCAAGTGACTCCAAATGGTTTACAAATAAAAGCATAAAAAAGTTAAGCAGCTAACTTCCTTTCTTGATATTGGTTTTGTTAGTGCAGTATTGTTAGCCAGAATTATGAGTAGGGTTGGAGGTTTATTGTGTTCTTTTTTCCCTCTGTTTTCTAAAATGGGGATATAAATTAAACAATTGCTGTCATTTTTTAACTAAGTGAGTGTTACCATTTATTTATGCCACTTATATGCTGCCATTAACTCAAAACCTGAAGTTATTAGATGAATAATGAGATATACTAATACTTTTGTATTAGTATACAAAAGAGCTTCCATGATGAAAGGATTTGCTTGTGATATCACCATGTAAAGTTCTCCATGTGTCTCGCTTCTTAATGTTTTATTCTCTGTTTATTGATGAAAAGTTATCTGAGACAAGCCTGTGTTCTGTTCTTTTCTGTTTGTAGCAAAGGGATGCTATGCAAAATAATTTAAAGCAACTGCAGCAGAAGATGGCTATCATTGAAGCTGCCCTCAAAGAGGGAAGCCAGAATATTGACCCTGAAGGATGGTCACTAGAAAGAGAGGAAGCTGATTTCAAAAGAGAGCAGATAGAAACAAGAAAGGGTGAGTTGGCAGTGCTCTGAAAATAATCTTCCTGAGAATTTAGAAATTTCTTCCTACTTATAAAACATTTAACACAGTAATTCATTTCTAAATGGAATATCCTGTTATGAATTTATGTATAAAGCATACATTATTGAATGAATGTATTTCATACATAAATCCTCTAGTTTTTTTTTATTCTCAGAGAAATATTAAATCTTCTATTTTTGCTGGATTAAGTATACACTGTAAGCATCCACTAGGAATTGACTCAAAGCTGAGAGGAACAATCCATTATAGGTGCTCTCTATTTTCTTCTGGCAGTTTTATCTATATTCTTTCATTCTAAACATATACCTTCTGTGTAGTATAGTACCATAGTATAGATTGCCACTGGTGAATTACAGAGTTAATTTTGTTTTATTACTAATGGAGTTTATGAATATTAACTCAGAGTTCTGCTGCCATACCAGTGGTTTTAAAATGGATTTCTATTGCATTGTTGTGATGGGATATTAGCTAGTTGTGGGAAATAAACATGTTTGGTCTTAGAAAAATTACTCCAAGAAATGAACTTGTTCCAGGATTTTTCTTTGCAATTCTTTTTGAACTTTACTTCTACACAAAGGAGATCAGTTTAATTATTATATCATTTATGTTTCATGGAGCAATAAAATGTACAATAGCGAGATTCCAATAGTGAGATTCTTTTGACATTTTATTGAAGTAGAAGAACTGTAGTTAATAGACATAATTAAGAACCTCCAGGTGAACAGAGCACAAATCTCTGCCAGTTTCAAGTCTCTCTGGGATGCTGCCATGAGAACCAAATTGAAAATATCGATCTGGTTCTCGTGGCAGATTAGTTGCTTCTAGGTTTTCTAGAAAAGCATCATTCTAAATAGACAAGGTGGATCAGAATTATTAGTACATCTGAATTCTTTCAAAAAAGTCTGTTCAATAGATTGCCATACTGCAATTCTGGTGAAAAGTAGAATAACCATAGAAAATTCTGGTGAAAAGTAAAATAACCATAGATATGAAGTACTTAGAGATACTATGATTTGCAATCCATTTTGGGAATCATACGGATTTTAATTTAATTCAATCTCAAGTAAAATTAGACTACGTGATCCCCATTCTCAGTCACCGTCAGACAACAATTCCATGGCATGGCTGCCTAGATGAAATTAATTTAAGCTTGTGCAAGACTGGCTCTGGTTTGTATTAAATGTAATATTTTGAGATCAGGATCATTGATATTTCCATTGCCCATTAATCCTCCCGCTTACCCAATTAAGTATGCAATATAATGAATTTTTCTTTCTTTGTTTCTTTCATGGGATTTCTATGCCACCCTATCTCCCAAAGGACTCAGGGCAGCTCACAGAAATAGAAACAGAAAGTACAAAATTTAAGAAACAATTAAACCAGAAACCCCAATTAAATTAAAAATAACCACCAACAGATCTAAAAACAATTTAAAAAACGCTTCAGTCCAGGTTGGCCGATCTAAAAAGCCAAGTCTTTAGGTCGCAACGGAAGAAACGAAGGTCAGGAGCCACCCGAAGCTCCACGAGCAGTTGGTTCCAAAGGGCAGGCGCACCCACAGAGAAGGCCCTCCCCCTGGCAGTTGCCAGCCAACATTGTCTGGCCGAAGGCACCCTGAGGAGACCCTCCCTGTGGGAGCGCACAGGGTGATGGGAAACTGTTGCTGGCAGCAGGTGTTCCCGCAAATATCCCGGACCTAAGCCATGAAGGGCTTTGTAGATGATAACCAAAACCTTGGATCTCACCCGGAGGGCAACCGGCAATCAATGCAGCTCACGCAGGAGGGGTGTAATATGGGAGTATCAGGATACTCCCATCACAACCCGCGCAGCTGCATTCTGCACCAGTTGAAGCCTCTGAGTGGTCCTCAAGGGCAGCCCCATGAAGAGAGCATTGCAGTATTCTACATGGGAGGTAACGAGCGCATGAGTAACCGTACGCAAGGCATCTTGGTCCAGATAGGGGCACAACTGGCGCACCAGGCGAACCTGTGCAAATGCCCCCCTGGCCACAGTTCCTACGTGATCTTCCAAATTGAGCTGTGCATCCAGGAGGACGCCTAGATTGCGTACCCTTTCCACGGGGGATAACACCTCTCCCCCCATGACCAAAGATGGAACATTCTGGACAATCTGAGATGCCGGAACGTACAGCCACTCGGTCTTGGCTGGGTTGAGCTGGAGCCTGTTCCTACCCATCCAGACCCGCACCGCTTCCAGGCACCGGGACATCACATTGAGGGCATCACTGGGTTGGTTTGGGGTGGATATAAAAAGCTGGGTATCATCAGCATACTGATGGTACCTCACCCAAAAACCACGGATAATCTCACCCAGCGGCTTCATATAAATGTTGAACAGGAGGGGGGAGAGGACCGACCCCTGAAGCACCCCACAAGTGAGGGGCCTCGGGGTCGACCTTGACCCTCCTGCCAACACTGCCTGCGAACGTCCCGAGAGGTAGGAGGAGAACCACCGCAAAACTGTGCCTCCCACACCCAACCCCCGAGGCGCCGCAGAAAGATACCATGGTCGATGGTACCGAAAGCCGCTGAAAGGTGTAATAGGACCAGGACAGAGGAAAAACCTCTATCCCGAGCCCACCAGAGATCATCCACCAGCACGACCAATGCCGTCTCTGTGCTGTACCCGGGCCTGAAACCCGATTGGTACAGATCCAGGTAGTCCGCTTCGTCTAGGAACAACGGGAGCTGTCAAGCCACCACGCTCTCAACAGCCTTCGCCATAAAGCGAAGGTTGGAGACGGGATGAAAGTTGTTCAAAATAGCCGGGTCCAAGGCAGGTTTCTTGAGGAGGGGCCTCACCACCACCTCCTTCAAGGTGGAGGGGAAGCATCCCTCACTCAAAGAGGCGTTAACCACTGCCTGGAGCCAGCCTCGTGTGACTTCCTGGGTGACATAAACCAACCAGGAGGGACACGGGTCCAGTAAACACGTGGTGGCACTCAGCTTCCTCATGATCCCATCCACTTCATCCAAAGTCACAGGCTCAAACTCTTCCCAGATGGTATTCTCAAGACCCGTCGCTTCCCCCCCCCCCCCATCAGACTCTGTCCAGTCGGAGTCCAGACCGGTCCGGATCTGAGCGATCTTGTCCAGCAGATGTTGACTAAATTCTTCGCCCCGTCCCTGCAAAGGGTCCCCCCCCCGCCCTTTGATTAAGGAGGGAACGGGTGACCCGGAACAGGGCAGCCGGGCGATTATCTGCGGATGCAATGAGAGCAGAGAAGTACGCAGACTTCGCCGCTCGCATTGCCACAAGATAAGATCTAGTCACAGATCTTAGCTACACTCTATCAGATTTGGACCGACTGGACCTCCAACTGCTCTCTAGGCCCCTCCTCCGGCGCTTCATCTCCCGGAGCTTCATGGAAAACCAGGGAGCCAACCAAAATCTGCACCGGGTTAGAGGCCGCAAAGGTACAACTCGGTCGAGAGCCTCAGAGGCCGCCCGTTGCCAAGCGTCCACCAGGGCCTCGACCGGGCTGTGGAACAGGGAGGCAGGAATCATCCCAAGCTCCGCCTGAAACCTTTCAGGATCCATTAGGTGCCTGGGGCGGAACCACCTAATCGGTTCCGCCTCCCAGTGACGGGGAGTGGCATATTGGAAGTCCAGCCACAGAAGATAATGATCAGTCCATGACAGGGGGTGAGTAGTTGGTGATCCTCCATCCAGATCATTATACCACTGAACAGAGACAAAAACAAGGTTGAGTGTATGTCCCCCCCATGAGTCGGGCCCTGAATTAATTGGGTCAGGTCCATGGCCGTCATGGTGTCCATGAACTCCCAAGCCATCCCAGATGCCCCCCCCCAGAGAAGGCAGGTTAAAATCCCCCAGAACCATAAGTCTGGGGAACTCCACCGCCAACCCGGAAAGAGCATCGAGCAGCTCGAGCAGGGCCATTGTCACACAGCTGGGAGAAAGGTACGTGAGCAACAGGCCCAACTGGCCACCCGGGCACCACCTCAAGAGGAGAGACTCACACCCGCCTATCCTGGGAGCAGTGGTCTCCCGCAGACAAAGGTTCTCCCTGATAACAACTGCCACCCCCCTGCCCCTGCCCTGGGCCCGAGGTTGATGCAGCACTCGGAAACCTGGAGGGCACATCTCAGTCAGAGGGACTCCTCCCTCTGGGCCCATCCAGGTCTCCATAATGCAAGCCAGGTCCGCGCCCTCCTCGATCAGCTCCCGAACGAGGGGAGCTTTATTCATCATGGACCTGGCATTTAAGTAGATCAACCTGAGCCCAGGGGCCTGCTTTCCCCCATCCCCGGGAAAGCAGGCCAAAACCAGAGGGTCGGAGCACACCACCACCTGAAGACAGCGGGGGTGCACTCCGAGATGCCCTCCATTCTTACTCCCACTGCCTTTCCCAATCACCATGGGGATCGCGACCCCCACCCCTTCCCCCAGAGCCCCGGCCGGCCCCAACCCCCCTCCCCCTGTTGCGATCTTCACCAAACCTGGACTGAAACTGATCCAGTGGGATTCCTCCAAGATCCGACCGGACCCTACAACCCACCCACCTCCCTGAACCCCTTAAAAATTTTGTTAAAAAATTAAACAATGAAAAACCCCGGTTAAAACCCTTTTTACAACCCTTATTAAAACCCTTGTTAAAAACCCCTGCTGCACTATGCCACCTCTCGGGATCCCAGGATCCGTCCTTAAGGTAAGCCGTGGACAATCCCACAGCCACAGCAGGGAAAGGGGGACATTCCCCAAGGCCTGCAAATCAGCAGCCGAATAAAAACGTGACATCATCCAGGAGATAAAATAATGGGGATAAAACAAGGCCAGATGATCAATTGGTCAGTTCGGAAGTCCAGTATCAGCGGCGTAAAGCTCCCAACTCCGGCTGCCCTCTCACGGCAACCGGAATGATGGAAAGGAGCAGAGTCCAACCACTGCCCTCTCACAGCGGTGGTTCTCAGAAGCGCTTGACGGGCCAAAGGCCATAATACTGTCCAGAGATGCAATCCAGTCAGTCAACGCTGCCCTGCCACAGCAGCAGATCCTGGATGTTGAACTGGAGCAAATCCACCACTGCTCTCTCACCACGATGGAGATTGCTAACCCCTCCAATCCGAGCCAACCTAAGGTGGGGGAGCAGGCATCCCTAGCAGGGCAGGAGATCATGGCCATAGCAGTGGGACAGTTGGCAATATGCCCTCCAACCCGCCTATCAGCCATTAGGTCTTCAATCTTCCAGAGGTCCCTCTTCCAGGTAACCAGGCATCAAAGAATCCCTCGAGTCACAATAGAGGCCAAGCAAGGAAGTTCTTTAAGCCAGTGTGGGGCTGACACCAGCTTCATAAAGCAGTCAAACAGTCCCCTGCCAGCCAATGTTTTTCACCGGGTAAGGAAAAAACTCTTCGCCACCACCAACTTCAATCTGGGGCTCCATAGCTATCCCAGTTTGGACTCCATTGTCATCCGTTCCCGGGCCGAGCTTCAGGGCTGCCCAGCACAGGTGCCAGCAGCCCCGGACCCAGTATTCCGCCCAGTTACAGCAGTGGCCATCCATCAAGCTGACCAGCTCTCAACACCAGCGAGCACCGGACCCAGATCTCACAGGCCAGCAGCAGGAACAGCAGCAACTGTGCAAGCCGGCAGCAGCAACAGCAGGCGACCCGGAAACCGGGCCGACGCAGTGGCAGACCGGCAGCAATGATGGTGACAATGGCCATATAGGCAGCTTCCCGTCGGCCTAGCCTAAACGCCAGGCCGATACGACCGCCTGGCTGCCAGGCCGACACGACGGTTGAGCCTGCCGCAACGGCAGCCCTAATAGTGGCAGCCCGTTGACCGGCTTAGCGCCAGGCCGACGTGACCACCAAGCCGCCCGCCCGACTGCCTGACCAACGCGATAACCAGGTTGGCAGTAATGGCAGCAGGCACGGCCACGGCCCACTGGCCGGCACCACAGCCCAGCCGACACCCAGCTGATGCGGACCGCGGCGGTTTCAACCGTCCCGCCAGCCAATGCCCAACCCAGAAGAGCCTCAACGAACTCATTCCCTGCCGCTGTTCGCCACTTGCCCCAACAGAAACGGGGCGAAACGGATGGCAGCAGCAGGGTCGCCCCGGACTCCGCAATCCTGCTAGGAGCCAGGGGGCAAGAACCAACCCCCCAACCCCCTCCAAACTCTCCCCCCTCCAGGGAACTCACCGGCTACCAGCAGCCATCTTCGAGCATGTGCAACAAGCTATCTAATTTCTCATGAGTCAAATTCTCTGGAGATCAAAGGAAAACTCTAGTCTAGGGAAATAAATCAGCAATTATTTTACTAAAATAGTAATAATTGTTTAATCTGGAGAAAAAGGAAGCCAACGTTCCTGATTCTTGTAAGATGTTAAGGAAACTATAGGTGGAAGTGTTTGCATTTCTTAGCTGTAGAATTAATTAGAAGTGTATAATGGAATACTGCTTGTTCTTGAATAAGCCAAGTATTTCACAATTTTCCATATAACATATACTTTAAAAACAGAAATTTATTACTTATCATAAATTGCAAGAATGTTTGCAGTTTTGGGGCCCTGTTATCTTTTCTTGTATGTTATTTATACACGTCCATTTATAATACCTCCCATATAGTGAATCTGAAATTTTTTTTTCTGGGTTTGAAGAATTATATCCAGAAAGAATCTTATTTGCTGTGATAAAAATACTTTAATTAAAATAATGTAAAAATACATTCATTTGCTGGAACCAACCTAGAGGTGTTTGTTTTTGTAGGATCTCCAAATCCAATCAAAACCAGTTCCTTTGTTATAAATATCTGAAATATTAAATTAGTGATCAATTAAATTAGTAATCAATCAATTAGTTTCCTTTGTACCCCGAAACAAACTGATTACAACTCAATTAACGCAGCCCTTGTTTGTTCTTTCAGATCAAAATAACATATTTTGAGTCATCTTATAAAAGTTTTAGCAGATTATATTTATTGGTAGCTTGACTACAAATCAGTTTGTTCTCTTAGCTAGTTTAAAAAGTATTTTGCTTTTTAATTGCTTTTGGAGAGAGGAAATATATTGAGGCTGTTCGGAAATAGAATAAACAAACACAAAGAATATTGCTTCAAGTCTTTATGTTTTTCCCCATCTTTTCCCCCCATCTTTTCCCCCATCTTCTATTTTATCGTTCATCCTGCCATGTGCATCACTTGATATTTTCTACTTTTAAAAGTGATTGAGAATTAGAAGTATAATTGGAATATTGTGTAGGTCATATATTAAACTGAATGCCCAATAGACAAGAAAAAGATACAGGCACCTCTACGAAGGAAATATATAGTATCTTTTTTCGTTAAGAAAAGTAACTTTATAATTGCTGTCAAATATAAAATATGTCATTAACTATATAAACAAGATTTTTTCAAAATCTTTTCTAGAAATGCACACTGTAGGGGAAAAACCAGTCGTTCCCTTGCCACATACCACCTGCTGTAGCACAAAGCAAAGGAATAGAAAGAGACAACTTCTGATTGGAAAGCGAAACATGTCTCTGGTGGCATCTGGTTTAAACCAGAGTGAATTGGTAAGCATGCTTTGATATGCTTGTTGATTTTTTTTCATAGCAAGAAATATATTTTTTTCTGAGCTTTTAAGATTTTGCAGGAGCCATTCTTTTAAAGATAAACCTGCTTTCATAGCTACTTTGTAGAAGGTATAAAGCAATAAAACAATAAAAGCAGATATCATATGTATTCAAACTTTCAAGTGTTTAAACATATAAAATTCTATAAGGGCTTCATATCCATTCCAACAACCAGGTTTTCAACAATAGTTTGAGTATCAACAATACAAATATTTGAAGGGATGCATTTTGAAAGGGCAAGTGCGGCAGCAAAGAAGAGACATTCAGTGTAATCTGAATGGAATTGAACAAGTAGAAAGTTAATTGAAAGAAGACAGATTCTTCTATCCAATAGGACAACTAATTGAACTGTCTTGATCTATCTTACCTGTCACCAAACTTAGTTACACTAAAGGTGCTCCTACACTTGACCTTGATATATATTCTAGTAGCAATTGTGGCTCACTTGTGTCCAGTTAGGCTCATCTACTAGTATTTGTTTCTAAAATCTGTACTAGTTGGCTATGTAAATATCTTAATTATCTTTGGATTACTATACGCTGTAAATGAAATAGACTTTAAACATGGCAATTGAATTCCAGACCATCTCCAGTTATTAGCATCAAGTTACTCATTTTTTTGCTATTACGCATCTGTTTCCAATTCAAGGCCTTGATTATAACCATTACAATTTGAGAGCAGGAGAGATAAAGGATTTATTTCTCCTGTAAGAGCTGAGGTGGTGCAGTGGGATAGGCAGCAGTGGCGATCCCTGCCACCTAGAATGGCCCAAAAACGGGACAAAATGGAGGCCGTTGAGAAGCCAGCAATCTCTAATAAAACCAATTGTTTCTAATTCAGTTTTTATTTTCTTCTAGAAACTAATACGTAAATTTGCCAAGGGAACTGAGAGCACTTGGTGTGATAAAATTACTGAAAAAACAACCCATGTAATAATGAAAACAGGTGAGTTAGAAACACAGAAGTGAACTTCCTATTTGTTTTATAATTGATTGGGTAGGTAGGTATACCTTTATGACTGTGAGATCTTAATTTAATATTAATATGCAGTAGCTAGTCTTGCCTATTTTAGATCTGCCAAATTCTATTTTACACGGTTGCTCATTCATGTTCAGAGGTGATTTTTCCAATTGTTAAATATTGGATGTAGTGATCAACACAAAATTCTTATATCATACACTGCTAATATTCCTTCCAGAAATATCTGGCTAGCTCTTTCGTGCCAAAAAATATTGGTCAATATATCTCCTAATAATTGTAATGGTGTGTAATGGTCTTGGAAGTCCTGAATTAAAATGCATACATTTCCTGTTATGTTTTGATTCCATTTCCTGTTTCACACTTGTATGCAAAACTAATTTTTCTTTTTCTGTCCCAACATTGTAGCAGCAGAACACAATAAAATGTGATTCAATGTTTGAACTTATATCTAGAAGGCAAACAAAAGCTACAAGTCAGCTAGAAAAGTTAACCATTAGGTAAAGAAAGTTCAAAAACAAATAAATTATCCTGGTAAACAAATATATGCACTGCTAAATTTGCAAACTCGAGGGTGAGCATCAAAAGAGCCACTGACCCTTGTTTGAAGGACTGCTTATCTGCCTCTGCACTATTGCAAATCACTGACTGTAATACAGTTCTTCTGTTCTTTTATCTACCATTAAGAAGACTCCATTCTATCCATTTGCATAAAGGAAGCTAAGCATTTTTGTAGTCTATATTTTCAGATACAATTTGCAATATTTCACTTTATGTTGTTTCAAACCATTGTATTGTCCAGGTTATGAAAAATATCATTTTAAAAGAAGGTATGTAATCATTTAATCAGTAAAGCTCCAGTCTCTGCAACTCAAAAAACTGCTTTTGAAACTGGACATATCTTTGAAAGCAGCTTTTGACATTGTGTGTAGACCTACTGTAAAGAAAATATTTTAGAAATAATCAATGGTCTTTATTTGTTTAATATTGAACACTAAGTGATTTTTTTCCCACTCTTCTTCAGATGAGGATCTGGTCTGTGAGAGAACCCTGAAATACTTTACAGGTGTTGCTGCACAAAAATGGATATTGAGCTACCAGTGTAAGTGTGAAAATTTAATTTAAAAAATCTCCCTCTGTCCATGCACACTGTTCTGACCCAGGCTTCGTCAAACTTAATAAAACACAAACTGAATTTAAAACCTATTTTAATGCGATGCTGGGAATTACTTGCATTTCCAGTCAAAACTAATTATACACAGTTCCTCCAGATAAGAGCACGTTTTTCAGTTCTGTAGAATGCCGCCAACAAACAAGTCCAATTAAGGCTAACATAAACCCATCCAAAAACCCAGAAAAAACCAGCCAGAGTACACAAAGCTTCACGAAGGACTCGGAAATTACTGAACTGCTTTGCTTCCTGCAAAGCTCATCATCATTGAGGTCTGACATTTATCCCTTAAGGGATGGGCAATCACCTCCCAGCCTTACTCCCGAGTAGCCCCTTCTGCTTCAGCTGCTCTTCCCTTCTAGCAGCTCTGCGCACACACGGACTGGGAACAGGCTCCCCTGGGTCCTCTGCTTCGCTGCTGTCAGGCTCCGAAGGTTTCAAAGGCAGCATCCTACTCCCAGAAGGTCCCGGCCCCATCCCCGCATCGGATGCAGGACTCTCGTCCAAGTCCTCTTCAAACTCCCTGACTGGTTCCCTTTCGTCCTCACTGTCTGATACCTCTGCCGTCTGCACCAGCTGCCGGTGAGCCACAACACACACTTCCTTTATGGTGCATTGTGAATTCAGTTTAGTGTTGAGGAATAAATTCTTATTAATAAACAGTTCATATCATTAACATACAATAAATTATTGTAAGTTAGCTGTGCAATTATATTTGACATTTTGCCTTTAGCTAAACAAGAAACATTTCATCAAAATTCATCAAATAAAATAATATTAAACAATATAGGAAAATAAAGGCAGTAATACCATATTGGACAGTTCCATAAATCCATGGAGTATCAACTAGTCAAAAGGAAACGTTTATCTTTAGTAAATGTCAAACACTGAGTAGAAAGAAAGATTCACATTTTCTAGCTTGACTGATACCAAGGATAGTTCAAGATTGTTTCTTTCTTGAGCAAAACCAGATAAAATACTTGTAGATATTCAAAGTATATGCCACTAATTCTTTGCATTATAGTGAAACACACAAATATTATCTAGAATCTTGCATGAGCTTTGAAGATCATGTATGAATTGTGGGCAAACAATCTATGGAATTATTAGAGCAAACTAATGCTTTGGTCTGAATTTAGTTTGCCTACATCCGATCTTTCAATCCTTTTAGCTAAGCTAAACAAAAATTAATTGTTCTGATACTCTGATACTAGATTTTCCCAAGTTTTATCTAGGGTCATGCTAACAAAGGTAGATATAATTTTGTATTTGTTTCATTTTCATATTTATACCATTCTCCTCCAAGAACTTCCTAGAATATGATTTAAAAATGTGGAAAATTGTTATTGAAAATATGGGAACAAGAAAAGAAAACCAAGTACTTGAATTTGTGCTGCTTGTTTCATATAATTTAGTTTGATTGTTTCTGATTATCAGACATGTATTTTTTTCCTGTGATATTGTGATACATTATTTTGCCTACAGTTGCTCTTAAAGGGACTGGCATTATCTCCAAAAGTTAATCACAAATGATTTCAACACTGGAATTCTTGTAGAGAATGACTTTTAAAATCTGGAAAGATAGAGAAGTTTCTAGTGGTACATAGTAATGCTGCTGGCAGGCACTATTATATAAATATGGACTTAATATTTTGCAACTCTCCATGCAGTTTTCTTTTGTATTTTTAAAATAAATGATACAAATGATACAAAGTGCTACTTTAAATAGTAATAATAATAATTTCTGCTTCAACTGATCTAGGGGTTATTCATTCATTCGAAGCAGGAAGAGTTCTTGAAGAGGTATGTCTGTGTTTATGGGAAGGGATAGGTGGTTTTGGTTTTTTAACCAGAACAGTATGCTTGCAAAATCCTTAAATGAGGAAGGTGGGAGGAGTTGATGATTGATTAGTATATCTTTTTTGCCATTCCTTTAAATGCTTAGTCTTATACAATTCTCAGTATAATATTGTGATAGTAATTTAATGTATGTATAATGCATTATAAATGTGAATCTTATAAATCTTCAGAAAAGTATCTGGCATATTTTAAATATCTAAACCAAGGAAAGATATTTCTGAGTATGTAAAAATTTACCTGCAGATGAAAATCCTGTAAACAAATTACAGTGGCAACAGTTAACTATGGCTATAAAACTAAAGCTATTAATAATGAACCAATGATTTGCTTTAAGTCTACTATGTAATATTTACTGAATAGTTTACTTGTTTTAGCCAGTACTATGTTTACATTGTGTGTGTAACTAGCTTTTGGGCGTTCGGAGTATAAACAAAATTGATTGATTGATTGAATATTTAGTAGATTCTAATGACCAAGAAGAGACTAGACAAGAAAAATCCTTAATGTCTATGCATTGCCTCTTGAGAGGAGAAGAGTAACTAACAACAGGCGAGGCCATTCTTTAAGTATTGGAAACACAATTTCCTTCAACAGGAGCTTGGTTTTTTTTTTTTCTTCAGGCACTGCATCTGACATTTTGCCTGTGACATGCTAAAATGGAATCAAACCACTGAAAGGCATAGCATACATTAAAAAATTTAGAAATAATAACACAATAAATGTTCTGTTTCCCAAAGTAACAAACAAACTTTGGACAATTTGAATGGATTGCCAAATTTTGTTGGATGAAAGAAGATATTGGTATTTAGCTGGAATAACTGCTGTACAGGCTGGGTCCTGTGTCTTCCTGGACTTCCTAGGACCCTTAATCCTGCAAGAGATTAAGAGTGCTGAGGGAATTTCTTGTCCTCCTTTGCTGAGTTAGGGAGAAGCACTGACAGTTAGACACTGCTCTGCATGTTTGGTTGTTTGAGGTTCCTGGCTTGGCAACTAACTTGAAGTTAATCTAAATTGATGGCAGAGATTAATGATTTGATGGGTCTTATTTACCAATGTTACCAGAAGAAGAAATTATAACATGTAATGTATGGTGGCATCTAGCTCTGACTCTGTTTTTCTGAATGGCAGCTAGAATAACTTTGAATTATTTTTCAGTCCCTTCCTTTCAGCACCCCCTTTTTTTCATTTTCCCACTCAACTAGAATAAAGCTGTAAAGCTTCAGAAAAATTTTCAGCACCCCCTTTTTTTTCATTTTCCCACTCAACTAGAATAAAGCTGTAAAGCTTCAGAAAAATTCTGCCTGAGTCCTGCTTAAGGTGCCCCTTATGTTGAAGGAAGAAGTTGAAAAATATATTGTCATTCCCATTCTAGAGAAGAGGCCAGCAATTAGACAATGGATAGATTTTCTCCAAAAGCTTTTAATGCTATAATTTTGATCCTCGGTACATATAACATGTCATAGCTAACTTGTGTGTTCAACCACCATCTTATCCTGCCATTGATCAAATTGCTGTATTATTATTGAAGATGTATATTCAAATTGCTAAAGGGAATTTGCTTAATTAGATAATGGTTTCCGTTTAAATATAATTTAAACATCCTTTTTTAACAATAAAATATGGAATAAGAATTGTATTGCTGCATTCATACATTCTTTCTACTGCTTCAGTTTGGATATTTGACTTCTACATGCCATAATTCTTTTTCTGCTTCAGTCATATAAGATATGACTCAGCCAGGAATTCATTGGCATCTGATTCTATTTGTTTCGTTTTCAGGAAGATTTTGAAGTGAGAGGAGATGTAATCAATGGGAGAAACCATCAAGGACCTAAAAGAGCAAGAGAATCACCTGTTGGAAAGGTATGGCTATCGTAAGCAGTGCTTCATAAAAGAAAAAAGTTATCCCTAAAGTGTGCCCCTCTTCTTTGTCATCATAGGAAGTGAAGAAGTTTGAGAAAAAGGAGAAAAAGATTGCTTTCACAAAGTAAAATCCTGAGAAGGACTTTTGTTTTTCCGCAGGCCATGATGATCCTTAGGAGGAAAAACATAGAATGCAATTACGTTGCATATAAAATGTGTCCATACAGATAACACAGCCTGCCTGAGTAATTTTTGCAGCATTAGCATTTCTTAGCCTATCCCAAAGTTTTTCAGATTTCTTCAAGTGGAATGGTATTGTCCCAAATGAGGATGGAGATAGAGATGGAGATGGTGTAATTTCCTCTTTAAAAAGTGACTTATTTTCTGAGCATTAAGATAATACACTCAGAAATTATAAGAAAAGGGACAGCTATAATTCAAAATGCCCTGTTGCCATAGAAGAACATAACTAACCCCTGTTCCAAAAAAAAACGAGGGAAGGAGATTATAATGAGGAATCATAGCTGGGAATTAGTGCAAGTAATGTTGCAGAAGCAGCAATGCTTGCATCCTGCTATTTCGTTTTCATTTATTTAGTCGGTTTCTGCTCTTCTTGGAATCCAAGGCTTTAGAGGCCTGCCTCTGCTCCTGCACAGAGGTGAATGCTGGATAGAATGTGGGTGGGAAGGAGGGGTGAGACCAGTTTAAGTTGGTCCCTTCTTTTCCCAGGCCATTTTAATAGTCCAGAAAGATATTTCCAGATTCTCTCTTGCCTCCCCTCTCACTAGGAAAGTCTCTTCCAAGCTAAATGTTTAGTAGAAAGCTGGAAAGGTGAAACTGATGAAGCCAATGCAACAGACATCAGCTACAGTATTCCCATTGGCTAAAAGTCAATATCACTAACCAGTGGTTACTTCAGTTTCTTTTCCAGTTCCATTGGCTTGATTGTTTTCAGGTGGAGGATATAGATGTGTATAGTATTTGATTATCTTTTCTTCTCTATGAATTTCTCTGCCTTTAAGGATTTTACTTCCCAAAGTTCTTGTTTCTCAGCTATTTCTGTACTCAGTGCCTAACTATTTTTTTTAAAAAGTGAAGCAGATTAACTGAATTTTCTTCTGGTTAACAATTTAAACTGTTCAGAAACTTCATATCAGATATTTCTCCAGTCTCACCGAAATGTCTCATTGTCAGTCTTCTTTAGCTGACGTAATCCATTGTCAATCAATGATATTCCTGAATGTAGTTTTTATTGTGTTCAAATCATGTGAGTTGGACACATTCTGACCTAGCTGGTAACTTTACGAGTTCTTATTTCATGGAGTGTAATTCTACACCATGCTTACATATCTGTTTTCATTCCCAGCTTTTCCATGGATTGGAGATTTGTTGCTATGGGCCATTCACTGACATGCTCCCAGGTAAGGGGAGTGGATTCTTGACATAAGTTGAGGGAATGAATCTAACTGAAGTCTCTTTACTTCCCTTTTTGGTTGTGTAAACAATTGAGTTCTGTGAAGAAATGATCCAACTTTTTGAGAAAAAGCTAACAAGCTTTAATAGCTTAATTTTCTTTGTTCACTCAATAATATTTAACCTTTAGTAAAGCAAGATTTTTTGTCCTGCAGAGACATTTCTGAACCTCAAATTTTTTAAGCTAAATTAATGTACATATGTTTGCCCATTTCTGCATAATTCATTCTGCTCCTGATCATCATTAACAGAGATGATCATTCTGGCTGTGTAGATAGTTATATCCATATTCTTTCTCAAATTGTGATGTGTCTGTCTCCTTATCTTTATTGACTTGCTTGATGAATAGTTCTTAAAATGCAAGTTGCAAAGATTGTATGTTGTCTTGGTTAAATGCTATCTCTTCCATCTTTTCTCTTAAAATTAAATAACTTAGTATCTGGAAGAGGGAATGCTTAGAATATTTGCAAATGGCACAAAATATAGGATAGCTAATATCTTGAAAGACTGAAATAAAATTCAATATAGCATCTTTATTATTTAGCAACAAACTTGGAAAGAGTGGTTTATGGCCTGCAAAGGATTTCCAACTGTTGCAACATATTCCCACTATGATCATGTGATCGCAGTCTGGGTGTTTGACAACCTATTTGCACTTATGAACAGTTGCCAAGTGACCCAATATACTCTGCTGGCTTCCTCAGAAAGGCAGTTGGAAGCTGGCAGGGAAGGTTGCCCACCCCTCTGAGGCACTTTGTGCTATTTACTTGGGGTTCTGTCCACTTAAGAACCCACAAGATCCTTAATGACCATAAGTGGGAATGTTGGGATAGCAATCATTATGCAAAGCAGCCACATAATGTCTTGCTTAATAATTATTTTGTTAAAAAAACTGAGAGTCTAATCCCAATTATGGTTATAAGCTGAGGAGCCTGTACAAGTTTGAATTTGGTGGTTAAATTTTGTGACTAATGCTAGGTTCCATTTTGACAGGATTCAGAAATATAGAATATGCAACGGAAGAACCCAAAATAGATTTGCTTGTAATGTCAATGGTCTTCAATTTGGGCTTAACATCTAATGGGGGGATAAAATACTTTGCCATTATATATAATGCATTTTGTTTATCTTTTGGGAATTTCTCAGAACAACTGGAATGGATTGTAGAACTCTGTGGCGCCTCCCTTGTGAAGGAACCTCACTTATTTACAAATGCAACAGTAAGCCTGATAAATATATGATAAAGATACCAATAATCAGCATTTCCCACCTTCCCTTTATTCTTTCAAGATGCTGGTAAATTTAGCTGGTTCTGCTTAGATATAGAATTAGATTAATGGCTTATCTTGTCCTGTATTGCTACTAGAAATCCTCTCACACAAGTCATTGCAAATAAACATAGAGCTAAGGGGCTAAATATTTTCTTCTGCAGATGCATGCAGCTCTGTGGGATTGCAATAGGTCATCCACTAAGAAGACTTGTGTACAGTACTCATTTCCTTTTAAGAGAAAATATTTTGTGAATGAGTGGTGACATATCAGTGTACAGCATCTCATAAACTACAATGTGTAACCTTTATATTCTGTCATGGCTTTCCCATGAGTATCATGTATCTCCTTTAACTTTTATTTTGTCACGTAGAGTAATTGTTTGCCTGTGAAATGTTTATTTCTTCTGTGACTCCCCATCTGATTGGAGTATTACAGCAAAGCTGAAGAATAATATGCCTTAGCAGTACAAATTGTGTACAGGAAGGATGCATTGATCCTCTATGCCACTTTCCTTTTCCTTTTTGTCTTTTATCCTGTAATCATTTAGAACTCCACTGCTGTGATAGTTGTTCAGCCTGATGCATGGACAGAAGAAAACACCTGCCAAGGTGAGATGATAATACTGCTTGTGTGACCTCAGTCATAAAGGCTTTACAAAATGTCTGACTGACTTCTTGGTATAATAAAATACTGCAGCAGATAAACATGTGAGGGAGTAAGAAGTATGGTTAGCTTTAATCATCAGCTATGACTGTGATTACCACCAACTTCTGTTCCCTGTGAAATTGGTGAAAGACATTGCTGTTCTTTAACAGAGCAGAGTTGGAAGGTACCTTGGTGGTCATCTAGTCCAACCCTCTGTTTTCTCAGGAGACCTATGCTATTTCCGATAAATGGCTGTTCAGTCTCTTCTTAAAAGCCTCCAGTGATGAAAGGGGCACCCACAACTTCCAAAGCCAATTTGTTCCACTGGTTAATTGTTCTCATGTTAGGAATATGTTTTAGGTTGTTTCTTTCCTTGGTTAGTTTCCCCTCCTTGGTTAGTTTCCATCCATTATTTCTTGCCTTGCCTACAGGTGCTTTGGTAAATAAGGTGCCCCTTCTTCCTTGTGGCAACTCTTGAAGTATTGAAAAATCGCTATCATGTCACCCATGTCACCTTCTTTGTACTGGACTAGGTATACCCAGTTCTTCGTATGTTTTAGTTTTTAGGCACCTAACAATTTTGTTGCTCTTCTCTGAACTCTTTCCAAAGTTTCAACATCTTTTTTGTATTGGGATGACCAAAATTGGACACAGTATTCTAAGTGCAGTCTTACCAAGGCTTTATAAAGCAGTACTGGTACTTCACATGATCTTGATTATATCTCTCTGTTATGCAACCTAGGGTTGCATTGGCTTTTTTGACTGCTGCTGCATACTATTTTTTTTTAATTACATTTATATGCCGCCCTTCTCCGAAGACTCAGGCTGCTTACAATTTTGGGATACAACCCAATGTGCTCAGCAATAGCCTTCATTCCATTGTATATGCCTGCTTATTACTAAGCGGCATTTTTACAAGGTCAGCTAATTGCCCCCAACAATCTTGGCTCATGTTTAGATGGTTGTCCACTAGGACTTCAAAATCCCCTTCCCATTACTAACGTTGAGCCAGGTTTCACCTAGTCTGTACAGATTTTACCTAGTCTTTTGATTTTTCTTGCTTAAGTGTAAAACTTCACTTTTCTCTTATGTTAAATTTCATTTTGTTGGATAGGCCCAATGAACTAGTTTATTGAGATCCATCTGGATCTTGAGCCTGTCTTCTAGAATATTGGCTATTCCTTTCCATTTGGGGTCATCTGCAAATTTAATGAGTTCTTCTTCTATTCCCTCATCTAAATTCTTTATGAACATATTGAAAAATATTGTGTCTAATACTGCTTACTTCCCTCCATGTAGATATAGTTCTAATAAGAACTATTTGTGGAGTGTGATTTGTCAGATAGTTACAAATCCATTGTGTGATGTTGCAGCCTATCCCACGTTTTTCTATTTTACCAAGAAAAAGATTGTGATCAACTTTTTCAAATGCCTTACTGAAATCCAAGTATACTGTGCCCACTGCATTTCAGTGGTCCACTAATTTAGTCAAAAAATGAAATAAGTTTTGTCTGAAATGTCTGTTTTTGACAAACCCATGTTGGCTACTAGTTGTAGCTTTGCTTGCTTTTATTTGTTTGCAGATCTGGTGCTTGATTATCTTTTTCAGGATCTTCTCAGGTCTTGATGTCAGGCTGATTGATCTATAGTTCAATCAGCTCTTTTCCAGTCTTCTGTTAGTTCCCCGGTTCTCCAGGATATTTGAAGCATATGATTTACTGTCTCTTACAGGGAGAAAGATATGGAGCAAATAACTTTGAAATACCTGCCTCTACCCTGCACTGTTTAGAAGTTTCTCCAAACAGTAATACAAATGAGAGTTTGTCATCTTTCAATTTTCCATATGTGCTTTTGGAAAATCAGAGAATGTAATATTATGAATAAAAAGCTTCTCTCTTACCTATACACATTGTCTTGTAAAGGATGGTTACAACAATGGAAAACCTTATGATTTTCTATGCTTAGAATTTGAAATGTTATTCATCGAAGTGGCTTAAAGAAAGAACTCTCAAGAAGAAGACATAGGCATTAAATGTCTCACTGCTTGTCTGGTATTTTGCAGAGTTCCCTCTGCAATGCAGCAATGTTGTGGTTTCACGTGAGTGGGTGCTGGACAGTGTTTCCTGCTATCAGTGCCAGCCGTTCAATGACTACACCATTCCACAGGTATGATGGAATTCGTTCTTAGAATTATACATGAATATTTTTGGAGTAATTTTCTTTACAAAGAATGTGACATCATAAATATTTCAGTTGGCCTAAAAATGCCCTGTCTTTCACCAAAAGTAGAATTAGATTGATAAATATCAGTTTTCAACACAATCATTGCAGTGGATCACAAAATAATGTGTTCTTTATGTTGATACAGATTATTTTACAATCCATTGTTGCCTTATTTGGAAAGATTTTTTTCTTTCCTCGTAATGTACTTAAAATGTAATCATTTGCAAGAGTTAGATAGAACAAAGAGCTACAATTAGCTGGAGAGCAGCAGTTTGTCTGCTTGTTTCATGGGAGAGTGTTGAAGAGGCAGTTATGCTGGATCATAGTATGCATAGCATACTAACTAGAAGCAAACCAGATTGGGGATGGTCCAAGAAACCACTGCAAAGGATCATAGGGCAATAAAGAGGCATGTGTGGAATCAAATGTTTGTGTTTGATAATAAATGAGTCAGAAATGTAATCTGTTAGAAATTCATTATCTGTCAAGAAATTTAAAAGCAAACTTGACTTAGTCAGTACCACAATCATAGTAGTGAGTATGGTTGGCCTTAAAATTGTACAGATTTTTTAATGCAATAAAAAACTTCAACAGAAAACTGAATGGGAAGAATCTTGCAGGACAGCAGATAGTATATGCTAAAAGGAGAGATGTCATTATCCTCTTCCATTCATCTGCCCATTTCGGAAAATTAAGTGGATAGGTTCTGAGGAGGCAGATAATATTGTCTTGAGCAAGGACTCCCTTACTGGTTTTTCTTTTCTTCCAATAGTAAACTTGGGCTATTTCACAAGCATATTTTACTCCTTGTGCATGTATGCACATGTTTAAATTTTATGTTCATTTCTTGAACATAAATATGACATTCTGTTTATTTAAGATTGTGGTGTGTGTGTGTGTGTAAGAGAGAGATTGAGATTTTCTCTGGATGTGGCAAATTTTCTGTTAATTAGGATAATTTGTTTTCTTCAGGCAAAGATGCTTATCTGAATCCCTAAATTTAAGCCCAAGAAGCCACTGATTCTTCGTACATGCTTCGTTTGGCTATGTATTTATTTCATTAGCTATTCTAATAGGTTATTTCTATTTATTAGGAAAGTCAGAGTGTTTTTTATAAGCATCACCCTTATATATAAGTAGTCCTCAACTGTAATGGAGCCTGCCCATTATGATGACTCACTTAGTTGTAAAGATCGTTAAATGAGCTGCCCACATGATCACTTGCTTAGTGATCTCAATCTCGCTCTCATAGTTGCATTTGTTAAGCAGAGCACTGGGTTCCCCAGGGGCGCAGGGGAAGTCCTAAGAGGTCCGGTACAGGCCAATACCCACACTGCAGGGCTTTCCCAGTTCACACGTGGCCTTCCAGGGTCTCCCCCTGCTTTCTGTGGCATCCCATGCTCTGTTTGCCAACCTGCTGGATTCTCGCAGAGAATAAGCATCACCCTTATATATAAGTAGTCCTCAACTGTAATGGAGCCTGCCCATTATGATGACTCACTTAGTTGTAAAGATCGTTAAATGAGCTGCCCACATGATCACTTGCTTAGTGATCTCAATCTCGCTCTCATAGTTGCATTTGTTAAGCAGAGCACTGGGTTCCCCAGGGGCGCAGGGGAAGTCCTAAGAGGTCCGGTACAGGCCAATACCCACACTGCAGGGCTTTCCCAGTTCACACGTGGCCTTCCAGGGTCTCCCCCTGCTTTCTGTGGCATCCCATGCTCTGTTTGCCAACCTGCTGGATTCTCGCAGAGCTTGGGCCTACTTTCCACCCCACTGGGACCCACACCCTCCTCCCCACCTAGTATCCTGGCTTGGCAACTTTTTTTTTTTTGTAAATCTCCTTTGAAAGAGGCAGCTATGTAACTTTTCCACACAAAGGCAGTGTGGCACTGTCCCAGAACTATATCTCTCCAGTGGTTGCATTTGGGAAGGAGAACAGGCCAATCTGTTCCTCGTCCTTCCTATTCAGTACAGATGCCACATACTACTGCTGAGAAGTGGATGCCATTTCAGAGCAGTCACAATTCCCCAAATGATACCCATTTCTGCAATAGTGCCACATGGCCTCTATATAGAAAGGCCATGTGATGGAATGACTACTTCCCAAAGGTTATTTACGGAAAAGGTGGGAAAGAGGTATAGGGCCAGGTGAGGTGGGAAGCAGGCCTAAGGCCTATGGGAACCCAGCAGAGTGGGATGTGGGACAAGATAGACATGGAGGCACTGCAAAATCCCTGGAGTCGATCATAAGAGCAGGCAGATTCCCAAGTGTCTTTGTTCATGTGACTGTGGGGGCAATGAGTAGCCGTGCCCCTTTGTTAATTTCAAAACAGTTGCTGATTGAATGATCATAAGTGATAGACTACCTCTATATAAGATACACGCATGCGCGCACACACATACATACACGTGTGGGTGTTTGTAATGCTGCAATATTTAAAGATGTGCTAATAAGATTATTTTTTTACTAAAAGTTATCAAAGATAAATTTAACGACAGATTTTTAAAATAATTCAGTGTTTAATGCAAATGATTATAACAATAAATAATATGCATTGTCTTGCTTTGAGGCAGTAAATACTATAAGCAACACGGGAGGCAGAGGGTGATGATAAAAACCAGATTTAGTGAAAAGGGCAGTAAAGTATGTAGGCAGATGCAGCCAGCTAATAAAGGTCTGACCTTCAGGAGGTCAGTGCTGAGAGTCCTAGCTTCAAATGATTGGTCTTTTACCCTTTTATCTCCCTCTGTTCCCAGGATCTATCTTCCATGGCTGAACAATAAAGCTCTTGTAGCATGAATTACAGTTTTTGATGGGTTTCCCACCTGCACTGATAAATAAGTTTTGGGAACTGGAGAAGTATCTAGCCTGATAAATTGTAGTGTCTTCCATGAAGTTTCAAGTCCAGGAGCAATCTCTAATTTATGCATTTATTTTCTTTAATTTATCTATTGCTTGTCATGTTATCATGTCACATGTTTCCAAGTGGTGTACAAAATCAGCATAGCTTTTGTACAATTTAGTTATAGTTAAAACGTAATAGTTGAAATAATAAAATATGTAGCCCACATTAAAGACTGGCAAGATGCAGAAGACTACTACCCTGAAATGTTATTGAATAAAAAGTTTTCAAAATCAGATTTGTGCACATTTTATTTGTAATTGGATATTTTCCTCAGAGGACTGATTGCTTTGGACTTTCTGTTTCCATAGTGCCAATCTCAAGCTTAGGAATCTAGTTTTTGCTTCTCTGTTGAGATGCAGGTGATGTTGACTGAACATGCTCTTCCATGTCCTAGTTGCTGCTCAAGAAGAGATTAAAACTACCCTGAGGCAATTTATCAATATCACACACAAGGAGTGCCTCTTACAAGTTACTGCATGTGAAAGCATTGTTGAAAACAATGTTGTTTTAAAGTTATCATGCTTTTCTGTATACAAATTCTAAATTAGCTAATCAACTGAAATAAAGTTTTCTGGAAGTAAGTCAGGCAAAAGCCTTGAGAAACCTAAGATTCAGCAAAAATGAGTGTACTGTAGGTATATGGTGTTTGAGCATCTGATTGGGAATTTGTAAGACTAGTACTGTGAAAAATCTGATTTAAATTTCCTAAAATGTTTCATTTAGTTCACTTTTCCCCACAGGCTTCCTCAGTTTAAATCCCTATATTTAAAGGTCCTTAATAGCTCTTATTCACTGTATTACCATTCCTAGAATATTTTGTAATACATATTGCAAGTACAGTTATTCATAAAGTCTTTTATTAAGGCAAAAGGATACGATAAAGTGGTCTTCTTTAAAATGTAAAATAGCTCTTTCATTGATGGATTTCTCTACTATTGGCATGAGAACTAGATGCATCACTGCATGTTACATGCCTTCATAATGAGCAACTGCCTAATGAATGTTCACTAGCCAGCAACAGAATCCATAGCCTGATTATATCAAATTTGCCCAATCTATTGCCAAGAGTTCATGCAACAACATTTTTTAACTGTCAATTCAGTTTCGCAATTTGACTGGCAGGTTTCTTATCTTCAAAGTCCACCTTCACTTCTGTTATCTGTCTTCCGGAAGATTATAGCTATCTTTCAAAATATTGCCTAGATAATATGAGGAAATTGACAATGTACCCCCATAGGCACTGCTCTGAATTATCTTTCCATTTCAAAGATGAACATAGATGCATAGCTATTGGAAAGAGCTGCAGTCAAGATGGTGAAGAAGAACAAAACATTCTTGCATGACATTTAAATGGGATAGGATATAGAATAGAGTAGAGTAGAATAGAATAGAATAGAATAGATTTATTTGGCCAAGTGTGATTAGACAGAAGGAATTGCAGAAGTTCTCTATACATGCACAGCAACAGATTAATAATACCAATAAGAGGGGGTAGTAAATATAAGGAAAATAATAGTAATAAATAGTAATTTGTAATTTAGGATTTGTCTTTTCCACTATGCAGTCATTGTTTTTACCAGCTTGAGCAGTGAGTTTGGTGAGTTCAGTCTTGGTTCTTTTTCTTTTACCATAAACAAAGCCATAAACCAATAATCATAGAAAGTGGAGAAAGTATTTTCTGTTCTATGGGGGTCTGTCAAAACCTGAATTCTGAGATATATTTCATATTGCTCATAATTCATGTCTGCACATGTCCTGATGATGGCTTCCTGCGATCGGTGAGCTCCGGAATGGAGAATGGGTTCTTGGCTGTTGGGGGGTAAGGGGGCCTCGCTTTTTCAGCCCCTGCCTCTGTCTTGGTCGCCGCGACCTAGCGACTTTGGCTGGGGGTGGCAGCTGTAATAGCCCCCAGCTGTTGATCGGCGGCTGGCCGGCAGACGATGGCAGCGGATTGTAGCAAGCGGTGGCAAATGGCGGCGGCAAACTGTGGCGGCGGCAGCGGAACAGCTGAGAGTGGCATCGGAACAGCTGAGAACAGCTGAGAGCGGAAGACGGTGATGGGCATCGGGTCCAGCGAGGCTGTGGCAGTCATCTGCTTGCTGGCCCAGCGGCTCTTTGTCTTCTGCTGAGTTGTGATTGTAGCGGGTGGCAGACGATGGCGGTGGACGGCAGTGATGAAGTCCCAGTGAAGCCTGGGGCAGTTCCCGGCCTGCTTCCCAGCCTGTGTCCTCTGTACGTTTCCCAGTCTGTTTCCCCAGTTTGGAGATGGATTGTGGCCTCCAACTGGGGCTGTTCGCTGTGGTTGGTCTCTGGCTGCCTACCTGCCACTGGATGACTGGAGTCATGCCGCATTGCGGCCTCCAGGGCATCCTTCTTTCTTTCAATTCTCCCCCCCCCCCCATTCCATCTTTCTAGGCTTGTGGGGTGGCCGGTCCCCACCACTGTAAGAGGGTGGTGGAGGACTTGCCTTTGTTTTTCCTCCACCTGCTGCAGTGAGAGAGCAGCACGGGTAGGTTGTGGCCCCTACCAGACTATCTGTCCACCCGGCACTGGGAGTTTTACCGGGGTGAGAGGGTGGTGGTTGGACTGTTATCTAGTCACCCCCCAGGGTACCGTGAGTGGGTTCCCGGGTGGGATACTCCCAGTGGTGCTGCGGGACATTTGTCTGGAATTATTGGACTTTTCATCTGGCCTTCTAATCACCCACTCTCCATTTGATGGACTATTATGAACAAGACATACACGGCTGCAGCGTGACAGGCCCTAGGGAAGGTCCCCTTATCCCTAGTATGGCCTGTCGGACTATCCAAGGCCTACCTTGGTGACGGATCCTGGGATCCCGAGAGGTGGCATCACGCGGATAGGAGGGATTTTTTTGGGTTAAATGGAAAGAGGGGTGCCAAGACCTCCTTGTTAAATTTTTTGACCAAATTTTTAAGGGGTTTAGGGAGAGGGGTGGGAGGTTTTTCCCAGTCCAGGTTGGAATTGGGCCGCGGCAGGGTGGGGTGGGGGTTGGGCGGTCCGGAGCTCTTGAAGAACGGGCGGGGTGTGAGATTCCCACGGTGGTTGGGAGGGGCAGCAGAGGTAAGGACGGGGGGCCATATCGGCTTTTGGGAGTGCAGCCCTGCTGTATTCGAGCGGTGGCGCACTCTGAGCCTCCGGTGCCTGCCCGCTCCCCCGGGGGCTTGGAGGATCTGGGCCCTGGACTGAGGTTAGTGTATTTGAATGCCAGGTCCGTGGTTAACAAAGCTCCCCTTGTCCGGGAACTGATCGAGGAGGAAGACAGGGACCTGGCTTGTATAACGGAAACCTGGTTGGGCCCAGAGGGAGGGGTCCCTCTGGTAGAATTATGCCCACCGGGTTTCTGTGTATTGCACCAACCTCGGCCCCAGGATAGGGGCGGGGTGGTGGCTGTTGTGATCAAGGAGGTTCTTTGTCCAAGGGAGGCCACTGACCTGCAGATAGGTGGGTGTGAGTCCCTTCTCTTGAGGTGGGGCCCTCGGGGTCAGTTGGGCCTGTTGCTCATGTACCTTTCTCCCAGCTGCGTGGCAACAGCCCTGCCTGATCTTCTCGACGTCCTGTCGGGGGTGGTGGTTGAGTTCCCCAAACTCATGGTATTGGGGGATTTCAACTTGCCCTCTTTGGGGGGGGCGTTGAGGCTAGGTCAGGAGTTCATGGCTTCCATGGCAACCATGGACCTGATACAAATAATACAGGGTCCCACCCACGAGGGGGGACACACACACAATCTTGTTTTTATCTCGGGACAGTGGTGTAATGATCTGGGTGGGGGATCTCCAACTATCTTTCCCCTGCCATGGACCGATCATTCCCTCCTACGGCTGACCTTCCGAAATGCCGCCCCTCGTTGCTGGGAGGTGGAAGCGATGAGATGGTACCACACCAGGTGCCTAATGGACCTGGAGGGGTTCCAGATAGCACTTGGGTTAATCCCCACCTCCCTTGCCCACAGCTTGGTTGAGACCCTAGTGGACACCTGGCAGATGGCTGCCTCTGGGGCGCGTGACCGAGTTGTTCCTTTGCGGCCTCTGACCCGGTGCAGATCCCGGTCAGCTCCTTGGTTTTCCGTGGAGCTCCGGGAAATGAAGCGTCGGAGGAGAGGCCTAGAGAGCTGCTGGAGGTCCAGCAGGTCCGAATCTGACCGGTTGCAGTTAAGAGCCTCTATTAGGTCTTATCTTGCTGCGATGAGGGCGGTGAAGTGTGCATTCTTTTCTGCTCTCATTGCGTCTGCGGATAATCGCCCGGTCGCCCTGTTCAGAGTCACCCGCTCCCTCCTTAACCAGAGGAGGGGGGAAGACCCTCTGCAGGGATGTGCTGAGGAGTTTAGTCAGCATCTGACGGACAAGATCACTCAGATCCGGGCCGGCTTGGACTCTGGCTGGTCAGAGTCTGATGGGAGTAGTACAACGGGTCTTAGGGATTTCATCTGGGAGGAGTTTGATCCTGTGACTCCAAATGAGGTGGACAGGATCATGCGGAGGTTGAGTGCTGCCACGTGTTTATTGGACCCGTGTCCCTTCTGGCTGGTGTATGCTGCCCGGGAGGTTACACGAGGCTGACTCCAGGCAGTAATTAATGCTTCTTTGAGTGAGGGTTTTTTCCCCCCGCCTTGAAGGAGGTGGTGGTGTGGCACCTCCTCAAGAAGCCTGCCTTGGACCCAGCTAACTTAAACAACTTCCGTCCTGTCTCCAACCTTCACTTTGTTGCGAAGGTTGTTGAGAGTGTGGTGGCCCAACAGCTCCCGGTGTTCCTGGAGGAAACTGATTATCTGGACCCGCACCAATCAGGCTTCAGGCCCAGGTACAGCACAGAGACAGCGTTGGTCGCACTGGTGGATGATCTCTGGAGGGCGTGGGATAGGGGTCATTCCTCTGTCCTAGTCCTGTTAAATCTCTCAGCGGCTTTTGATACCATAGACCATGGTATCCTACTGCGATGCCTCGAGGGGTTGGGAGTGGGGGGCACAGTTTTACGGTGGTTCTCCTACCTCTGGGGTCGTACGCAGGTATTGTTGGCAGGGGGACAGAGATCGGCCCTGAGGCCCCTCCTTTGTGGGGTGTCTTGGGTCGATTGACTCGCCACTCTTGTTCAACATCTATATGAAGCTGCTGGGTGAGATCATACATGGTTTTGAGGTGAGGTATCATCAATATGCTGATGATACCCAGCTTTTTATCTCTACCCCTAACCAACCCAGTGATGCCCTCGATGTGATGTCCAGGTGCCTGGAGGCGGTGCGGGTCTGGATGGGGAGGAACAGGCTCCGGCTCAACCCGGCTAAGTCCGAGTGGCTGTATGTACCGGCATCTTGAGTCATCCAGGATATTCCACCTTTAGCTATGGGGGGAGAGGTGTTGTCCCCCATAGATAGGGCTCGCAAATTGGGTGTCCTCCTGGATGCACGGCTCAGTTTGGAGGAGCAGGTGGGAGCCGTGGTCAGGGGGGCTTTTGCCCAGGTTTGTCTGGTGTGCCAGTTGCGCCCCTATCTGGATCAAGATGCCCTACACACGGTTACTCATGCGCTCGTTACTTCCCGGCTGGTCTACTGCAATGCTGTTTACATGGGGCTGCCCTTGAGGACCACCCAGAGGCTTCAACTTGTCCAGAATGCAGTGGTGCGGGTTGTGATGGGGGTGTCCCGATACTCCCATGTTACACCCCTCCTGCACGAGCTGCACTGGTTATCGTTTGCTCTCTGGGTGAGATTCAAGGTGCTGGTGTTGACCTATATAGCGCTACATGGCTTAGGACCGGGGTACTTGCAGGAGACCCTGCTGCCAGTAACGGCTTCCCAACGTCCCATGCGCTCTCACAGGCAGGGCCTCCTTGGGGTGCCGTCGGCCAGACAGTGTCAGCTGGCGACCCCTACGGGTAGGGCCTTCTCTGTGGGAGCGCTCACCCTATGGAATCAGCTGCCCCTGGAGCTGCGGGTGGCCCCTGACCTCCGGTCCTTCCGTCGGGGACTGAAAACATGGTTGTTCCAACTTGCCGACCTGGATTGATGGAGGGGCTGGGTTTTTTTAATGAATTGGTTTTAATGAATTGTTTATGGTTTTAATTTGATTATTGGGTTTCATGTTTAATCTCTTTTTAATTGTATAGTATTTGTATTGTTTTATGATTGTACGCCACCCCGAGTCCTTAGGGAGATGGGGCGATATAGAAATCCAATAAATAAATAATAATAATAATAATAATAATAATAATAATAATGAGATAACTTGACAGCTGTTTTTTGCGCCCTTTTCTCTATTATATAGCTTTTTTCCCTCTGTGCTAGTACTTCATAGTTTCTGATTCTCTGTAAAAGAAAAGAAAAGCACCTGCAGGATCCAATATGGGTCAGTCACCAAGATCAAAGGTTTACTCTTCCAAGCTTTTGGACTCATGCTGGAATCCATCATCAGGGAACTTCTCTCTCACTAGAATATGACATCAGACACATTCTAGTGGAGAGAAGTTTCCTGTGAATGGGCTCCAGTGCGAGTTCAAAACTCAGAAGAGGTCCAGTGACTGACCAAGATTGGATTCTGCAAAATTATCCTGGGACACGTATATTTGCTTCCATCATGGGAAAAAAACCCTCTCTTTCAGTCAAATTTTCTACCAGTCAAACGTAACTCTTTTACCAGTTTTCTTTTGAGCTTATTATCCAGGACTAGCCCAGCCAGCCATTATTTGACAGTAGGCACATTTTTCAGTGACTGTTAAATTAGCTTAGTGAAAGGCAAGTTATATTGGAAACTCTGGAATTATCAGGAAGGCAGGAACTCTCTTACAGGAGAGTTGTGATAGGGAAGATTTAGTTTATTTAGAATTAGTTTCAGGCCCATGAAGAAGAGTCAAATTGGATTCAAGAAAGTATTTTGTAAGAGTGCTATACAGTACAAAATCTACTGATAGAAAGTGGATTTGGTTGCTCTGCTGTATCTTATCAGATAGGCAGTTTCTATCCAAAGTAGATAGTGTTGAAAATAAAGTATTATAATGCTAAAGTAACTGGTTCCTCTCATTATTTACATAATTTTTTCAAGTCAGTCAGGTAAGTTAATAAACTAGAGCAGGGCTGTCAAACTCCCAGCCTGCGGGCCAGATGTGTCATGTGCCGGCCACTCCCATACCTGGTTTAGTGAAGGGGGAAAATGTCCTCATACGTCATGTGATGCTGCCATGACGACGTGAGTTTGACACCCCTGAACTAGAGTTTAGTCTTCCAGAATTACCTGCTGGAACCATAAAAGATGCATAGCTGAAGAGTTCTCTTTTAATATTTCCAATCAAAATAATTGTCATTGTGCAATATTTTTCAAATAGAACAGTAATAATATGAAACTATATTTGTGCAAATCAAGTTTTAATCTATTGTGATCACACATCAATTATACAGAGTAGGAAATGATGTAGGAGTGTCTAAGGCTAAACCAATAGTTACTTTCATTTCAAATACTTTTAAGTATGATCCCTGAATGCTAGAAATAGCCAAAACATGTAGAAAATGTTGTAAATCATACAGAGTCATTTAGGTGAGATGGACAGTGTAGGAATAAATAAATCAATAAATTGAATGATAAACTCATGTTGTGTATTTGAACTACCACAGTTCCTAAATTCTGCAAGACAGTTTATGCAATAGCATCCCTCAACTCTTTCTTGAAGAGCAGAAGAGTCATTTGAATATGTATAAGTAGAACCATATTAGCATTAATTACTAATTACCACAGCTGTTTGAAAGCATGTAAAAATGCAAGTAGAAAAATAGGGACCACTTTGGTGGGAAGGTAACAGTGTTCCGTGCACCTTCGACGTTTAGTCATGCTGGCCACATGACCACGAAAACGTTTCCAGACAGTGCTGGCTCTTCAGCTTTGTAATGGAGATGAGCACCACCCCCTAGATCCGGAAACAACTAGCACGAATGTGCGAGGGGAACCTTTACCTTTAGGTAGAACCAAAAGCTTCATTAAGCCAAAATCTTGAAACCTAATAGTTTAGAAGACAGCTTAAGAAATTGCAAATATAAGCGGTTGTTCTTGATTAGATTAAATTGGGTGGAATATTAGGAATTAATTTACTTTAAAAGCCAGATTCATAGGATATTGAAACACAGGATTGCTAATCACTGATAGTAAGGCTTTTTAAATAGAGTAAATTCTATAAAATTGAAGCCACATTAATAATAATATATTGATCTATTAATGTCAAACATTTCTTGAAGCTTAATTTACAGTGTTTTGTCTTGCTGATTTTAATGAATCTGTTCTTAAAACTGGATTCAGGCTCTCATTGTTCTGACCTAGGTTTCCCCAATAGCACAAAGCCAACTCCTCGTCCTGATAAACCCCTTTTATTTAGTTTACAGTAAATTCCTCTCCAGCAAAGTCCTGGCCAACAGTCTTTCAAGATATTTCACAATTACAGATCTTTATCAGGCTTGGAGAGTTTCCAGGCCGATATCTTTCAGATGCCACACTGTAGCAGACAATACTTGGCAAGAATGCAGGAACAGATCTTCATCCTAATTAACTAATTGTCTCCTGCAAAACCCCACTCACCTTTCGCTCCTCTTTTATTCCCTCTGGGAGGGGTCATTCACCGTCCACCTGTGGCTTTACTCCCAAATTGACCCTTGTTCCTTAGCTGTTCCCTTCTTCTGGCATCTCTGCGCATGCACACACTGGGAACAGGCTCCAGCTGTTCTTCTGCCTCACTGATGTCCAACTCTGAAGGCAGCTGATAACTTATCAGATGGCCCTGGCTCCATCTCTGCCTCCAACGCAGAGCACTTGTCAGAGCTTCCCCAGATTCCAGGACTGGCCCATGTTCCTCCCCAACCTTCTCACTGTCCGAATATGCTGTCAGCTCCACTGGCTGCTGGCGGGCCACAACACTAGTGCTACAGATTGTGTTAGAAACTACTTTTAGGCTGGGGTTGGCCAGGATTTTGAAATCACCTGCTTGAAAATTCATGGGGAAAAGGACTTTATTTAAGAATAGTACGTTTGGTCTTTAGCAGTACTAATATTCTTATTTTTAGTATTCTAGTTCTACCAGTTAGAACTGTTCTATTTTTAAATTGGCTTTATGAATTTATTGTTTGAATTTGGTGTATATTTGCTTTGTTGGTTTTTAGGGAAATGTTTTTGTAGAAATAATAAACAACATTAAAATACTACCTCTTTCGTATACTGACTAAAATATTACCCAACAGCTTATTTCTTCTGAAAAATTAAGCAGTGGAATGCAGGGACAGTTACTACTGAGTATCTGAATTATCTTACTAGCGGAGATTATCCTATAGTAGAACCTAATTTGCAGGTTAATTTATTTGAAATATTGTACATTTTATTTGGATGGATATAGATGAGTCCAGAGGGTCAACAAACATCTGATTGTTCAGTGATGTGAACAAATCATGGGTAAAAATCTATCTGGCCATTTCTAGTAATAAGAATGGAACAGAAGATAAAAATTTGTGGACCAATATAGGACTGTTATTCCTGGAGCCCCTGAAATCAGTCACAAAGAACTAAAAATGATGGTATAATTTGCTGTGCAGATCTTTACAAAATACATTATGGGATATATGAAAAATACAATTCTGATTCAGATGTGATCACATTTTTTATCTGATAAGGGATTATAAATAAAAATATAATTTTTTTCTTGGATATTGAGAACATCTATGTTTCTTATTGTTTATTTTTTACTACAGTACATACATATGCAATTTTGATTAAGTTTTTGGGGGGCACAGGCACCACCATTGTATGGCTTGTATAAAATTAATGTTGGCACCAATAAATTGAATAGCTGCATCCTGCTTATGTGTGACAACTAGTGGAGCAAGCCTGTTTTGGCAGCATATGTGAGGAATGGAGTGAGCTAAAGTGCCCAAAGGGTTACAGGTATATCAAGATTCTATTCAGGTGGAACAGTACAGGTGGAACAAGATTAGTCAAGTACTTAGGAAGGTGGGGCTGCTTTTGAATAGCTCAACTTCCTTGCTTTATTGACATCATTATACATTATATTTAGCCTTGTTCTGCTACTTCGTTGTCCCAAATAAACGTTGGATCTTTTTTTCCTCTTTCTTTCCCTCCACCTTCTCTCTCACACTTGTTTCCCTCTTTTTTTTTATTCACATTTATATGCCGCTTCTCCGAGGACTCAGGGTGACTTACAATTGAGCACAACCCAAGCGCCAGCAATAGCCTTCTTCCATTGTTTATGCCCCTATTACTAGCTTTTCACCCAAGCGGCATTTTACAATTGTCAAATTTTGACTCTTCCTATGTACATCTTGGCCGCCCTCAATCTTATTCTTTCCTCCTCATCTCATCTCATTCATGCTTCATCACCACTTTTCTTTTCTCTTCTTTCACTTCTTTATAGCTTTCTTCCTTACTCTCCAATTTCTGTGCCTGTCTTTTCCAGTCACCCCTTTCTTCTCTCCCCCTATCTAGATTTTTCCCTCTATTTTCCCATGTCTCTCATTCTCTCCTCCATCTTTTCTCTTCTCTGCCTCTCACTCTCTCTTTTCTCAGCTTACTCTCTTTCATGTCTCTGTCTCTCTCACGCACATGCACGCACAAGCAGGATACCCTCCTGGGCTAGGATTACAGCGGCAGCAGCGGCAACTCCTCCCACTGCTGCCACTCCACGTTCAGATGGGTAGCCAGCTGTGCTGCACAGGAGAGCCAGAGCTCTTCCCTCCCAGCATTCACCGCTGCCGGCTGCTCCTCCCTGTTTCCCTCCTTCCTGAGCTGACACAAAGGGAACCACAGCTGGTGCTGAGCTGCCCATGAAGAACACAGAATTGCAAAAAGCAGCTGGTCATGGGGTAGTGCAGAGAAAATGCTAGGGGCACTTCAGCTGTGCGGCTCTTCGGAAAGGCTCGCACCTTCTTGGGACGGAGGGTAGGTCGTGTGACTGGATTGGCAGGGGCTGCAGGAGAGGGGTCAAAGAGCTGCATGCAGCTCTGGAGCCGCAGGTTGCAGACACCCAGTTTAAGAGAAGAAAACTTGTAAATGTCAATTTGGTTATCATTATAAAATAGCTATATAGGCCTTACCAGCCACCTGCGGAACACCATGGACAGCCCACAACTCATTAGATGTCAAGGTCCCCTTCAAAAATGATGGATGAACATCATAAGATACAATAATAAACTGATAAAGTATAGAATTTTTAATGTAGACAGACCATCGGATTTTATTATGCTGAAAATTTTCTTTCTCTGATAATGCAGATTTGTTCTCTGACATGATATCACTTTTGAATTTAAGTTACAGTTACCCTTTTTGGTGGAGTATTTTCTTAGGATTTGATGGAAATAACCATTTGCTATGACTGCAGGAAAAACTGAAATACAGAGTTCTATGCAGTCGTAGGATTGTTCTCATTTTCTTCTTGCCACTATCTTGCTGAGTGATGATTTCTTGCCATTTTGAAGTGGAAATTCATACAAATTTAAAAATTAAAATAATTGTTTTTAAGCTCTTCTGCCAAAAAAGATACACATTTTTGCCCCGCCCAAATGTACGATATGACTCCATCTATTTTGCAATATTTCTTGGCAATTATAATTTCTGCTAACATTAAATACAGCCCTTTCTGATCAAAAGGTTGCTCATGCCTGCTTTGGGAAAAGCTATCAAACTCTTTGGATTTAAATTAGCCTCTTGCTATTCCAACCACAAATAAGAACTTGGGCAGTTTTGCTTCCTTATTCCCCTCTTGCATAAAACCAAAACATTTTTGATCTTTTACACAAATTCTATGAGATTGAAGCCTTGAATAACTCCTGATAAGTGGTAGGGGCGGGCAGCATCTTGAATGGCTAAGACCAGGAGCATCAAACTTGATTTCATTGAGGGCCGCATCAGGGTTGTGTTTGACCTCAGGGGGCTGGGCTAGGCGTAGCTAGAATGGGCGTAGCCAGCGTGTCGGGAGCCTGTGGTGGCCCAAGTGCTATGCCAGCAAAAACAGGCTCCCAATCTCCATTTTCAGCTGGGACAGCCTCCTGCAACCCTCTGCCAATGAAAATGGAGGGTGTGCAGCCCTCCCAAGCTCTGTTTTCGCTGGCAGAGAACTCTGGATGGTCCTTTGCTGTTTCCAGGGTGGCTCTACAGGCCAGATCTAAGCACCCTATGGGCTGGATCCAGCCCACGGGCTTTCAGTTTGACACCCCTGGCTTAGACTATAAAACAGGACTAAGTAGTCAGACCACACCACTGTCACTACCAGACATAGAGATATAGCAAAGCTAAGACTTCACCTTGTAGTTTCTGCTGTTATTTTAAGAAGCTGTTTTCTTGAAAGTCACGATAACCTGAGTTGCTAGGAGAAGTTCCTCTTACACTTGTAAAAGGTTGATAGCATATCAGTGAGCTTCTTTAACTTCACTAGTATATCAATTCCTCACTTTCCCACCCTACGATACCTATTCTTTGCTTGCTGAATATAAAACATGATATATTTCTTTACCAAGTGCAAAAAGTCCTGAAGCAAAGACAGTTGCAATGGGTTGGATTATGGTAGGAGAGAAAGACTATCAATTGGGAATGACAAGATAATGATTTTCTGGAAAGGGAAATATAGTCCTACAAAAACATTAGCCAAGACCAACTCAGAACTTCCAATAATCTTTCTACATTTGCTGTCTATGTTTCTTTTTCATCAGATACCAAACAATTAAGTTCTAAAGTTCTACATAGGTAGCATGTACACTTTGCATTGAAAATACCAATTTTGGCCATGTACTGTATGCATGGTTCTTGTCCTAGACATTCTTGGTTGAGACTGATCATTTGGATATATTACAAGTCAGAGCTTAGCCTAGAATTAATCTGATCAGCTTGATAGAGAATCTATGTGGGAGAACAATCCTCTTAATTTTCTTGGATATCTCAATTGTGTTTGATCCCATTGACAATGGTCTCCTGAAATATTTGTATTCTTATGAAATAGTGATGGAGAATTTGCTGTATTCATATGGGAGATACAATGTGATGTGCTACAGGCTCTGTTTGTTCCACCCATAGTCTCATATAATACTACAGGTCATGGTCATGTCTATGGTTGTCAGGTTCACGGCAACCATTATATATCTCTTCACATTCTACTGATACATTAAGCCAGCTCTCTGTTTTGTGGGTATATTTATATTTATTAAAACATAAATTATTACTAGATGCAAACCACTCAAAGCTTTTCTGAAGCAGTCAGAGTGACATTTCAGTTGCATAAATAAAAAAGAAATCACAGATACTTTCCCCCAAGATTTGTCAATAGCAGAAAATGCAGAGAAATTCTTTTTTTTTACACCTTTTATGCTCTGTCAAGAACGAAACAAAAGCTAACATGAGGCTATATGTTTGGCCAATTGGAATTATCTACATTTTTTGATTGATTTCTCACCAGTCCTAACCTGGTGGTGAAGAATCCAACTCAAATTTTTGAAAATGGGTTTTGCACCTCAAAGGGGATCAATGCATATTTTGTGTCTTCTCTTCTGAGTAAGTGTAAGTCATCCAGCTGAGCAGTCACAGGAATAGAGAGGACAGATATCAATGCAGTCCTGTTACTCAAGAAGATTCTACTTCAGATTAAATTCTGTACCCAGCCTCTCTGAAGCATGCAGTGCTTCAAAATGATAGTGCAAAATGTTCTGTGGGTTGCTGGAGAGAATCAAGCAGCAGCTCACAGTGAAATCACTGGGTGCCTGTAAGCAGATGCTGCTCAGGCACAGCTGTTCATGAATCCAGCATGCTATATAAATGTGCTGGTGTGAACCCTTCCTGGGAAAAGCTTTGACTTGCAGCAGAGAGAGCTGGGAAACAGCGCAATGCAGGCAGCCGTTGTAGGCAAGGCCCTCTTGGCTGCGCTTGTTCTACATTACGTCACACTTTGCTTGGCAACATAATCTGCTGTATGCTGAGGTGGGAGGGGCCGCATGCATATGAGTTTAGTCCCAACAACTGCAGAAGAGCTGGGCTGAGCTTGACTGAATTAAATCCACTCAAACAGTTGTAGCAGTTACATCTGACTCTTGTTCCGGGAGTGGTGGTAAGATAATCTTCTGTAACCTCATGATTTTTAAATCTATAGCATAGCCACAATAATGCTTTGAGGGAAAATCTGTTGGCTTTATAATGCACACATTCAAGACTCAGAAATACAGAGCAGCATGAGAGGGGCATTTCTGTATCTCTGACCTTATGACTTATGACCAGTCCCTTACGAATTGCTAGGCTTTATATGCACAGAGCAAAAGGAAATGTTTATTTCTTAGAATTAACTTTCATGCATGGAAGGAAGCTTAGAGAGAGCTACAGTTAGCCAAAGTCCTTCTAAATTTGGTAACTGAATAGCTAAATCATCTGTATTCAAATCAGTGGCCTGATGGTCTAAACCTACACAATCCTGTTCAGAACAGAGAGGGATTTTTGTAATGTTTTCCATTCATACAAACTCAAATATATATAAATTTGGGGTCTTGGGTACACTTTTTATTTATATGCCGCCCTTCTCCGAAGACTCAGGGTGGCTTACCATTTTTGGGATACAACCCAATGCGCTCAGCAATAGCCTTCATTCCATTGTATATGCCTGCTTATTACTAAGAGGCATTTTTACAAAGTCAGCTTATTGCCCCCAACAATCTTGGGTCCTCAATTTACCTACCCCGAGAGGATGGAACCTTGAGCCTGGTGGGATTCGAGCCTGCAGTAATTGCAGGCAGCTGGAACTTAAGTGCAGGCATTTAACAGCCTGCACCACTTGCCTCTTGCAAAGACACCTCTGGGACAGCCATGAACTGGATGACTGAAAATCTGCATAGACATACATTTGAGGTGGAAATCTTGGGAAGATACATATAGTCATTTTAGATTTCCCATGTCTTCCCCTTCTTCCAACACCTCCTCCCTATCCTGCTCATCTCCATCCAGGTTCTTGTCGGTTTCTAGCTTGCCTGCAGTGAGAGAGCCATTTTTGCCATTTGTTAAAACTGCAGAGGATGATCTAGATTAGGACTCCAACACAAAAGTGGAATGGGAAGACATTTAAACCTGGCCATTCTTGCTATCAGACTTCTACTGGAAAAGAACCTCTTTAGATCAGATACTGCCAACCTGAGGTTCCTGAATCACATGAATCTCCTTTATCTCCTCTGAGATCTAAATGCAGCTACTAAAAAGGAGCAGTCCTCTTGTCCACCATTTTAAAATAATTTCAAAAAGGCAAAACAGCAGAAGCAGAACAACAAAAACAGACCATTTTATAAATGCTCTTATTTTCAGTACTTATCTATAGACAGATCTGAGAGGCAACTCTGACTAAAATCCTGCACAGCTGTTGCTTCCTGCTGGTGGTTATGGCCTGAACCCTGATTGGGCTATTGCTATCATTTTGCCAGGGAGATGGAAGGAGAGTGGGGTTTATTTCAGCCCATGAGTTTGCTAATTTAATATGATATGATTTCTGAATTTGACAAAAGTATCTTGAAAGTGAAAAAGCCTACAAATAATAAGCTATACAGCATATTCTTACAAGGTAATGGTTTGGATTGTTTTTTATTTACTGTATGTAAGTGCTCAGGAAGATTGTTCACTTGACAAAAAAAAAACTGGCAATCTATATTTCTAATCTTAAGTAATCATGCAAAGTCCTAACTTCAGTGATTCTTTTTTCTAATCTGTTAATAAAGAAAAGTTGAACCACATCTTTGATCTCAGATCATTCAGGAAAAAATGTAAAGATCAAAATGAGGAATAGAAGAAACTGGTTCTAATGATATATTATATAAAATAACAAGCTGTGTAAAATTGCACCAGGCTTCCACAGTGAATATCTTTACATAAGTAGAAGGTAGGCTGCTCAGCTCAAAACAAGCCAAGAAAAGTGCTAATGAAGGATTGACTGGGCAAATTCCAGAGGCAGTTTATAAAATATACAGATGGTTTCCACAGCTGTCAGATTCAGCTGCTACCCTTCCCCTGTTTCAAAAATATGCTAGGAAGAATGCCTGATTACCTTGCTCAATAAATTTTCTCCTCATCTAGGCAGTGCAGAACAATGTTCCTGGAACTTGATCCAGAAAACTTTTCATCCTAATAGTAAATTTATTTATTTATTATTTATTTATTAATTCGACTTATATGCCGCCCCCTCTCTGAAAGGACTCGGGGCGGCTCACAGCTAAAATACAACAATAACAATAAATTACCTAAAAACATATTAAACAAATTATAAGCCGAATTGGAATTAAAACCCCAAAGTTAAAATAAACAAACCCCAAAGAGTCAGCACAGCCTGGATTGTAGAAACAGCCAGGTTTTTAACTTGTGGCGGAAGGTGCGGAGATCGGGAGCCAACCGGAGCTCCGGCGGAAGAAGATTCCATAAAGTGGGGACCGCCACAGAGTAGGCCCTCCCCTGGGTCACCACCAAGCGACATTGAGTCTGACGGCACCACCCGAGGAGACCCCGTCTGTGCGCCCGTAGGGCGGTTGGTATTTAGTGCTGGGAGGAGTCGTTCTCGTAAGTATCCTGGACCCATGCCATGTAGGACATTGAATGTTAACACCAAAACCTTGAATCTCACCCGGAGGGCACCCGGAAGCCAATGCAGGCCGCGCAGCAGGGGTGTAATATGGGAGCATCGGGAGGCTCCATCACTACCCGCGCAGCATTCTGCACCAGCTGAAGCCTCCGAGTGGTATGCAAGGGCAGTCCTAAATAGAGAGCGCTACAGTAGTCGAGTCGGGAGACAACGAGTGCCTGAGTGATCGGCGCGAGGGCATCTCGGTCCAGATATGGGCGCAACTGGCGAACCAGCCGGACCTGGGCAAAGGCCCCCCTGGCCACGGCTCCCACCTGCTCCTCCAACTTGAGCCGTGAGTCCAGGAGGACCCCAGATTCCGTGCCCTGTCCACGGGGTAACACCTCCTCCCCATGACCAATGATGGAACCTCCGAACTGGACTGAGTTGTCGGTATGCACAACCACTCTGTCTTGGCTGGGTTGAGTCGAAGCATGTTCCTGTCCATCCAGATCCGCACCGCTTCCAAACAACGGACATCACGGAGAGAGCATCACTGATGTGGCCCAGGGTGGAGATGTATAACTGGTGATCATCAGCATACTGATGATAGCTCACCCGAAGCCACGGATGATCTCACCCAGCAGCTTCATATAAATGTTGAACAAGAGAGGCGAGAGGACCCCCCCTGGGTACCCCACAAGTGAGAGACCTCGGAGTCGACCTCTGCCCCTGCCAACACTGTTTGCGAACGTCCCGAGAGGTAGGAGGAGAACCACTGTAAGACAGTGCCTCCCACTCCCAACCCCGACGCTGCAACAGGATACCATGGTTGATGGTATCAAAGCCGCTGAGAGATCTAACAGGACCAGGACAGAGGAAAACCCCTGTCCGAGCCCTAGTGAGATCATCAATCAGCGCACCAACTGACTGCCGTGCTGTGTACCTGTACCCGGGTCGGAGACCCAATTGGTACGGATCCAGGTAGTCCGCTTCCTCCAGGAAAAGTGGCAATTGCTGCGCCACCACACTCTCGACAACCTTTGCTAGAAAGCGAAGGTTGGAGACCAGACAAAAGTTGTTCAACACGGCTGTGTCCAGGGCAGGCTTCTTCAGAAGGGGCCTCACCACCGCCTCTTTCAAGGCGGCAGGGAACAGCCCCTCCCTCAACGAAGCGTTGACCACTGCCCGGAGCCAGCCGCATGTGACCTCCCTGGAGGCATAAACCAACCAGGAAGGGCATGGGTCCAATAAACATGTGGAACTCAGCCACCGCATGATCCTGTCCACTTCATCCTCAGAAACAGGATTGAACTCAGTCCAGATTACATTAGCCAGACTGCTCGCCTCCCCTTCGCCAGACCACTGCAAGTCCGAGCGCAACCCTTCCTGGATCTGAGCGATTTTATCCTGCAGATACAGACCAAATTCCTCAGCTCTGCTCTGCGGAGAGTCCACCACCTCCCCCGACTGTAAGAGGGAACGGGCGACCCCAAACAGAGCGGCTGGGCGGTTATCTGTGGATGCTATGAGGGCGGAGAAGTAAGACCTCCTCGCCGCCCCCACAGCTACCAGGTAAGTCCTAATATGGGCTCTCAACTGGCTCGGCCGATCCGGAGCGGGTCGCCCTCCACCTACTCTCTAGTCCCCTTCTACGACGCTTCATCTCCCAGAGCTCCTCAGTATACCAGGGAGCTAACCGGGATCTGCACCGAGTAAGGGAACGCATGGGGACAACCCTGTCAAGAGCCCCCCGCGGCCGCCTGTTACCAGGTAGCCGCAAGGACCTCGACAGGGCTGTGGGTGAGGGATGCAGGAAAAAACCCCAGTTCTGCCTGGACCCTCTCAGGGTCCATCAGGCACCTGGGGCGGAACCATCTAAGTGGCTCCTCATCCCAGTGGTGTGGGGCGACTTGGTGGAAGACAAGCCGTAGGAGATAGTGGTCTGATCATGGAATGGGATGGATTACTGTAACACCATCCCCCAGGCCACTACGCCACCGCTCTGAGACAAAAACCAGGTCGAGCATATTGCCCCCCTCATGAGTCAGGCCATCTATTATCTGGGTCAGACCCATGGACTCCATGGAGGCCATAAATTCCTGGGCCAAACCCGACGCCGCCCCCAAGGAGGGCAGGTTGAAGTCACCCAGAACTACAAGCTCTGGGAACTCCACCGCCACCCCCGAGACGGCATCAAGCAGCCCAGGCAGAGCACCTGATACACAGCTGGGGGACAGGTAAGTAAGCAGCACGCCCATCCGACCCATAGGCCCGAACCTCAAGAGGAGGGACTCACACCCGCCTATCTCTGGAGCAGGGACCTCCCTTGGAAACAGGGTCTCCCGAATAACAACAGCCACCCCTCCACCCCTTCCCTGGGGTCGAGGCTGGTGCATAACCCAGAAACCTGGGGGGCATATATCAACCAGAGGGACACCACCCTCCGGCCCCAACCAGGTCTCGGTGATGCAGGCCAGGTCCACGTTGCTGTTAGTCGTGAAATTGTGTCCAACCCATCATGACTCCTTCCTGTCCTCTACCATCCCCCAGAGTCCATTTAGGCTGTCGCTAACTGCTTCAGTAGCTCCATCCAGCCATCTCATACTCTGCCATCCCCTTCTTCTTTTGCCCTCAATTGTTCCCAGCATTAGGTTCTTCTCCAGTGAGTCCTTCCTTCTCATTAGGTGGCCAAAGTATTTGAGTTGCATCTTCAGGATCTGGCCTTCTAAAGAGCAGTCAGGGTTGATCTCTAGGACTGACCGGTTTGATTGCCTTGCAGTCCAAGGTTCTCGCAGGAGTGTCCAGCACCATAGTTCAAAGACCTCAATTCTTTGGCACTCAGCCTTCCTTATGGTCCAACTTTCACAGCCATACATTGCAACTGGGAAAACTATAGCCTTGACTATACACACTTTTGTTGGCGAGACGATGTCTCTGCTTTTTAGTATGCTGTCTAGATTTACCATAGCTTTCCTCCCCAGGAACAAGCATCTTTTAATTTCTTGGCTGAAGTCCCCATCTGCGGTGATCTTGGAGCCCAGGAAAATAAAATCTATCACTACCTCCATTTCTTCCACATCTATTTGCCAGAAATTGAGAGGGCCGGATGCCATGATCTTAGTTTTCTTAATGTTGAGTTTCAAGCCAACTTTTGCACTTTCCTCCTTTATCCACATCAAGAGGCTCTTTAGTTCCTCTTCACTTTCTGCCATTAGAGTTGTATCATCTGCATATCTGAGGTTGTTGATATTTCTCCCAGCAATCTTAGTGTAAAAGTGTGATTTGTCAGCAAGAAATATGTGCAGTATAGCTCCTTAGGATTTTGAGTGTCCATAATCTTTCCATTGTGCATAGAATTTTTCTTCATGGAACTTAAGTTGTGTTGCTGAAAGCTCTAATAAATGTTCAAGTTAGAAGTCATGTTTAGCAGGATGGGAGGCACATGTGTTTTTCCACGTCAAGATACAGACTAAATTCTCTGGATCAAACTTGGTTTGAGATGATTTGCCTCTTCCCAATTTCAAATCTGTCTATGTATAGAACAAAATGGAAAGCAATAGCTCCCCATAATAAGCTCACAAAGAAGAATTATAAGAAAGACAGATTGAATCAAGTTTGCTTTCCCAAACTTTTCCTACTGGCATTATTTGGCCTAGCATGGATTGGGATAGAATCTGGGTTTTGAATCAAATTTTTTACATTCTTGAAACTCTGTTTGGTTCTAACAAGATGTATTGCTCAGCAAGAAGTAGTCTGATACATAGTTATGTGTCTTCACCAGGATTAAGTGATATTTGGCCTAGTTTTTATCCCTAAAGTGAACACAAGCTTGTATAGGAAAACACCCATCATTCTATTCAAACTTGGGACATCTGCAAAGAGATGTTGACAGAAACTTGACCTATATTTTATTTAAATAGGACAGCTTCAGTTAGGAGCCTTGATTCCCAGCAAGATAGTAATTCCAAGGAGAAAGTGATACAATTGCACAATTCATATTTCTACAAGATACTTGATTGGGCATTACTAAACATTCACATACTGGGGTATTTTAAGAACTATATTCATTTGGTTCAGCAACAAATCCTTTCATCATTCTCTGAACTTATGCAAGTATTCTCATTTACTAGGAGGTTGTGGAAGAAATTCACATTTCCTAATTTTGTCTGATTAAAGGCCAAGTGTTATCCAATACTTTCTGAGAGGCCCAGCATATCAAAATTCAGGGAACATGTTCAAGTGACATTTTTGAAATTGATGAATTTCCAATGCTGATTTAAAGTAACTAGTTAAAATCTCAGACTGCACATTTCACAGATAATTTTTAGGGATTTAGAAATAAGCAACTCCCTACTAAACCACATTGTTTGATCGCTGCCAGTTCCAACTTACAACTCCCATCAGTGACTAGCAACAGAGGACTGATGAACAGTCTGGAATGTATCAGGTAGCAATCAAGGAAAAGTAATTTTCAACTATGCTATGAAAAGCTTTCTATTCCTTGAACAGGTTCAACCTTGGATCTTCTGATGTCATTTTGAAGTAATTACTTTACCCTTCCCCAGCCTTGGTGAAAGAGCAGGGTGTAGAACCAGCAGATACATTTTTGTGAGAATATTAAGCTGTCATCTTTTCAGAATACAAATTCATGACTTCCAAAGTGGAAGCTCAGAGGTTTTCAGTCTTTTTCTCCATATTAAAAATGGAAAATGGCATCCTGAGCTATAGCATCACAAGTTCTAAGAAACTAGCCTTTGCACAATGTTTGACAAAATTTCCTATAATATTAAACTATAGAATATTTAAAGGTAAAGATTTCCACTGTCTATTTGTTTCTGACTCTAGAGAGCAGTGCTCATCTCTGTTTCTTGAGGGAGGGAGGCAGCATTGTCCAAAGACATGTGGCCAGCATGACTGTATGCCTAGCTGCATGGAACATTGTTATCTTCCCACAGAAGTGGTACCTATTTATCTACTCACATTTGCATGTTTCAAACTGTTATGTGGGCATGACCTGGGGCAAGAAGAGTGCTCATGCCATCATGCGCCACTTGGGTCTTGAACTTTGCAGCTGACAAGCTCAGCGTCATTAATCACTGAACCATTGCATCCCCAATATTCTTTAATTAAGGTGTTAAAAAGAAGAGCTAGCCCCAATCCTCAGTTTGTTTCTAATGACTTAATGTCAACCTGGAAAGACATTTTGAGACTTATAGGGCTGTCCTAAGCTCTCTGGGGTTTAATTATCTGTAACATTTGCTGTCTTTCCTTGAGAACTCAAGATGTTATATCCAAAGGTCTGTCCTAATTTTATTCCCACATCCGTCCTGTGAAGTAGGTTGTTCTGAGAAAGATTAGTTGACTGAAAGTTATATATTGAGCTCTCTGGTGAGACTTAAATGTAAGTGATTTAAGTCCAACATCTAAAAGCTTCAGAACATTAACATTTATAAATTATTTACACAAGAAAATAAAATAACCTTACTGTCTGGGGAGAGGGAAAGCAACACCATGAAAGTTATGAAAAAGATCAAAATATTCCCAACAGGCTGAAAAATATGGAAGCAACCACTCGCATTCAAAAGGAAATGCAGTCTTAGGTTCAAAAAGAGAGATTAAAAACATGTAATGGGGGAATTCAGCTTTGGAAATAGCACAACTATGAAATGCCTAGGAGTTTATGTTGATCACATAATTGAATATATTTTTATTAAAATAGGTATTTTAATCTTAAAGTATTGCCAGATGAAGTTTGGGTTGCCCTGGGATTCGCTGTGTCCCCCACCTTCAGAAACTGCACTCTCCAGCATAACAGGAATTGCCCTGAAGCTGGGTTTTAACTGGAAGCGTTGTGGGATTCTTGTCTAAGTCCAGCTTCCCAATTCTTGAATTTCAGTACTTTAGCAGGTCCTGTAAGAAGAATGTTGGCTTGACAGTCTCCTAGTTCCCCATCAATCCAGGCAAATAATTCTGTAATGAAACTGGCAATTTCTCAGTTCCCTTCTACACTGGGGCAGTCACTCAGAAAGCTCCAGGTTACTACAGGTAGTCTTTGACTTATGGCCACAATAAGCCCAAAATTTCTGCTGGTAAGCAAGACAATTGTTAAGTGAGTTTATCCCACTTTGCAAACTTTCTTGCCAGGGTTATTAAGTGAATCACTCCAAGTATTAAACTAGTAAAACAATAGTTAAGTAAATCTTATTTCCACATTGACTTTGCTTGTCAAAAAGTTGCAGGTGACCACATGACCCTGGGACACTGTATCCTTCATATGAGTCAGTTGCTAAGCATCTGAATTTTAATCACATGACCATGGAAATGCTGCAATGGTTGTGTGAAAAACAATCATAAGTCCCTTTGTTCAGTACTATTGTAACTTCAAATCAGAGATGGTATTCAGCAGGTTCTGACCAGTTCTGGAGAACCAGTAGCGGAAATTTTGAGTAGTTCGGAGAACCGGCAAACATCACTTCTGACTGGAGATTTTACAGTATCCTTCCCCTGCCATGCCCACCAAGCCAGGCCCACAGAACTGGTAGTAAAAAAATTTGAATCCCACCACTGCTTCAAATGATCACTAAACAAACTGTTACAGGTTGAGAACTACCTGTATAGTTTTTAGTATTTCTTTTGTGACCATATAGGGATTTTCATGCTGCCATCCTTGCAGCAACTTGAGCAGTGGTTTTTTTCCCCTCTCCTTGATAGTATTTCTGAACAGGAAATTGTGAAGATTTGCAGATCATTATCAAGTGGTTTGAAGTGGCATGTGAGAGTGCTGTCAGAAGGCATCCAACAAGATGTATTTCCACGGCAGAAATTCTCCAGAATTACACCTTCTCTATATGTTGAGCAGAGAAGCCAGTAAGGCATCATATATGCATGAACATATACTTTTGATTGAGAATCCTGACAAAACCCATTTCCATTTCATTCCAAAAATTTTTATTCATCAGGGAAATCGAATATAGACAGAGCAGAGCGGAGCTGTACATCACTTATGTTGTCATTCCTAAATATGGCACTGTTCTCCACTGGTTAAGTCAGGCTACATCTACAGGTAGTCCTTGACTCACGATCACAATTGAGCCCCAAATTTCTGTTGTTAAATGAAACATTTGATAAGTGAGTTTTGCTCCATTTTACAATCTTTCTTGCCACATTTGTTAAGGGATGTTGATGAGTTAGTAACCTGGTTGTTAAGTGAATCTGGCTTCCCCATTGACTTTGTTGTCAGAAGGTCACAAAAGCTGATCACATGATCTTGGGACACTGCAATGGTCATAGGTGTGAACCAGTTGCTAAGCATCTGAATTTTGATCATATGATCATGGGGATGCGGCCAAGGTTGTAATTGAAAGATGTTCATAAGTCTATTTTTTTCAGTGCTGTTTTAACTTCAAACAGTCAAAATGAACTGTTGAAAGTCAAAAACTACCTAGTTCAAGGCATTAGATTTTAAAGCAGATTCTGACAAACTGGAATGTTCTGAAATAACAGTGACTAAGATGGTGAGGGATCTGGAAGCTTGTAGAAGAAATATGGGAAAGAGATGGCATGCTTGCTTGTTTTTTATCGCACTTTTATTATTTTTATAAATAACTATTTTCTCCAATCCCGGCCATACACTGCCTCCTCCCGCCTCCTGATGCGAGGTGGGAGGCTCGAGAAAAAGCACCTGGTCTGGGCACACAGCCCTCCACAACGGAGCCCTTCCTGGGGAGCAAAGCCTTGGACAACCTGATCTGTCCCAAAAGCCTCAGAGCTCCAGACTTTCCATGTGCCTCCGCTAGCCAGTGTCTGGTGGCAGCAGCAGTACTCCAAGAGAACCCCAGTGTGGCATCTCCCCCGAGGGCCACCCGCCCACTCACTGGCTGGGCTGGCCTGGAAGCGGCGCGTCTCCTCCATCACAGGCTAGATGTGGGACTCAAGGAGGAGGGGAAGGCAAGTGGGTGGCAGTTGCCCAGAGGCCCTGTGGAAGTTGAGCACACCAGGCCCAAAAGGCGAGTGAGCCTCACCGTGTCTGGCCGAGGTGGCTCTTCAGTCGAGTGCAGCGGGTCTCCTTTCCCTGCTGTCAGTGTCAGCCTTACCTTCCAGAGCTTCCGGGCCTTGCTCTCAGGCTAACCCAGGCAGATCAGGGCTGCTCAGTTGGGCTGCAGGGCGAGCACCACATGGGAAGGCAGGCAAGCTGGCAGGGCCACGTGGGAGGCAGGTAGGCCAGGATTTGGGCCTTGCTTACAGGCAGATCAGGGCCACTCAGCTGCACTGTGGGGAGAGTGCTGCATGGGATGCAGTGGTTGCGGCGAAGGCAGGCAAGCCGGCCGCCCGCAGAATGGTTAAAGCAAGCGAGGGAGCCAGTCAAAGAGGGAAAACCCACGGCAGCTTGTTCTTATCACAACTTGCCAGTCACACAGCTCAGGCAGCTGTCATCAACACAATGTTCTCCAAGTGCAGCTCAAGATTTGGCAGGTGAAGAGAACACAGGTTCCTACCATGCATGTGTGTGCACACCCACCCACCACCAATCCATCATTCACTTGTGCAGATACTCATTCATGCTCAGAGACACAGCTGTTAGTATTTAGGACTAGCATGAACAATCTATGGATCATGTCCCTTCCTTTAGTGCTTTGTAAGCAACTAATTGAAACTTCCAATAAGAACAGATTTTCTTTTTCAAGAAAGCAAGCTCCAAACCGGTAGGAAACATTTTTGAACCACACCACTGCTTTGAACCTTTGCCTTTGGTTTTATGCTACCCATCATTGCTCTTTTTGGAAATTGAAGTCTTTAGCAGAAAAGGGAAAAAGTTCCTAAATCCTAATTTTAATTAATACTGTTGAAAATCTGCTGTTCCACAATTGAAAGAATTTTGCTTTTCTTAGGAAATAAAGAGGCAGCAAATAATTGAGAACAAACATGGTTTGGCAAACTTGTAGTCATTTCAGAGTGAAAATTGAATATGTTATGGTTAGAATCAAGGAAAGCAACCTTGTAAGGAAGAACTTACCTTTAATAAGCTCTTTGGGGGATTAGGGAAGGCAGTCTGTATATTAAAATTACTCCTTGTTAAATGTTGATAACTTGGTATCTAAATTCAGTATTATTTAACCTGTTTCTTCCTCCATACTACAGCACTTGGTAACTGACATCCCATCAAATTATGATTAAAAGAAGCACTGTTGTCTCATCCCTTCTTCCCTACCATTAGAATAGTACCATCAGGACCTCTACATGAGTGTTGAAGTTTCTTTTCTAAACCTCTTTTTCTTAAGTGAGTAAGAAACAGCTCTACTGTATGTCTGAGGACATCCAGATTCTATTCATTGTGGCAAATAAAGACCTTGCTGAGGGGCCACTTTTTGCACAATTGTACTGTGGTTCACTGTGACCTGAGATAACCTATGTAAAAATCCCAAACCACACCAAGCCATAAAAAAGAGGAATGCCAAAACACCAGCTGCTGTGCAGCTTTGGCATATAAGACCAAGACAATAGAGCTGCTGTATTCAAATTCCCGCATAGAAACAACTGGGCCTTGGGGGGGGGGAGAGAAGAAACACAGGCAACCCCTGTTAATTCTGCCTATGAATGATTCCCATAGACCAGAGAAACAGTGGCAGCAAGCCTGCCATTCCTGATGAAGAAAATCATCCATAGTAGTTCATGGCACAAGGAGATTGCAAAATTTCTGTCTTGTGAATCTTCACTCCTGAGGTCTGAAATAGTTTTTCATTTCATGGGAGATCAGGACAGTATTTTTCAAAGTCAGCAACTTTAAGATATATGGACTTCACTTCCAGAATCCCCTGCTAGCATGAGAAATTCTGTGGGTTCCCCATTGGCAACACCTGTCAATGATGGCTAGGAAATTCTGGGAATTGAAGTCCACATATTTTAATGTTAAATTTTTCATGTTTGAAAAACACAGGAACTAACTTGCCTGGATGTGTTATATAACTCTCAGAATTTTTAGTCACTATTCCATTCCGTTCAGGGAAATTCTGAAGGCCATAGTCCCAACCTATCTGGAGACCAGTGCATAGGCAGTTTGTCTGTAGCAGCACTAATACAAAATGAATGTCCCATTTGTCTGTCTCAAGAACTTACATCATTAAAGCTTTAGGGTCCTTCACTTGTTCAAAAGAAATCCCTTTTTACGTAATATTTGATGAGAAGGCCCTGATTATTTTGTTCTACTACCGGTAGAATTTTGAGAATACATTGTATGTTTTTGCAAAATGGCGGCCGTGGTTAACATGATTTCTTCCAAAATACTGATTAGAAAGTAAACTAGCTTCTAACATCTAAATCAGTATTATGGTGGTGTAATACAAATTCTGGTCTTTGTGTGTATGTATTATTGTCACACATGTACAAAAACAATGAACTTACTGATGTGCTACCCATTACTGTCTGGTTTCATCCTTCTGATGAAAGCAGCAAATTCCTTCAGATACCCGTGAATCCATTTTGTCTTTTTTCATTCATTTTATGTTATTATTTTATTTTATTGTTAGTAGTAGTATTTTCTTAAGTTATATGGTATCCTGGTACCATACAATTTTAGTGCCAAGGACTTAAAATTTAAATGTTAATGACTATTATATCTGGGTTTTTCCCTTGTGATGTTTTAATTATATTTCATTTTATGCCACGAGTTAGAATAGGCATCTATATAGATAATACACCATCATTATTTTATCTTTTTAAATGTCATTAATACCCAAAAGTATTCTTGGGAATAAAGATGAAGCTAGCTAGTGCTGTTCTGCTCCATGCCATTTATTTTTAATTCAAGAATCTTTTAAAAATTAGATTCTAGGAGCCAAGAGTTCACAGAGCACCAAGAAAGGTATCTGCAGCCGCATTAGAATCACACTGGAACCCAGGGAGCCATTAAATATTGAAATAATTATGAAAGCCTGCAGCTTGAATTTCCCCCAGCCCAATGTAATCAAAAACAGTTTATAAACCTTTGCTCTGGATGCACCAGGCCTTCATCGAAGTCCTTAGAGCCAGTTGAATAATTACTGCAGTAGATATAATACAGAAAGCGACCGGTTTCTGACTGAGCAAGGGTATCTCTAGTCAACAGAATGGTCATCTTCCCTTCCTGTTCTGCCTTTGCCGATACATTAGAAGAGAGTCAAACTCTCTGTAAGCAATCTTTCTAACTGCATAAAAAATGTTTCATGCAATGTGTATTAAATTTCTATCCTGACTTTAAGAAACTCAAGGTAGAACATATGGCTGTCCTCCACAAATACAACCCTATCAGGTGGGTTGCATTTACACTTATTTTTCTTCTGAGCTGACAGTTAGCAGCTCTTATTTTGCTCCACTGATTGGCAGGGTCCTTAATGAAGTCCAGGGTCCTTTGTTTTGTTCTCTCACATAGACACATGCCCTGCCACACTCAGTCCCACTTGCGAGGAATTCCTATGGGTCTACACCCAAATCTTTAAAACTTGTGTTTTGCTTTTTGATGTCCCAAAGCAACATAAGGAGACTTCAGTTGCCAACAATTCAAGAAAAAGAACGATGCAGCCGTGGTCATGGGAGACTACCTAGTCTCCCAAATTTGCAGAGACAAAAAGGTGTCATACAAGACAAGTGAAGACCAAAGCAGCTATTATTGAAAACAAAGGCTCCAGTGGACACAATTTTTGAGTTTTCTAGCTTTCACCCTTGGCAGAGATAATGAAAACCATCTCTTCCAAATGTGCTACTTTCTTGGCGATTATCTCTGGTGATGTCTCTTCCAGAAAACTGCCAAGTAATGAAGTGACCTGTCAAATGTCTATGGAGATTCTCAGTCATGGTGGTCTCAAAGGTCCTTTTTCAAAAGACAACTGGACATTGTTTTTCATTGAAGACATTTCACATCTCATCCAAGAGGCTTCTTCAGTTCTGACTGAATGGTGGAGAATGACTGCAGTCCTCATGGCACAATATCCTTGTGCCATGATGACTGCAAGGAATATAAATATAAATCCTTCTATTCTTCACTCTTCAGTCAGAACTGAAGAAGCTTCTTGGATCAAGTGTGGAACATCTTCAAGAAAAAACAGAAAGTCCAGCTGCCTTTTGAAAAAGCACTTTTGGGACAAAATGACCTGCCAGTTACTCCAGAGTGTCAAGTGCCCAGAACTATCAGCTCTCATCCGCCTCATCCTAATTGATCCGATTTTTCATCTAAAATGACCACCATTTCCTCTGATTCTTCTGCAATTCTTTTATTCCATGACTGCCCTCAAACATGAGCACATATATACATGTGCACACATGCTGTGGGCATGGACTGACTGACAATCCCACAGCCCCCAAAAGTGTCAGACACTTGTGGTGCCTGGACATCTACACATTTGAAACTAATTGTGAAATAATAACTCTTTAAGAAGATTTGAAGTATTTATCACCACCAGTGCTTCTCACAGGGAAGTGTTCCTTTCTTTGGAAGATGTCTACTACCTGAGCATGTGTGTTTTGTGCAACCATGGGTCATCTAAATGCTTTTGCACTGTGCTGAGTATTTGCAGTTTCAGGAAGATCCCTCCCAACTCAGCTTCTAGACAGGCCTTAGTTTGTTCTGACCTACATCCTGGGGAATGTGGCCATCAGTGCAGAGACCTTCCATTCCCAGTTACTACACAAAGTGATATGGACAGGCAGTGCTATATTTCAGCCCCTCTGCAGTTGTGCCCGCCCTCACATCACCGAGCAGCTCTTGGCCCGGTCTTTACGGATCTCAGAGTCAGTCAATAAATCTGTCCGTGCAGGCATCTGAGTAATCCGCTTCAGTCCTCGCTTTGAGTTGCTGCGCTTGAAGTGCTTATGCATCCGATTGATTGAGGCCAGTGTGGTCACATGGAAAACATCCCGCACACTATTCTCTGACACCTTGGAAGAGCATTCTACATATGCCACAGCACCCAACTGCCGGGCCAGCATGCTGCCCTGTAAGGGGAAAACACACTGTTGCATTATGCCAGAATTCACTCACTACCTTTTGCTTTCTTCCACCCCTCCACCCCCAGTCTGGTAATTGCTTATTATATTGCAATCACTTCACTTCTCCTCCCCCACATTCTGACAAGTACCTATCACTTCCCCAGACACTGTTACTCCATGTGTTTCGTTTAAATCACAGCTTTTAATTAATTTTAGTCCTTTTCCTGAAGGAAGGGACACAGGAGTGTCTTTAAAAATGGAGCGAGAGGGGCTGTGTCTAAAAGAGGGAGGATGCAAAACATGCTAGGATCTATGAATGCCAAGATGGGAAAGAAGGTTAAAAATAAGCTAGCCAAGCTTCCCCTTTTGGAAGGTTGCAACTGGGATGTGGAGCAGAAGATTCTACTGGTAGAATTAGCAGCAAAGGAGCCTCTGCCCCAGAACTTCCTTCTGTTGTGTTCAAATCAGGGCCCTGTTGTTTCTTCTTTTTCCTTTTTGCATCAGTTATTGCAGGGAGCTTTTGAATGCACACAGGGCTTTACTCATCTAGGCCATGCTCAGGGCAAGGCAGATTGCAGTATGGCTTTAAAAGGCATCAAGAGAAATTCAGGGAACATACCAGCTCAGGCAAATACAAAATTCATTTAAAACTAAAGCTGCCTCGGCTGGGAGATGTACTTATTAATAGTTTTTAGCCTGTGCATCTGCTTGAGTCTGAGTGGATCAGTTCTTCAGGCTACTCTGCAGTTATTTACTGCTGAAAGGCACTTTTGTGTATATGCATAAAAGGGAAAGGGAAAAAATAATCAGAATATACATGTGCATAGTCATCTGTGGGGAGGCCCAAGGAGAGCATGATGTCATGCAAGCATCACAGCTAATATCAGCTAAGGTCAGGTAGATCGTTAGATGTCATATGCAAACACAGGTAGTCCTCAACTGACAGCTGGTCCACAGATCCAAAAAGATACTTACAACCTGGCTTTGAAGTTTTGACAGCTGTCCCCCCCCTTGCAGTCATTTAATCATGTTTTAGGCGTTTAGTAACTAGCCTAAATTGGTTACTGTTTGCAGCATCCTGTAATCATGTGACCATGATTTACAATGTATTTGCCAGACACTTGTTTTTATTTCTGGTTTCTGGCAAGAGACACCCATTGAAAAAATGGGTTTATATAATGACTATGGCATTCCTTTATGACCACTACATTCACTTAAGAACCACTGCAAAAAGGTAGTAAAATTGGGCATAGTCATATGATGACCATACTTCACTGGTACAACTTCTAAACATAAATGCAATTCTGGGCTTCATTTTGGTCATAAATCAAGGACTACCTGTACAAAATTGTATTTGCATAACGATGTAATCACACATATATCATTTTGGCATTAACATGGTTTGTCCAAATGCTGCTACACTGCACACAAGTATGTAAATCATTAAGACAGAAAAGGCCTTTTTCTTTTCCTTTACATATACATGTAGCCAATAAACCTTGGCTTCATGCTTATTTAAGCATTTATCTTATTTAAGCATTTATAAATTAAGCATTTATTTTATTGGCAAAATAAGCATGTGATGGGATCCAATGCAGCTCCTGGCATCTCTTTAATACATGGTACTGGGCCTCAACCCTCCATGCTCCCACATTGAGGGACATCTCCTCATTCTGAGATTTACTATAGTTCAACTTCAATATATTTAATAATGTATTTAAAAGTTTAAAAAGGCCCCCAATAAGAAAAAAAGAAGACGAAAGAGGACAGGACAGGAAAGGAAAAGGGACACAATTAAAATGGAAGCACTGAAATACCAAAGCAATAGAAATCCAAATCCAAATATGGAACCAAATTAGAACTGTAAAATATAAAATATGGATGAAAGCCAGCATCAATTAAAATCCATGCCTTAAGGCAAGATTAAGCTGCCCAAATTACAGGTAGTCCTCAACTTAAGACTTGCAATTGAGCCCAATATTTCTGTTGTTAAGTGAGACATTTGTTAAGTGAGTTTTGCCCTGTGTTACATTTCTTACTACAGTTGTTAAGTGAATCACTGATAAGTTAGAAACCTGGTTGTTAAGTGAACCTGGCTTCCTCATTGACTTTGCTTGTCAGAAGGTTGCACAGGGTGATCACATGACCTCAGGACACTGCAACCGTCATAAATGTGAGTCAGTGGCCAAGCACCTGAATTTTGTTCACATAACCAAGGTGATGCTGCAAAGGTTGTTAACTGTTAACAATGGCCATAAGTCACTTTATTCAGTGCCATTGTAACTTTGAACAGTCACTAAACAATCTGTTGTAAGTCAAGAACTACTTGTATTATTACTATTTAGCTAGAGGGAAAATTAATACTTGGCAATTCTTTCATGAAAAGTTGTTCCATAGGGACACCACAAAAATGATCTGATCTCTTGAGTCAGTCTGATTAATCTTATCAGAAAACCTAGCTACTATCAGAATTTGGCCCAGGTTAAGCCCCAAATTTCCTGACATATCTGTGCATGGGGGATGTGTGTCAGTTCCCTACGGCCTCACTCCCTTCGCCCCATGGCAACAAACTGAGACTTAGCCAAGGCTAACCCATTACTTTAAATAAAGGCAAAATAAACACCTGCTCATGTGTAACAGGGATAAGGCGCTGTTTGGAGAGTTCCCGTAAAGTGTTCAAGTCTGTGCGCATGTCCAGTTTGCAGCCCACCAAAACTATTTTGGCACCAGGGCAGAATTCTTGTGTCTCTCCCTGCCACTATAAGAGAGAAAAATATAAAGAGTTAAATTTAAAATGATTTAATATAATTAGGCAAGGCCATTGGCTCAATTATCCTACCTCATGCCCATATCACACCTTTTTTTCAACCCCATACCCATGTTTCCAATACAAAAATGGAGATAGTAATGATTAGGAACCTGACCTCTTTACAAGCAGCAAAACAATGCAACTAATAATGATTTCTATGATGCGAGATTCTGCACACACAGTCCTCGACATACGACCACAACTGAGGCCAGAATGTCCATTGCTGAACAAGGTTGTTATTAAATCACATTAAGTCACATCTAATGTTATGACTTTTTTGCCATTGTTTTTAAGCAAATCATTGCTGTTAAGTGAGGGGTGCAGTCAAGGAGACCTGGCTTCCCCCATTGACTTGGCTTGTCAGAAAGTAGTTGGGAAATTCACAAATGGCAATCACGTGGCCCTGGGACACTGCAACCATTGTAAATACATGCCAGATACCAAGTGCCAGAATTCTGATCACATGACCAAGGGGATGCTGTGTCAGTTGTGTAAGCCACTTTTTTCAATGTTGTTGTAACTTTGGTAAGGGTCACTAAATGAGTGGCTACAAGGACTACCTGTATCTGATGTAGAGAATCAACATTCTGGTCACAAGAAACATAAAATTTGTCAACATGTGCAAAAACTGAGGATGCTTTCCTTAAATTAGACTACAAGGTTTGACATGCTCTGTTTCTATCTATTTATCTATTTATTTATCTATCTATCTATCTATCTATCTATCTATCTACCTACCTACCTACCTACCTATTTATAACAAATAGTTAATGGCAATTCTCCTTGAGTGGATTTATTAATGCTATTTTTCCAACAGCATTTTCTCTTTTCATATTTCTGTGACACATTTTGATAATTTTGCCATATTTCAATTTTTCATTATTAATCAGTTGCTTAGCATTTCTAGCAATAGACTATTTTTAAGCTATAGTGATACTCTTGCGATTTTGAAGGAGAACTCCTCTTTGTCTGCAGGCAATAGACAAACCTATTTTCCCAAAATAAAAGAAGCTCTCCTTAGCTTTACCATCATATCTTCCTATTTCCCTTTAGTAGCACTTTTAGCAATCTCACCTTTTTAAGGACACTGTCCAGAGTTTCAGGACGGCTAATGTCAAAACAGATAAGAACAGCATCTGAATCTGGATAGGCAAGGGGGCGGACATTATCATAGTATGTTGAGCCTGCATGAGAAAGACACAATTTTAACTTAATTATATGGCTAAACATGATGTTTGTATGTTGTATAATATATAGGGTAGGGTTTTTTTTCAGTCTGAGCATCACATTTTCTTAAAAGTTCCATGAATCACATGCCAGAAAAGGCAGGATTAGAAATATCACACCCTCTCTCTCACCAACCCTGTTCACACTCATTCATATTCTGATTTCCCTTGCCTGCCTTCTTCTCTTCCTTCTCTTCCTTCTCTTCCTTTGTTATCAATGTTCTCTATATTTCATTTTATTCTATCTTCAGCTCCAGCTGTTTCTCTCTCCTTCTAGAGTGCACCCTCAGTCAAAATTTGAAATAAACACATACCAAACACTGGTGTGGCCATTATGTAATCCTAGGTATCAAAATATGGATTTGAAGTTGAGAGTTGCATATTTGGGGATATGAATGTTTGGCAACCTTAGCATCAGTGTGTGTGTGTGTGTGTGTGTGTGTGTGTGTGTACACCTTCAAGTCAGTTTTTGACTCCTGATGACTGTCTAGGCAAATTCCGGAAGTTTCCTTGGCAAGATTTCAGAAATGGCTTGCCACAGTCTCCTTCCTAGGCCAGAGTTAGAGTGACTGGCTCAAGGTTACCCAGCTGCCTTTCCAGGATTAAAATTCAGTGTTTCTCAGTTTCTGGCATGGTGCCTTCACCACTGTATCAAAATCTAGCACCATTTAGCAGCATTAGCTAAAATACTGGCAATCTAGTTGGTAGTAGAAAGGCCAAAACACTCAAGAAAAAGGCAACAAAATCCAGATTTCATTTCTCTTGAATGAAAGGTAGCCTTCTCATTTCCTGCCTAGGTTCTTAAAAAGATTATGAAGGAAGAAAAGGAAAGTAGACAAATAGGCTTTTTTTGTCTTGAAAACTGCCAGGCTTATGACTGGGAATGAAGCTGGGAAGCCTCTTAAATTCTCATATTTGCTGGGCTATTTTGTACTTCTTCCTAGCTTCGCATTTCCCATTCTACAATCAACATGCTAGGGCCTTAGATAACAGCAATTTTGTTTCTGTAAAATGAGAACAGTCAGTTTGATGGGGTTGTGAGCGTATTGATAAAACATTATTAAAGGCTCTGCAAATTCTAAGTGTCATGTACGTAATTTATAGTGTTCATAGGCTGAACGACAGGGAAAAAGCAGCCTGTCTGTTTAGAAAAAAGGGCAAATAGCTCAAAATGGATTCATCACTTTCCCTTCAGTATACCATACAGAATAAATACTAACACATACAGCAGGGGTCATAAATTAATTGATTGCAATTATGTATTCCACTGAGATGCAACCGAACAACAATAAAAACTGCACACTCATCTCAGATGCAGCCTAGAACATTAAGTGGAAGCCTGAGAAAGAGACCCCAATATCTAAAGAAATACATCCAGTTGAATTTTCCTGAAGCAATCAGGGAAGGAGGGAGCAAAAAAAAAAAGAGATCCTTCCCAATCTAATTAAAAGACCTAGTAAATTTACCATGTGTAATTCCAGCATCTGCCTGTGAGGGATATGATTAGGAAAACTGGGGCAAAGTAGGGAACAAATGACTTCAGAGAAAAAAGAGAGGGAGTCACAAATGTTTGCAGACCCTATGTGAGATGTAATCACCGCCATGCACCAAGATCAGTATTTAGGGAAAGCCATTAAGCTTTACTCAAATGGGTTTCTACTGGTCGCAGATGAGGTCAGTCAGTGATGGCAGATGTCTAACAGCATTAATGGGGCATGGCAGTTAATGGCAGGTGGAACCAGATGTCATTAACAGATGGAGCCAAATATTTGGCAAACCAGGAATCATGACAGATGGAACAGCTTCAAAACTTGGAGTGCAAATGAGGGTTGGGGTGATACTCTTGACCCATGCAACCCAAATGCACTTGTTTTGTGCTTGACTTGCAATCCCCATTGTACAGAGATCATGAAAGTGACTAAGCTAAAGATAAAAGCAATATTTTCACCATACTTGTACCTTCTCCAATTGCGATTGCACCAAAGGGCAAACTGAAACTATTCCTTCGAAAAAAGAATTATACATTAAAAAAAATAATATGGGATAAGACAAGGATTGAGCTCATCCCAAATCAGAAATTGTTCTGTTAAAGATGATGTTTTAAAACTGAAGCTGAATAAGCTTCTTGGATAAGAAGCTAAAGGGCCTCAAGGGGGAAAAAAAGCCCAATTGCCTTTCGTGGGGAGGAAATTTTTGGGACAATCATGATCTGGATGACAGAGACTCTCCATAAATGTCTTAAAATTAAATAACTGTAAGAGTAGATGGTGCTAAGATTATAATCTTTTTTCATGCTAAGACTTCCTGTTTGTCCTGATACTATGTAAAGATTATATTTTTGCATAATCTTTTGCTACATTTTATTCTTTCATAGTTACAATGGATTTCTCAAAATGTGTACCTTTCTCAAACAACTGTTTTTGCTATATGACATCTATCAGATAAAGGATGCTGCTGGATAAAACAGATTACAAGAAACAAACTGTTTTTAAGGCCCCTCTTTTCACACTGCAATCACAAGAAATGAGAACGCAGAAATTACATCAAATGGTCCATAGCAACGCTTCTGAAGACAAGGGTGTTAAAACGGAATTTCATACAAAATATAAATTTGGCAGGAGTGGAGAGTTAGAATTAGATAGAATGATTTAATATTGGTTTTACTTCACACAGCCTCCTTCATCCTATCAAAAATAAAACCAGTATCAGTCTTCCCTCCTACTGGGTATAATTTTTACCAACTGTGAAACAGAAAAGCTATAAGCCATCACAACTTAAAAAGAAATCTTAGAAGTTATTCTATCTTGAAATGGATTCTTATATTTCTGAGAATGAATTACAATGTTTCTAAAGAACCCAAAATTTCTGACTATCTCCATAATTTCTATTCAGCCTTGCCCTTTCTGCATTAAAGCAATTATGCCTTCTGTTTTGATCAAGTTCCCATCCAAAATCTTATGTTTTTAATAAAGTGATATCAACAATGAACCAGCCAATATGTCCTCTAAAAATAAAATGATAATAGTCTTAAAATCTGAATTATTAATTCCCAATTACTTCAATATTAAACAGTCACAAATCTGCATGAGCTGTCCTGAAAATAAAAACTTTATTTATTTATAAGCTTTGCTCACCAGCATAAATGTTTTGATCAAGGCTGCATAACACTTCTTCATCCAAAGAACATTGTCCCCCTCAAGAGAAACAAACATTTCTTTGGCTAAGCTACAACTGCAAATAAGAAACAGAACTTTTCACCTTAAAAAAAAAGACCAATGCTTGATTTTTAAAAACTCAGGGCCAGATGTGTTCCTCTTTCACATGCTGGAATATTATAATTTAAAAAGGAATAGGACTATGCATCTCCCACTAAATTTTAGACAGCTTTAGTCATATATGTTGGGTCTTCAGGGTGGCTATAGAAGACAGTAATGTATCTGCCAACACAGCCATTGGTATCTGCCATGCTCTTATTTACTAATTTATTTCTCAAGGTAGTTTTCTTTTAAAACACGATAAGAAGCTAGATAATTAAGAAACAAAATCCAAGCTTTAGATATAACCTCTATTTGTAACAATGCCTTTGGATCTGTATAAATTGTGAGAAATAAAATAGTGGGTGATTAGTTATTTTTTTCCTTTTGATAGGAAAAAATGGCACCCATATCAATATGTCCTTAAATTACTAAATTGGCTTACTGGTCTGTTGGGCAGGTATCTATACAAAGGGGTTCTGTGGGGGACCAGGTTGCTGCATAAAAAGGTCAAGACAGAGGGCCGATTGAATCCCCCCTTTTTTACACGGATGTAAAAAGTAACCACATAGAGAAGGCAGAACCTCTGCCATTTTGACTTCTTTTATGCTCCCCTACAATTGTCCTTGCATACACACTAAATATAGATGTACTTTTGCAGGGTATAGCTATAGCTTATCCTTGCAAGATGTCAAATTCAGAAGAATCTCACTTCAATATCTTACAGAAGTTGCCATTACTAAAAATAAGGCTCTCTCATTTCCCAAACAGGCTGCAATACATATAATGCTAAACAAAACCAATAAGTTCTGATACATAAAAGCCCAATCTTATTACAATGTTTGAATTAAGCACATATTTGGTACAATTTCATCTGTTAATTTAAATGAATGCTATCATTCTGCAGGACCACTTAGCTTTCCTGTCCCTCTTTTCACCAACCACTATCCATAATCTTCATAGCCTAAAGGACAGAAATTTAATTTCTCAAATGCAAATTTCCAGGATGCTAAATTAGCTATTTCATTAAGTCTAGTTTTAGAACCAAAGGATTAACATGGTGTTAATAGGCAGTTCTTAGAAAACTGCCTGTTAGCATGATAGTTAAAAAGAGAGAAATTTGCAAGGCAGTGACTGAAGAACTACATAAAACAGAGGTCTCCAAACTTGGCAACTTTAAGGCTTGTGGACTTCAACTCCCAGAATTCTGGCTGGAGAATTCTGGGAGTTGAAGTCCACAAGTCTTAAAGTTGCCAAGTTTGGGGACCCCTTACATAAAGGAACCTTCAACCAGCAAAGAAACTCATAAGAGGAGGCAAAGGCAAAGGAGGAGAAAAGTTTACTTTTCTTCCTATATTCAACAAGTATTTTATCACTAGGTATTTTGGCAGAGAGGTGAGAGAGAGAGAGGTATGTGTTCAAAAATTTTCCTCCCTCCCTCCCTCCACCCACCCACCCATCCATCCCTGGAAAAAGAGCCATCCAGCTCTTTTTAAGGGTACTAACACCCCACTCCAAAATCTCTACCTTAAAAAAGTGAGGCCTACAAGTCAAGGTGGGATCCAGGCAACTTTCTGGCCTGCCACTGCCAAACCTAGACTTCCCGGGATGCTCAACTGACAGGAATCAACAAGAAAGTTTTTCCCTACACAGATGTATCATTATAGAAAAATTCACCTGTCAGTTTCTACTAGTAAGGCAGCTTTGCAGGGGATATAGCCAGGCTTGGTTCAGAGCTGACAACTTTAGCAGAACTTCCTTCTTCCCCATGAACAAAAGCAACAGAGGATTCACCCAGGCCTCAGACCTCATAGAAGATGCATTGTAGCACGACAAATCACAGTCAGTTGGTCGGATTTCAAAAATCATTCTGAGATTTCCCTAGTAATGTCATGGCAACCCTTCATGCAAGAAAACTCCCATTTTTATCCAGAGAAAAACAACCAGGAAGAGCTCTTGTTAATATGTGCTTGGCTAAAAAATATTGTCACTGTTCACTTACACTTTGTTTTTATAGCCCATGGCTATGCAGGGTTGTCACTAGCAAAAGTGAATTGAGAGCTGGTTTGTCATAACAACTTTTAGCTGCAAGAGATGAAGTCAAAGACAGGAAAAGGGTCAAAAAATAAATAGGACATGGGTGCCTGGTATCCAACTCTTTTCTTTCATTTCTTTTATTTCAGCAAATAGCATGTGCTCTGCACTTCGTTTGCAGTTTATAATACAGCTTTTTACTATTTCTCCTTCTCAGAATGCCAGCCTTTGAAGACTAAAGAATAAGCAACATCAGACTTCTTCCTCCCATAGAAATGCATACATGGCTCTTTAATCTCCAGAGTATTCTTCAGTGACCTTGATGCCTGCCCCATCCTAAATGCAGTGGATCTTTTGTCACATACTGAAGGTTCCCATGCTCAAAGCTAAATGCTTATGGCCCAAAAGTGGGCAGTCCAATGAAGAAGAATTCCAGTAGCAAATTTTTTCTCCATGTTTGGAGGGTTTTTTTTAAAGGATCCAAAATGCTTTTCTAAATAAAGATGTTTTAGCTGCTGCTTAATTTCTTCTGAGACAGAACTTGCCTGAGAACTATGATTCTAAGATTCCACTTTCACATATAATAGTTGACTGTGATTATTTGATGGCAATGGGTATTCTATAACAATTTCATATAGTCTAAGTTTGAAACATTACATTAACCTGCACCTCACAAACAGGATCTAAAGCAGACAGACCTAAATTCAACCATTTGCCCGATAGTTTTTTTTTTTAATTACATTTATATCCCGCCCTTCTCCGAAGACTCAGGGCGGCTTACAATTTTTTGGGATACAACCCAGTGTGCTCAGCAATAGCCTTCATTCCATTGTATATGCCTGCTTATTACTAAGTGGCATTTTTACAAGGTCAGCTTATTGCCCCCAACAATCTTGGGTCCTCAATTTACCTACCCCGAGAGGATGGAAGGCTGAGTCAACCTTGAGCCTGGTGGGATTCGAGCCTGCAATAATTACAGGCAGCTGGAACTTAAGTGCAGGCATTTAACAGCCTGAGCCACCAAGGCCCTTTTTAAATAGAAAGACAGCTATTGATCTGTGACTAGGGATTTGTTGATAATCTTTGTGTTGAGTCCCGATCCAGGGTTTGCCATACCTGGGGGTGGGGTAGGGGTCCGAAATCAGCCAGTGAGGCAGCCACACAAAGCTGAGGGAACCACAGGAGCATCGGGTAAGCCTGCAGTTGCAGCAGCAGGACTTCTGTATGCTGTGCTCCACCACTGCTCGTCAGCTGGGTACTCAACACCCGATTGCCTATGGATCGGCCCTCCGGTCGGGCGGGAAGGCTGCTGCTGCTAGAAGTCCGGGATCCCTGGAGTGCGCTGGCCAGCTGATTGCTTGCCAGCTGGCCGCTCAGATAGGCAAGAAGGGACTGTTGTTGCTGCCGACAGTGCGAGGAACTGAAACATGGCTCCAGAAGGGGGAAAGTGCTGTGGTTGCTGGAAGGAAGGGAAGGCTGGTACCAGATGTTGGGTGACTGGGGTGTGTGTGTGTGGCTGGACGGCATGAGGGTGTAGTCCCTGGCCTATAAAGCACTCTGGGAGGTGGAAGCTCCCAGCGCTAACTTTGCAAGGGACTTTGATGTTTCTACTCACTGCATACCAAGTCTCCGGACTGAAGATTAAAGACTAGTTTGCTGCTATGCTGTTGTGCTTTTTGTTATTGGGTGTGTGTGCTGCAGTCCTTCCCACAGTCCAGCCTTGGACTGTTGAGACTTTGGTAGAGCCAAGATGGGGTAGTTGCATCCATTCTTATTCTTATTTATTTATTTATTTGATTTATATCCCGCCTCTCTTCCCCCATCAGGGGCACCCGAGGCGGCGTACAACAAACTAAAATCATATCCTATACAATATAAAACCAAAAATCTCATTCATATCATCCAAACATACAAGAGGGAAGAACAGAGGTCTCAGTTCCATGCCTTCCGACAAAGCCAGGTCTTAACAGCTTTGCGGAAAGCAAGTAGATTGGGGATGGTTCTAATCTCCGCAGGGAGCATATTCCAAAGGGACGGTGCCGCCACAGAGAAGGCCCTGGCCCGCGGGCCCGCCAGCCAACATTGTCTGGCCGACGGTATCCGGAGCAAGCCTTCCCTGTGGGATCTAACCGGGCGCTGGGAGGCATAAGGTAGCAGTAGGCGGTCTCGAAGGTATCCCGCTCCTAAGCCATGAAGGGCTTTAAAAGCCCTTCTTCTTGATCTCTCAATGACTTTTACTAACGTACATCAAGGTATCCTTCTGCAGCAGCTGTGAAGATGGGGGACACTATATTGTTTTGATTTACCTCTTTCCTCTGGGGCTATTCCATTCAATGTTGATGGAGAGATATGCCCCTCATTTGTGGGATGCCTCAAGTCTTGATGCGCTTTCTCTTCCTATGTAACATCTATATGAAACTGCTGGATGAGGCCATCTATTGGCTTGGCATCCAGAATCATCAGTATGCAGATCATACTCAATTGCAGATCTCGACTTCAACCATCAGGTGATGCTGTCACCATCTTGTCACTGTCGATGTCTGGAGGCTGTTTGAGTCTGAACAGGAAGGAACAGACTCAGGCTCAATCATAGCAAACTGTGTGGCTGTGGTTATTTGTGTCTCCTGGACCTGGAAATTATTCATTTTTGGTCTTAAATGGGAATTCACTTTCCCATTTGAGCTGGTATGCAATATGGGAATCATTGAGGACTCTCGGCTTCTGCTCAAAGAACAGATGAAAGCTAAGGCCAGAAGGGCCTTTGCACAGGTCTGTCAAGGGACTCAGTTGTGCCCATTCCTAGAGTGGGTGGCTCTCCAATTGCCCTGTTCTAGTAAATTCAAAATGGATTACTCTGCTGAACGTGGAGCTTCCCTAGAATGCAGCATGATGGTTGGGCCATGGCAGTGATGGTTGTGTTACCAATTAGCCTCCAGGTGCAATTTGTCTATAAAGCTACCAATGGGCTTCGTAATTTGAGAGATTACCTATCTCCCATGGTGTCAGCTCACTCAATAAGATCAGGCAGAATGGGCACGTGCAGGTCCATTCAATCAAATAATGTCATCTTTAAGACTTAAAAAGCACACTTTCACTGTTATGGTACTACCCTCTGGAATAGCATTTCTCCCAAAAGATTGTACAGTTCCTATTCCCACATTGCAGCTGTCTGGCTTTGCTCCCAGGCCTGGAGCTAAGGTGGAGGATGATCCTCTATTATTGTTTTTTTGATGTACTAGGCTTTCTTTCTTTGGTTGTACATATTTTTCCTTCACTTTACAATATTGTTTTTTACTTTTAAAATTATAAATAGCCCAGAGCCAGCTAAAGTTGGGGGGAGGGAGGCTAAATCCAGTCAAACAAACCAGCATGCACCAATAGGCTCTTTTACAATTCCATGTTGCTCAGAAGCACAGTTCCTCAAAATAGATTAGATTGTTGTAATGTTTGCTCACAATTTTATTCCACCACTTAAAATCTGCACTTCTTTTAGTTTTCCTACTGAATACTTCTTAATTTCTAAAACATGAAGAATAAAAACTATACACTTGAAAACAAAGTTTTCCAACCTGACAGGCTACATATCCAAGTATCTCTAAAACATAGTTTTGATCTTGAGAAATGAGAGAGAAATACATTTATTGCAATTTTATTTACAGTCTATATTGTATATAAGCTGATGGGGGGATTGTTATCCTAAAGAAGCCATACTTCACTTACTCCTTCTCTCTAACGAAGTGCTGCATTTAGATTTCTGGCTGAAAAGTAGCATTGGAACGTTCACTTAGTTTTTAAGATATTCCCCCTTTCTTGGCTAGATCCCAATAAAATGCTTTTCAGAATCACTGCTCCTTTTGAGAAAAACAGCATTATTCCCCTCTGCTTTCACTTCCCCTTGGGTTAGTATCCTTCAATAAGGAATTTATCCAAACAATTTCAACAGCCACATATATTCTCTAGAAAGAAAAAATAAAGTGAAGGCAGAAATCAGTTTTTTCCCCTCTGCCTAGAATTTTTCACCCATCTCTGAAGGGCACAAAGAAAAACAAAGTCCAGCATTTTTTTAAAAAAATCTCCTACCCAGTCAGCAGCTTGCTATATACTTCAAACACAACTGAAGAGAGATTGGTCAGACACAGTGATTTAATACTGAAATAGGGCATCCCGACTCTCTTTGCAAATAGAATGAAACTATTAGCTTGAGAAAAGATGCAAATATGATTTCATTTTTTCACTGTGCTCTCCTAAAGTGGTTAAAAAGAAACCCTGAGAGGAAATAGCATTACCAATTCATGCCAGAAGAAACATTCCACAGTAAAATTTGAAAGTTTGCATAATCATATACCAAATGCTTGAAATAAAAGATAGCATTTACCTTCTTTCTTTATCCTCTGAGTCAAAGACAACTATCACCTCCACCAGTCTAGGCCTCTGTAGGCCAAACTAAGGCTTACAAGGCCTGGATTTAACATTTAACATTCCTGTTTTTCCCTTTTCTAAAAAAGAAGCACAGAACGGGGAGGGTGAATCAAGATTACTTCTCCACTGCACAGGAAAAGTTATTCTCTGCTCCCACCATCATCACCATTAATAACTTCCTGGGCTAATAATAATAAATAGTGAAATAATTTTTATCAGAGAAAGATTTAAAAAACCATTTCCAGTATACCAATTCTCTGAATACCTAGTAGCTCAGCCGTGGGCAAACTACGGCCCGGGGGCCGGATGTGGCCCGTTCGGCTGTTCTATCCGGCCCATGGAGCCGAAAGAGCAGAGGGTTCTCTTGCTCTCCCAGAAGGCTACATGAGATAATCTAACTTTGAATTTATATTAGTTCACACAAACACTCCATCCATGCTTTTGTTCCGGCCCCCCGGTCCAGTTTAAGAACCCATTGTGGCCCTCGAGTCAAAAAGTTTGCCCACCCCTGTAGTAGCTGCTGGTAGAAATGTATCTAGTTTAAAAAGACACAGAAAGATAGAAACAAAAGATAAACTGACAGCAAACAGTACTCCTTACTAGCACTGGCGATATTATCAAGTTAGGGTAATGAAACGTTTGCAAGAAAACAACCAAGCTCAGAGAGCACCAAGGACCCCTCATGTCATCCTTGAGCTGCAAATATTCTCCTTTATTGATAAAAACTATCTATTTAACTTGTATCTAATTTGTCCTATAACTCCCAGCATGAAAAACCTTGAAGATTCATTTCTGTTATATCTTTAACTTAAACTATTTGTTCTCAACCTAACCTTACTGGAAACAAAGTCCCATTGTAATTTTCTCACTTCTAAATCTTTGGCTTTCCTGTTCCCAATTTATCTGATTGCCAGATTTGTGCAACTTCCTTCAGGCAGAAGGTATGATCTAGTTTGTTTTATATTGGTTGAGTTCATACATCATGGTAAATCAGAACTCATACATGTTCTGCATATATCAGTTGATTTTTTTTATTCAGGCACAGGAACACACACACACACACACACACACACACACACATGAACGAATCATGACTTGGCTTATCGTTTCAGAGATATTTTCTTACCAGGCTCCTCAATGCCTTCAGCAATGACAGAACTTCCAATGTGCAGCACTCTTCACTAGAAAAGTCAGGAAGTATTCAGTGGTCTAACTGCCTTGAAAATAGCCCATGTTGAACTGTTTAACACAATCAAACATCTGCATAGGAATGTGTGCACAAAATGTTTCATGACATTTTGTATTGTAAACTGTTTTATAAAATTTGCCAAATTTCAACTCCACTGAAGTCATGGGTCCCAGATTTTGAACATATTCTGCATGAGGTACCTTGGTTCAAAAATCGTTACCCTAGGATGCACTGTTTTGCCCAATTAAAAATTACAGAAATGAGAGTAATAGTACATGCATACATACATGCATACATACTCTCCGAAGCTCTAATTTTTACATCCCCAAAATATGCTGGCATGATTCTCCATTGTGTCTAGCTAGGAAATATGTATTACATTTTGTAAACTTGTTATGAAACTTAACACTGCCCTCTTTCTCCCCTTCCCTCTAGGAATCCAAAAATTCTGTAAAATCCCAACCTTCCTATTCACAGGTATACATTGACCACATCATATCATTGCCCTTCCCACTCTATTCCATGGTTGTGACCCCAGACTGAAGAAGCTTGCTTTTTATGATCTAAACCATAATTTGTTTTAATCGAGGTTTACTGAATGAGTCAGAGAATCTTGTGTATACACAAAATCACTCTTAAATGGAAAATTTCTTGTTAGATTCCTTTCTTAAACAAGATAGGAATAAACAATGGAACCACATGCTTCCTTGTTTGTTCATTACACTGAGCCACAGTAACAAAAAAAGAAGCTTCATCCAATGGTTTAGTGCTCTAACATGAATTATTCATCAGATTCATGTATATATTACATTTAGAGCAACATAATAAACTACTGTATACTTTATCATGCTGGCTGAGGAATCCTGAGAGTTGAAGTCCAGACACTTTAAAATTGCTAAGGTTGAGAAAACATTACCTTAGCACAATATGTGAATCTAATTATTGTGAGGCATCAAGGCTCATAGTTTGTACAATGTACACACAAATGCAAGATACATTCTTCCCTCTGCAGTCAAAATGTAGAGGTAAGAACCCATTTATTTTTGACTCCTATCCAAACCATCTCTCAGTTTCTATCAGCATTATTATGTTTGTGGCCCCATTTATATTTTCAACATACATTAACCTGATGTTTGCTCTTATTTCCTATGGTGACTAGGTACTATCAACTGAACCCAAAATAAATGTTGAATTATTTGATATCACATTACCCCATGATCAGAAGAGAGTTTTCTGAGATCTACCAGCACTGATCTTGGGTACATATTTTATGCAATACTTCTACACTCTTAATGCTCCTCATAACTATAAGTGTTACGGAACCAACAGTTTTGGATTCTGAAGAAACATGGAAGTCAACATAAATAATAACTTCTGTGGTAGATTGCCAAATGATACTAGGGTCCCCAACATGGCACTGGGAGGTGACTTACTCTGTCTGAAAACCTCCTGTGGTGATCACCCTTCTTTTGAAAGCATACTTTTTGAAAACAAAAAAAAATCCCCATATTTTTTAGAAATGGAAAGCTGGCATTCTGCAAAGCAGAGTACCAGCTAAGAACATTGTCTTTATTTTCAAGGATAACTCTGAGCACCAAAATTCTTAGGAAATCAAAACAATGAGTGCACAGTAATGTATTTTGGAGGTATATTTCCCCTTTCCAGAAAATGGCAAAATAAAACAGGATTAACAGGGAGCAGCGGATTCGGAGCTGGAGAGGGAATAGCAGAGAAAACAAGTTAAATTGGTAGATTGCAATCAGCAATGTCCCACATAGCTATAATTTTGTGAAGAGTCAGGTTTGCCCATTAGCTTTTTGCCTGATAATTTATAATATATTCTCAAAATTCCAATGGGGTCCACACCCAAAAAGATCAGAGACTTACTATATCATACCATATTTTCCTTTTTGTTTTAAAATCAGATTAGAAATTGAAACATGCACTAAGCTTAATAAGTACCATTTCTATCTTCTAAGGCTCTTGTGAATGTTTTCTAAGCCACACTCAATTTGAGAGAATATTTCATGAAATGAGATAAATGGCACTATAATTCTAGCTCAAGCCAAAAAATGTATTAAACTCTATAGCTTTTCAGCAGAATTTAAAGGACATGATCTGGGATATAATTATTGTCATTTCCAAACTTCAAATTTTAATGGTTAGAACAAATATGAGAAAGCACAATAGGAGGCAAGGGGAATCAATACTAATTTCTTAAAGGTAAACCATGGATGTTGCTCAACACTTCAGCCCTCAAGCGTCAACCAACTCTCAAGGGCATATAGGGTCTCAATATATTACTGCAGAAGCCAAGAGAAATATATCTGCCTCATCATGTTTTCCAAATATTACCAAAGCAGCTTGCCTATGGAAAAGCAGACCTACAATCAAGAGTGCATATAAACAAAATGCCTGGAACCCCAATCACACCATCCAAACACCTGCATCCATATGTGACTTTTATTGCACTTCAAAGTGATTTGTACTAAACCAATGCACACATCTGGACATAATACTAGAATATCTTGCAAGATGCAGTATCTGAAGGTCGGTCAGTCTGTGTGTCTGTCTCTTTCTCTTTGTGTGTGTGTGTGGGGGGGTTGTTGAGTGGGAAAGGCTTATTTCAAGATGCAAGACCTCCAGATTAAGAGCACCAAATATTTAAGCGGGACCTTAGGCCAAAGGATATTTTTATATTCACTGTTGGTTCATATGCAACAAGACAGTCCCTCAGTCACAGAGCTTTATAAGAACCTAAAAGTTATTAGACATTAAATGGTCCTGGGATGGTCATGACCTAAACAAGAAATATAAAGCCAACATGACCCTCACATGTGCAGCAGATAAAATCTAATTTGACCATCCTGCAGACTCAGAAAAACATAGCTGGAGACAGAGAGGCTAGAGGGAGTGCAAAAGTGGTGTAAGAAAGGTATTTGGATGTGACAAGTCTTTGCAGCAACATTCAATGTAATCAACAGCCATTATGAAATGCCCTGTTGCCCCACAATTTAAGCTTACCATGGCTATGAAATCACTGCCAGAAAACCAATAGCAGTGCACCTTGATATTCCTCATGGAGAAGAGGCTTAAGGGAAAAGAGGTCCACAGACCGGAGGTTAGGAGTACTGCAGCCTAACGCTTCTGGAAAAACATTAAGTTGGGGAAAATTCATCTAACAAAATTGGGATGTGTGAGGGAAGAAAAATGAGTACATGCTTCACTAAAGAGCCAGCCTAGCTGTTAAAAGCTACAAGGAGCTGGAGGAAATTAATAAGTTACATCACTTCCCAGTTCAGCCCCTGGCCTATAATATAGTCACATAAAAGCCATAGTCCAGAGCCATATGTTGTCAGGGAAGCTTATCACATTAAACATGTGAAGGGATAACTGACTGCAATTATCAGGAAAATATGAAATACTATGTGAACAACTGAATATGGACAGAAAGCCATTCTCTTAGTACTGTAGGAGGAGACCCATGTTAGCCAAAAATCAGGAGAAGTCTGATAGCACTTTCTCTGGCTAGCACATTTTATTAAGAGGCATAAGCTTTCATGAGCTGCAGCTCATTTGATTAGATACATGGAGTGGCTAGGCTCATATCGGATTTAAATTGGGGTGATGCAGGGGAGGAGGGACATGTTGGTTATGCAGATATATGTTACCTGTGAGACAGATTACAAATACTTATAAAATATCATCATACCACCTCCCCCCAATTTAAATCATACATTAGTCAAGTCATTCCATACATCTAATGAAGTAAGTGGTTTATGAAAGTGAATGATTCTTAATAAATGTGTTAGCTGGAAGGTGTGCTACTAGATTTTATTTTATCTTTCCCTTGGCAACTAAGAGAAGTCAGTTCCACCATGAATTGGAGTGATAAATTCAAAAAACCCTAAAATTGTACTTTACGGTAGACATTAGATCCAGCACATTTCATTTAGAAATGAAAATATAGAACATTCCTGGAAAAGGGTCACTTGGATAGAGAACTTTAGAACTGGCTCTAAATTATACTGGATTTATTGTTATATTTATTTCACCTTGAAAAAATTTTTGTATTCAAGGTCCTTTTAAAACAGTAAAGAATTGGAATAGCTAGTACAAATCCCAACATTGGATTTCTTAATAATGCTGAAGTACTGGATAATCATTTTCATCCTGAAAATTGTGTCCAGCATATCTGGAGCACACCAAGTTTGGAAAGGCAAGATCCTCTACAGAATGTTCTTGGTAGTTTATGAACTCAGGAGTGTATCTGGTCAATTATAGCAAAAGGATTTTCAAAAGGGAAGGAGGAACTAATACAGAGACTCCATTTTCTCCAACGAATTGCCATGTTTGACCAGAACTGAAGACTTGTCCATCTTAAAACTCCAGGCAGGATTGCGGTTCTTTCACTTTGCTTTAGTTTTCAGCAGATTCTCCTGGGCTAATGACAAACTGTCTCTGAAATGAAGGCTCAGTTCAAAAACACTTGGTGACAGGAATAGATATTTGCATATGTGGACCTCAGTGTTCAAGTTGCCCGTCACATAGGACTGGCACAAGTCCCTTGCAGGAGATCAAGCAGCTTTTTATGCCAGCCAGATTCAATCCTACTTCTTACTTGTCTGTAACATCTGTAACCAGTTCTTATTACTAGGCATAGCTTTCTAAGGTCAGCTTTTCTGGATAATAAATGCATCAGATCCACCCTCCACAAATCTCTGGCGCGTCTAGCTGGATTCACTATCATTACTAAGCAGTCTGATGGCTGTTTTTACTCCGTCAGGCTGCCAAAACTGAAGCTATAGTTCAATAGCAAAGCTCCGTTGTTAGCCTTGAATGTTTCTCAGCCTTGCAGAATGCTGGAATTTCTGTTCATTAGGAGATGCTGAAGCATTGTTATCATTTTGTGTACTGCTCTGGCCTCTCACAGCAAAAGAATTGTTTGCTTGCTTCCTCTGTCCACAGCTAAAGGAAGAGACGTCCTTTTCACTCCTTAGACAGAAGAGGTTTTCTACAGCTTCCTAAGAAGCCACCAGCAATTTTGCCACAGCTGCGCCACATACAACAGATCCCTTCACACAAGCCAACAAAGCGAGACCTTTGCCAAGGGAAGGGTCTGGCAGTGCCAATCATGAGGCTGTAAAGTTAACGCAGCCAAGACAGAATAAAGGAGCCCCAAATAGTCAGATTATCCTTCTTCCTCTCCTCCCCAACCAGCCTCGCAATGTTTATCCCACACCTCATCATGATCACAGCACCACACCTGCTGTTTGCAACCTGAGCCAAAGCAGAAGAGATTTTCCTGATGTCTGAGGAATCATGCAGAAAGCTGGCAGGGAGGAGTGTTCAAAATAAAAGGCCACACTGAAAAGCAGCCAACATGAACCCAAGAAAATCCTTAGGAGAACAGTTCCTGAAACAGTAGCAAAAGAAAGCCTTTCCTTTCTGGAGACAAGAGAAGACAGGCACTGGGCCTTTCTCCCAGGAGTGAGGACTGCTCCTGGATCCAAAGCAGCTTTTCCTTTTTCTTCTTGTGTGGCCTTACTCTGAACCCCTCTCCAATCACCTTGATCATCAGCCATGGCAGAAAGTGGCATGAAGTGAAAGCTGTAAGGACTGGGACTACTATGGCAGCTTTTACTCTTCGTGTGTGTGGGACATAATCATATGGGAACCCCCTCCCCCAATTCCGCCCACACACTACCAACTCTGGTTCTAATAGCTTTGTGAAACTGAGAATCAGGAGAACCAGCAAACATTGAAAGAAAATGTGTGTTTGTATATTTCAAATTCTAGTTTTGTGGGAAGGATGAAATTCAAGATGGTGGGTGCCCCACTGACTTTACTGACAATGCAGATATACTTGTATGCAAGCAGAACTTTGTCAAAAGTCTGGCAAAGTTGAACTGAAAATGTGTTTATAAGTATAAGGAAGGAGAGTAATACATGCAAAGCACCTGCCTTGTTCACCAAATAACCTTAACTAGGGAGTAAGGGTTTTATTTATATTTTCCAAGTATAGTCATTATCCACTTAACAACATTATCACTGGAAGGAATGTTAAGATTCCTCGCCAAGATTCACACCAAGTCATCATCTGGTTTTATTGGTTGGGCCAATGAAAGGAAATGTCAAGGAAATCTAGCTACTTCAATTTATTTAACAAGCTATGATTAAATAAGGCTCGGTATAGTGGTATAATCAGAATAATTGCTCACTCCCACTTCCTGTGCTATAAATGAAGATGCATATATTTAAATCACAAAGGAATAATAACAAAAAAAGTATAGTATTGAGTCTGGCACTGGGAGACCCAGATTCAAGTTTACCCATAGCCAGTCATTTTCCCTCTACCCAGTCTACTTCTGAGCATTGTTGTGGTGGGAAAAAATGGGGAGCTATTTTGAGGGTAGAAAGAGAGAAAGAGGGAGGGGGGAAGAATACAAGCTGGTAGAATTCCCTTGTGTATATTTTCCAAGGCACCAACTTCTAATGGCTATTTCAGCTGGAGTTTAAACTCCAGCCTTTCCAAAGATGACTCCTCACTTACCTGAAGTATCCCACATGTTAAGCTCAATGCGCTGCTTCTCAATCTCAAAACTGGCTGTGTAGTTCTCAAATACAGTAGGGACATAATTCTGCAGGGAATGGACAAAAAGAAGGGGTCAGAGTGCATATCAAGAATCAGATACAGGACTCATAGAAATGGGAGTTTACTTCCATCAGATTGTCCACACTCTTCTTCAGACTTCTCTCAAAAGCAGCCATTCCGGCACCTTCACTCTATTCTTGATATGATACAAACAGGCCTTGGCTAGGGTGACAAATGTAGGTATAAGCAACACCCACCATGCCCTCCAGATGTGCTGGACTAATATTGTCAAAGCTCCTTTGCTACATGAAGCTGATGGAAGCAGTAATCCAAACTACCTTGAGCCAGCAGTTTGCTTACTCATGAGTTACCCCAGGATGAAAGCAACTGCTTAGAGGCAGTCCTGTAGGAGGGCTGGGAACTGATATTAGATTTTTAGAGCTCCCTGAAAAGACCAAGGCTCTTTTTTCAGTCCTCATCATTGTTCAGAGAATGGGACCCATTGCTATATTATCAAATGACCCTTTTCCATCCTTAGTTTTCTAATTTTCAAAATTTTAAATTCCCTTATTTTCCTTGAATAGATCTGATTCCTGTCCTTCATATCAGCCTCCACCAGAAACTGCCCTTGAACCTCCTTCCTTCACCACGAAGCCTTAGTAAGACCACACCTAGAGTACTGCATCCAGTTTTGTTCACCACATTATAAAAAAGATGTTGAGACTCTAGAAAAAGTACAGAGATGAGCAACCAGGATGATTAGGGGACTGGAGGCTAAAACATACAATGAACGGTTGCAGGAACTGGGCTTGGCTAGTCTAGTAAAGAGAAGGACCAGGGGAGACATGATGACAGTCTTCCAATATTTGAGGGGCTGCCACAGAGAGGAGGGGGTCAAGCTATTTTCTAAAGCGCCTGAAGGCCAGACAGGGAATAATGGATGGAAACTGAACAAGGAGAGATTTAACCTGAAATAAGGAGAAACTTTCTGACAGTGAGAACAATCAACCAATGGAACAGCTTGCCCTCAAAAGTTGTGGGAGCACCATCACTTGAGACTTTCAAGAAGAATTTGGACTGCCATTTGTCAGAAATGGTGTAGAGTCTCCTGCTTGGGCAGGGGGGTTGGGCTAGATGACCTACAAGGTGCCTTCCAACTCTGATTATCTGTTATCTGAATCCATGACTACTTTTTCTCCTGCCCATTTCACCCATTACTTCCCTCTTTTGCTTTGCCTCCCCAATGTCACAGTCTACCTTGAAACCGGGCTTTCAATCTCTGCCCCCTGCATGAGTTGTAACCTTGCAGCTTGCAGAGTCCTCCATAAAGTAGCCCATGATTGTTGGGCTCGCGTATGCTCAGCCCCGCCGCTGGACCTTCGGGGTGGGACCAGGGTCCGTGCCCACCTCAGCCCCGCGCCAAGAGCACTCTCCACCCGCCACCTGCACACCCAGTCAGTCGCCCTCACTCACTTCCATTGTTCCTGCTGAATCCACTTTCTCGGTCCACCATATGACCTCCGCAGCGTGGTCCCTTTGGACGGAGCCCTTTCGCCCCATCCTTTCGAACGCTCCCCTCGCTCTCCTTCAAGCTCCCCTGTGGTTCCTCCATCCCGGGCTGCCTGCACTCCTCCCCCCTTGCCCCGGTTCTCCTACCTCAGGATAGGCGTCCTTGGCGAAAACATGCAGCAACGCCGTCTTGCCGCACTGGCTGTCGCCAACCACCACGATTTTGCAGCGCGCTAGCTGATTCTCCATGACGGCCGCTGTCCCCGCTGCTGAGTGAATGACCGACCACCGACCCGCACACAACGCGCTACCTGCTAGCCCTGCCGGCCCCAAAGCATCGTCGCTCGTCGCTCGCTCTCCTGCCTTCTCAATCCCAGCAACCGGCTACCAACGCCGCTTTCCGGCTTCTTATGCCTCCCCCCCGACTCCGCCCTCCCGGACCCCGGTGCTCGCTGATCCTGGTGCAGCCAGAGGTTCAATCATCGGCTCTACCGCCAGGGGGAGCTTTTTGCTTCTGTCGCTTGCGGTGAGAAAAAGGCTCCGGGAGCGACTAAGACGCATCAAGATTTACGCGGATAATGTGCATGGAGATTTCTGGCAGCTCGAAAACGTCGCTTGAAAAGTTCAAAAGTAACTTTCCAGCTCGGAAAAATAAATGATGATTTTGCATGCTGTTCTGAACTACATTTAAATTATTTTATAATTTGAAAGGGGGACTTTTGTCGGTTTCTTTATTAACTGTGCTGAATTTACTAAGGGGTAAACAAGCTGACTATGAATTTAAATGCCTTCATAATTCTGCCTTATTTGAAGGGACTGCAGGAGTTTTACTCTTTTAGTCGGGGCAGGAAGAATAACTATTTTCTTTAGTTTCATCCATTCTGTACTTTTGCAACCCCCATTTTATTCCTGCAAACTGTTTCACGCTAAAAAAAACCCTACTAAAAAAAATCTAAACATAGAGGCAAATATTACAGGAATTAATTAGACACTCGAAATAATTTCCTGCTAAAATGTTGTATACTATAGCACAACACAGCACAGAGAATAGATAGGATAGGATAATAAGGATAGGATAATAATGATAGTATAACATATAATTGCATTACAATTTTTATTCTAATGGTAAAATCTAATTTAAAACTAGGATAAAGAAAGCAAAGAAAAAGAGAGAGTAAAAAGTACAAGAGAAAAAGGAAAACAAAGAGAAAAGAAAGATTATAGTGAAGAGAAAAAAAATAGGTAAAGAAGTGATTTACAATTTTCATCCCAAGCATAAATAAATTTAGTGACTCCTCTTGCCCCTCTAATAATACAATCCCATCTCTTATCTACAAACAAACCCATAAACATAATCTTTTCAGTTCTGGTGTCAGCAGAAAATGCATAAAAGGTTACCAAAAGTAACAACATATCTCGATCAAATAAACTCTCTTTGTATTCCTTTTATTTTTTAAAGTCTTAATCTAATCTTCAAGTCAAATATTTTTGTTGGCTTTTATTTCATTGCACTTTATTCAAGCCTTTAACAAGCCTCTTTTGTAAACCGAATAATAAAAAATTATCCAGGTCACTTTCTTGGTTTATAATTTGTATTTCCCTTTTGATTTTTAAAAAATACCAGACAGTTTCTTTTGTATATCTGGTGGGACATCGTTCACCAAGTTGTTATTTTGGCCATCATTTGCATATCCACTTTCATCACCATCTCTATCTTGTCAGATAAAATTTGTTCCACATCTGTAATTTCTTCATTAAACGTATTTGGACATAATCTATCCATAGAGGCAGACATCATGACTGACATAGTCAGTCTGTTAGTAGTTGTGGCTACTAATTTTCGTCTCATTTTTCAAAAGTCTTTAATATTTTCCATGTTGTAACATTTTACAACATGTTATAGATCCCAGTTAATTAACTCAACAGATAGATGTATGTCCCCCCCACCTTGAATCAGTCCCCCTACTGTTGAATTTTTAAAATCATTGGTCTTGCAAAAACCAAGAGATTTATTTCCCATGAGAAATTGTTGTTAATAATTAATTCCAAAATCTTATTGTAATGATTTCTACATTTCAAATTTATTTGAATTCCTAGTCCATTAATAACATTCCAAGACCACCACTTTATTTAACTTTTTGCTGTTTATTTCATTTTTAAAAAAATTCTTAAGATTGAATTTTTCTTTTATTCAGGATTGAGATAAGTCATCTGTTGTTTTCAAATTTTTCATCCCAAGGTTTCTAATAGTAATTGATAAGCACCAACTGCAGTTCTGAGCAAAATGGCTATTTCTCTTACCTCCTATCACTTACTTCCATGGTAGAGTGATCTCCTGCACTGCCCTGGCAGGGATCAGCTATTTAGTTTAGAGCACAGGTAGATGATCCCCTCTTCTCTCCTTAACTGGAAAGTTTTCAAAGAATCATAGCTCCTCAATCTTTGCTATGGTTGTAAGCTCTGCGTTCTTGGAGATGTCTTTAGTCAACCAATCTATCTCACTCTTAAACATTAACAAGATTTAAAATAATAATTATTTTTCCAAAGAGATAGCCACTTGTTAGATTGTTGTGGCAGAACCCTCTAATTCTTTAAAGGCCCACAAATTACTATGACAGAAACTTCCATTAATGGGAAATGAATACACCAGCACAGATACCCAGCATTTGGGGGTATCTGTCTTCCATTCCCTTTTTACAGCTCCAGATTTGGTGTGGACATTTGTTAGAAGATAACAGATGTTACTCTCTTCATGTGAACTTCAGTATGATACGGTATTGTACTCAAAACAGAAAGGCCATTTTATGTCTTTTTTTTTCCCTTTTGTGCAAATAGGGACTATTTTCTCCTTTAGCCACATGGGGAAGAAAGAAGAAGATGCTGCAATGAATGTAATGAATCTCTCAGATGAAGACATCATTCAGTTGCGGGTTGACCTCTTAGTGACTGCATGGACATTTTGTGGCATGTCTACAATCACCATTTCATTCCATGGCCTCAAAAATGTGAGTACAAGCATAGAGCAGCTTTTCCGTGTTGATTTCCTTCCTCATGCAGTAGACTACAACACTCAGCATCCATTGACGGTATAGCCATTCACACATGTATGTCATATAAATGCATCCATGTCATTCTTCTTGTTCTTTGCCCTACTCCCATCATAGCATGGGTCCGCAGAAAGGCATCCATCTTATTATTTGTATTTAATTGTTTAGTTCATTTCTGATATTCTCTGATTAAAATGACCACTGGTCTGTAATTACAAACCATAGAATACAGAACAAGAATCAGGCAAGAAGCTCATAACCTGACTCTCTCTGCATCAGCTCTGACGACAAGTGATCCAATACTGTCGGTCACACAAGTTTTGCTTCCCAGCCTTTCTTCCAGGGTCTTTATAATTCCAGATTTGGTTTGGGCATTTATTACAAGAAACAGAGGTGTAAGGACCAGCCTCTCCCCCCTTCAAAAAATAACTACACTCTTGAAAACTTTGTATTTCAAAAGGAAGAGGGGTAAAAGCAAGACAAAATTCAAAGCAGCATCTGCGGTCCCTCAAGGCATGCAACTAAGATAAAGGGAATTAGAAACCCCTCCCAACAGTCCTATGTGGATTCTACCAATCCACAGGTATGAAGATGTTATACCAGCGTCTTTGAGAAAGCAGATAAGGAAAGTTTCTCAGGGCTATCTCCAGCGCTGGCACTGCAAACCACATGGCCCCTTCTCCCCTTGCATCTCCCCAAGAGGTGAGACTTTTCCAGGCATCTGGGGTGCCAGGCAATGGTTAAAAATAATGTAAAAGGTTATACAAAGACAGGGTAAGAAATAGACTACATAGAGAAAAAAGACTTAAATGTGTCAAACCCAACCCCCCCCCTTTCTTCCATCAGAGAATGGCAGATACATGGATCTGACAAGATGTCATTCTCTCATCCTGGATAGATCTGTATACAAAAGCACCAGTGGACATCAGGAATGGCCCAGTGGTGGGATTCAAATTTTTTTACTACCGGTTCTGTGGGCATGGCTTGGTGGGCGTGGCAGGGGAAGGATACTGTAAAATCTCCAGTGAGGTGTGGTATTTGCCAGTTCTCAGAACTAAATTTCAAAATTTCTGCTACCGGTTCTCCAGAACTGGTCAGAACCTGCTGAATATCACCTCTGGAATGGCTGTATCCTGAAATATAGGACATTGTTATCTGCCAGAACATTCTTGTTAAACAAGCTTAATGCCTTGAATGCTAAATGTTAAATTCTGGTTTGAGAATGCTGAATTGTATCATTTTTTTCATGCTCCATGTGTGGAAATTGGTTTATTAATCTCAGAATGTTTATATAATAATTAACACTGCCCTGTTTAGGAACCGTCGTAGATGTAACTTTTGGTGGAATAAAGTACAGTATGCAAGATGGCAAGAACCATCTTGGTGGTCAAAGGCCTATGCTAGAAAGCGGAAGACTGGAAGTTCTAATCCTGCCTTAGCAGAAAGCCAGCTGGGTGACTTCGACCAGTGACTTGTTTTCAGCCCCCAGAAGGAAGCAGTGGCAAACTGCATCCAAAAAATGTTGCAAGAGAATTGCATGGGCTTGTGTGCAAATTCACCAGAAATCAAAACTGCATCAAACAAACAGGGAAAATAATGACAGGCCCATATTGCTGCAAGGATAGGGACAGGAAATAGAGAGGACTGAGATTAGAGAAAGTGAATTGCAAAAGAAAAAAAAGGGTAGTGAAAGTTGTGTAAAAACAAAAGAGTTGTGCTGTTAACATGAGTAGGAATGTCCACATGGGTGCTCAAAATAATCAAATGAATGCCATGTGATTGAATCCCTATCCCTTTTTAATCTGCATTTCAGGGGCTTCCATCATGCAGCTGGAGCCACCATCTTGATTTTTACGAGTCTCTCTGGACATTCCTGGCCTTGTTAATGGTTTCTATAACTCTTTGGCATTTGTAATATACCGGCTAGGGTGGGAGGAAATGTTTCCCCTCACTTTCACTGTTCCTGTCCTCTTCTTACTCTTTGCAGGCCTCAATGTCTAGCATCTTGTGTAATGGACTTTACCCCAACTAAATACAAAAGTGTGACTCTATAAGGCAAGGTGAGCAGCCTGTCATCCCGGGCTTGTATGTGGACTTCAGCTTCATTTCAAAACTCTTCACTAGAAGGTTGCTCTGCTTTGCTTTAAGATGCCATAGCCTGTTTGCTATTTCTAGCAGTAGGTGAGAATCAAGACAAAACCTTGCAAGAGATTCTGCAAAACCTTGCAGAGTTCCCTCTGAGTTGTATTCTGATTGACTGGAATGCAGAAATTCAAAAAAATACGATTATTTGGTGAGCAGGCCAGTTTTCCAAATTCCTGTTTATCCAGCAGGAAGCAGCCGGTGGCTGTTATGGAGGTTTAGACTGGGTTATTTAGCACAGTCATAAAAAATAGCAGAGCCAAACTCAAGCTTATTCCAATCAACCAGTATTTCCAGTATTTAAAATCAACCAATTGTCCCTACAAATATTGACTAGGTTTACTCATAAGGCAATGCAAGGAATTTTAAAAATTGGTATGCTGAACAATGTGGCCTAATTCACAATAATGCTAAGTAAACCACAGTAAGGTCTTTTGTATATAATGGTAACAAACAGGCATAGATTGTTGCCAGAATCCCCAAGCACGAGGTGCTAATATTATTCTAGGTTTCTTTTCTTAAAGTCCATCATAGCTTCTCCACGTTTTAAAGGGAAAAAGATTGTTGAAATTTTAAACAAAATGAAGAATGAAGGTAGCATGTTACAAAGAAAGCACTAGTTCACAGATAATTACAGATAATCAGAGTTGGAGAGGACCTTGTAGGTCATCTAGTCCAACCCCCAAATGATCTTTGGGTTGATCTTTATTTCCAAGGATGACTTTGGATTCTTCAGAGGCCTTTAAGGCATCCTAAAAGCTTAATTTGGTCCAGAATGCAACAGTGGGCAGAGTAGTGGGGGCCCTAGGTTTGCTCATGTAATACCTTCATTACACTAGTTGTGTTGGCTTTCAGTTTCTTTCTTGGTGCAATTCAAAGTTTGGTCACCACTTTTAAAACACTACATGACACAGAGCCAGGCAATCTGAGGAACTGTCTTTCTGTAAGGACATTCACTTGTCCTACCAGGTCAGATAGGGTGGGCATGCTCCTTGTTCTGCTCTATGCCCTGGATGGGTATAAAGCAGACAGAGCAACTCCACAAAGCATCTATACAAAGTTCTTTTTATTGGTTCATCGGGCATCCTGTCAACTCACAGTTATGATGAGGTTCTTCTTAATGTCCAATCCTTTGTATATCCGAATCGTGGTGTAGGAAGATATTAAACTCTCATACCTATATTTCATCCCATAATTACAGAGATAGCGAGTATAGCTGCTACACGAGGCTGTGTCTTCAGGCAAGAAGAAGAGAAACCTCCCTCAACCCACCAAGGGTCAATTCAGTGACCAATCAGGATTACAGATGTGACCACATGACATGGACTACATTTCCCAGGATACCTTAACTACATTTACCATGATGCATTCCCTTAAGGGGACAGCTCTCAGTTCCTAACTACCTATCCCAAATCCCATTAACTCTAAACTGGCTGGACAGCATACTCCTAGTCCCCTAAATGTTGTTATTTAATGGGAGCTAGGAAGTATGCTTTTTCTGTGGCAGCCCCTATCCTATGGAACACTCTTCCCTCTCTGAAATACAACAGGTCTCCACATCTTAGCCTTCTGTAAGGCTTTAATGACTTGGCTTTCCCCCTAAATGTTGAGAGATTAAATGATTGATTGATTGATTGATTTGACTTGTATGCCGCCCTCTCTCCGAAAGGACTCAGGGCGGCTCACAACTAAAAACAGACAGTAAGTTAATTACCTAAAACAATATTAAATACTACAAGCCAATTAATCTAAAACCCGTATAAAATTCCTGAATTAAATTTAAAACCAGCCCCCCAAGAGGTCAGCACAGCCCGGCCTGTTCAAAGAGTCAGGTTTTCAGATCGTGGTGGAAGGTGCGAAGATCAGGGGCCAGACGGAGTCCCAAGGATAATTGATTCCATAGGGCAGGCGCTGCCACAGAATAGGCCCTTCCCTGGGGCGCTGCCAAACGACACTGGGTCGCAGACAGCACCCCAAGGAGCCCTTGCCTGTGTGCTCGCACAGGGCGGTTGGCACTCGATGCTGGCAGGAGGTGCTCCCGTAAACTGCTTGATCACAGCATCAGTTGTGGTGGATGCCATAGGGATGACCTCTAGCCATTTGGAATATGCATCTACTATAATAGGGAAGGTGTGCCCTCTGGTAGGGCCAGCGAAATCAATGTGAATTCTAGACCATGGGCCCCTAGGACATTCCCATTCCTGTGTGGGGGCGAGAGGTGGGGCAGGCCTGACTACCTGACAGTTGGGACAAGATGCAACCCAGTTTTCAACCGTTTTGTCAATACCTGGCCACCATACATAACTCCTGGCCAATCCCTTCATCCTTACAATACCTGGATGACCCTCATGTAACATTTCCAAAACCTCTTTTGCAGTTTTGCAGGAATAACCACCCTGTTACCCCACAAAATGCATCCTCTTAATACAGATAATTCAGTTTGCCTGGATTTAAAAGGTTGGGCAAGGTGAGGTAGATCTTGAAAAGGCCAACCTTTCTTAATCCAGCCTATAACAGGAGCCAATAAAGTGTCTTTGGCAGTCTCTGGCAATTTCAGCAGCGTGTACTGGAAGCTTGGCAACAGTTTCTAGGAAAAGGTGTGCGCCTCAAGTTCAACGTCCTCAGTGTGAAACGGAAGTGGGCAGCGACTCAAGGCATCAGCATGGCCAATGTCTTTGCCAGGCTTGTGGATGAGCTTGTATGAATAAGCAGCAAGAAATTCAGTCCACCTCAGCATTCTTGGTGACAGGATAGTGGGTGTAGGTTTGTCTCCTGCCACAATGCCTAACAAAGGTTTGTGATCTGTGACAATGGTAAATGTTCTCCCATATAGATACTCATGGAATTTCTTGACAGCTGCAACAATTGCCAATGCTTCCTTGTCCATTGGCTGTAATTCCTCTCTGCTTTGGTCAAAGTGCGAGAGTAAAATGCAATAGGGGCTTCCCTCCTGCTGGGAAGCCTGTGGCTCAAAAACCCCACACTCCAAAAGGGGATGCATCACAAGTCAGTACAACAGGCAAATTCTCAGAGAACTGTATCAGTACAGCACCAGATGTGATTAGTCTTTTAATATTGTTAAATGCTGATTGTTCCTTCCTGCCCCAGACCCAAGCAGATTTTTTGTCCAGTAGTCTATGTAATGGTTCTGCAATGGTTGCCTTCTGAGGTAGGAACATGTGATAAAAGATAATAAGTCCAAGGAAGGCTTGCAAATCTGTTTGCATTTTGGTCTAGGGGCTTCTTTGATTGCTTGAACCTTGGCATCTGTAGGGTGGATGCCATGCTTGTCAATCATGTAGCCCAAGAACTCAACCTTGTCTTCTAAGAGTGCATTTTTCTTCCTTGACTTTTAACCCCACTTTCTTGAATCTGGTAAGGGCTTCTCTGAGTCTCTCTTGTAATTGAGTGTCATTTTCAGCAGAGATTAACACATCATCAAAGTAAGGCACTACCCCTGGCAGTCCTTGGAGCATCCTTTCCATAAGGCTTTGGAAAATGCCAGGTGCCACGCTTACTCCAAACTGTAACCTTTTACATTTGAAGGCACCTCTGTGAGTCACAATGGTTTGGGCCTCTGCAGTGGCATCATCAACTGTTAGTTGTTGATATGCCTGGGCCAGATCCAATTTGGCAAAGACTGCACCCCTGCCAAGTGCATGTAATAAATGATGCACCACTGGAACTGGATATGCGCTCTGCTGAAGCACATGGTTCAATGTCCCCTTATAGTCTCCACAGATTCTTACTGACCCATCAGTCTTGACTGGTGTGACTATGGGTGTCTCCCATCTGGAGTGGTCAGTGGGCTCTAAAACTCCTTGAGCTATTAGTTTATCTAATTGTGCATCAATTTTTTCCTTTAAGGCAAATGGGACCCTTCTGGGTTTTAAACGGATTGGTTGTACCTTGGGATCTAGGTTAAATGTGAGGGGGTCCCCAAGTACTTGCCTAATCCGTTGCTGAAGACCTCTGGAAACTCAGACCTCAAGGCCTCCTCCCATTCAGTGTTACTCACGTGATTGATGCCAGTCACCTCAATGCCTAATGGATTGAACCACTCAAGTCCCAGCAAGCTTGGGTGATCCTTGTCCCACTGGTCAGGGGCAAGCGTTTGGTGGGCCTTTGAACTTCACATTGAATTCTCTTGTCCAACTACTGGAATCTTGTTCCCTTGGTAGTCTTTAAGAGTCAGTGCTTGCTTCTTGAAATGCTTCTTCTGAATGTTTGGGAGTAGTCTGTGAATAGTGTCCCATGACACCATAGATAAATAGGAGCCTGAGTCCCCTCCATTTGGCAAGCCTTCCTTCAATTAGTACCTTCACATGTACTTTTCTGCTTCTTAAGGGTGAAGAATGACCAATGGTGACTGTTTGATGAGTTTCATTCTTCCCATTTGCTTCTGTACTGTATTCCCCTTCTTCACTGAAGTTGTTAGGCTTGAATTCTTTGTCAGGAAACTTTCTTCTGTGGGGTGGAGTTCTGGATGATTTTTGCAGACTCTTGCTAGGTGACCTCTTTTTCACAACGAGGCAGATGGTATCAGAAACTTGCATTCAGTGTGGGGGTGGCTTCCCCCCAACCTCTGCAGTAAAAATCTTGCCTCTTTCTCCCAGGTCTTTCTTTTTTCCTCTCCATTCTGAGTCTATAAATTCCTTCCTCCACCTCACTACAGTCTGACTCAGAATCTATTTGCTCGCAATGAGTTGTTGTGGACTTTCCCACATCAGGATGGCTTGAGGCCTTGTTAATTTTCTTCATGGCTGCTGCTGAGGACTTGGTGGCTTCCGCTGAGGCCTCTTCTATGGCTTCCTTCAACGTGATCTTAGGTTTTAATAATAATTTGCTCTGAAGCACCTTGTTTTTGAGGCCTAGAACAAATCGATCGCACATGGCCTCTTCCAAGTTGTTAAACTCGCATGCACCCCCAATGTCTCTTAAACTTGCCATTAAGTCGTTAACGTTTTTGCTTTCCCCTTGATCCCGATGGTAAAACTCGTGTCTCTTAATGAGGCACGACACTTGTGGGGTAATGGACTCTTAAAAGCTTTCTTAATCAGGCCATTCCATTACCTTCCGTCTGCAGCTCCCGCCCTGCCTTCGCCATCTTGAAAACTGCCAGACCGCAGTGCGTGAGAAAGACGCCCTCTTCTGCTTCTTGGAAATGTCGTGAGATCGTTTCCCTCCAAATACCTTTGGAAACGATCTGCGTCGAGTCCCAGTCTTCTGCCATCGGATCGAGCGGGGCTGGGGGGGTTCAGACAGCCATCTCTCTCAGCTTGTTTTCCGCGTCGTCTTCTCTTCAGGAAGGATCCCACCTTCATCGCCAGTGTTAAGTTTGCATGAAGAGTCAGACGTGGAGTGCTTCAGTGAAGAGTTTATGAGACTACAGCTCATAACAGACCCGATTTGTCTGGGCTGCGGCTGCTACTTATAGCCAGCAGCCGCAGATGCCAGCCAATCAGAGTGCAGGATTTTCCCGCACTTTTTAAACCATTCATTTCTGGCATTTTACAAGAACAGTTCAAACTAAACCAATGACATTCAAACCTGCATACATAACACTGTCCCTTTATTATTAGCAATACACTATAGCAACCATTTTCACCAAGGACCAATGGGCACATCTAACATAAATTGCAGGCTCTAACATTTATATACATCTAGCAGGTATAGGTCTGTATAGGAAATTACCATCATTTTTATAGCTTCTGAATGTATTTAGTGAAAACCATTCATCTTGATTTTGCTTTTTTGTGGAAACAGAAAGAGGTATTCAGCCCAAATATCTCCTATGATATCTTCTTCTTTATTGGTATTCTGTGCCAATGTTTATTAAGGAAGTGCAATATGCATTGCTAGTCACACACCTTAAAAGTGTTTTGAGTGCAAACTGCATGCATTATGAATCCTAAGAATTGACTTTTTATCTGCTGCAAATAACATCTCCCTGTGGAATACAGTATGTGGAGGAAAAGCAAATAAGTGTATGTTATTAGTAGAACTTTAATTTAGCTTAGATTTTAAACTTTCATTATGCTTCATATTTCTTGTAATTCTTGCTCCTATAATAGCCATTCAGCAGCAGGCTGCTATTATGCCATTTATTTATATCCTGTTATTAATAAAGGACTACCTGCGTTTCATTAATAACCGTATAGGTTTAAAAAATTATAATTGTATATTTCTATTAAACTAGAAGCAATATTTTCCATAAAAATATCACTTTCTAGTGTGAATTTGAATAATGCAATGTTTTAATTTTTAATAAATATCTATATACTGGTATATGTATATATTTAATCTATAATCCCAATAAACTAGAGAGAACCATATTCTGGAAGATTGCCATAGCTGAGAAACTGGCTCTCAAAAGAGAAAGCATTTTTCCTAGGAATTCATACTAGAATCAAGGTAGACAAAGACAGACAGATTATAATTCTCAGTTGGATTTCAGTGCCACAGAGTCCCTAGCAAGTATGAGGAGGATTTATCCTTCTGCTCCTTGTTGAGCCTTGATATATAGCCCCCACACAGCCACTCCTGCAATTTGTATTGGAGTAAAAGGTTTCCTTGTCAGAAACAGAAGCTTTTCTTTACTTCAAACAGTAGGCTTAAGGGTGAACAGAATGGAATTCTTCAAATAGGAGGAAAAATAAGGGTTAGGGTTAGGGTTAGGGTTAGATTGGTCCATGCTTTTTAAAAAGCTACTCACAGTTATGTTAATTGCATGATTGTCATGTAATTTGGACCTTTTCATCAAATCCAGACAGCAGCCATCAACCTGTTCCAAAATTTCAGCTAATCCACTGGAATATGTAAACGAATGATTCTGTAAGTAATTACATAAGGTCCTATCCACTCTATATTAAATACTTATATAGTCTCTCTAAACTGGGATTAGGGAGAAATATCATCTACTCAGAAAGTTGTTTATAACCCTAGGGGTGCTGATGGTTCAAGTAAAATCACAAGCATACATTCAAGGCTACCCAGTATTCCCAAGTAACATCCATGGCCAGAAGTATTCTGAGCCCCAGAAATATTCAGAATATGACTAAATCTGCTGGATTCCTCCTTCTCAAGTTCTCTTAAACATTGAAGCAACATCTTACTTGGAATGTATATTCTTTAAAGAGAAATGCTTCAGAACAATGCTGGGTCTCTGGCTCAAATGTTCGGAAATGGTATATCACTGTGTTAATTGCTAGTGTTATTTATTTATTGAAAAAATTGGAAGGATCAGAATCAGGAACCAAAATATGACACAATGAATCATACAGGAAAAAGCAGAGGACTCCAGAGTTTCATCCTAATGGAAAATATTAATTTGCCAAGATTGCAATGTACAAAGAAAGTGACAGCATGAAGTCACACTGCTGCTAAAATAGAGAATATAATGTTTTGGGAAGCACTGGGACAGTTATTAATAGTTGAATTGATGGTTCCAGTTCTTTATTTGTCAAAGCAGGCTTAGCTTTTATTAGGAAATTCATGACGTTGGGTCATTGTTTCAGAGATATTTCCTTATCTAATCAGAGAAATAGGATGACCACAGTCAAAGCAGTGTGACCAGGAGCAGCTCTTTACTTAATTGGACTTCCTGTTAACTTCCCCATTGACCATCATTGTAACAAGCTGGCAGGGAACAGTGGAAATGACAATCACATGATTACAGCTAATTGTGACATTGCAGTGGCATGGCGGCATGGCAGCGCTAAAACGGCCACAACTTTGCCAAATTTCAATCCTGTGGAAACCATGGGTCCCAGATTTTGGACACGCTCTGTAAGTTGTTAGCTCATTTGAGATACAATGATTCAAAAATTGTTGCCTTATGCTGATACTAAACAAACGATAAAAAATTGTAGCAGGGATAATGTTGCATAGAGTAGGTCAAGTTCAAACTGGAAAGCCAGTTCCATTCTGTATTCTGTACTCTTCTGAATGAGCACGCTATAATCTTAACTGCTGCACAGGAAAAGTGCAACATCATTTAGCTTTGGTCACACCCTTCCATTCAGCTAAACTGATCTTTCTAATTACAGAACTTCCATCTTATCTAGATTTTTTTAAAATTCATATTTACATGCCACCCTTCTCCGAAGACTCAGGGTGGCTTACAATTTTTGGGATACAACCCAATGCGCTCAGCAATAGCCTTCATTCCATTGTATATGCCTGCTTATTACTAAGCGGCAATTTTACAAAGTCAGCTTATTGCCCCCAACAATCTTGGGTCCTCAATTTACCTACCGCGAGAGGATGGAAGGCTGAGTCAACCTTGAGCCTGGTGGGATTCGAGCCTGCACTAATTGCAGGCAGCTGGAGCTAAGTACTAGGCATTTAACAGCCTGCACCACCAAGGCTCTTAAGATTAAGCTTCGGTTGATCCACTTTCATCCATCCCAGAGCTACCTCTAAATGCTTATTGGAGGCTTCCACGGACTTCATGGAGTTACATCAGCATGTTTATAGCACTTCAGCAGCAGCAGGAATAACAAAAACAGTAGCAAAACTTACATTAGTTCCATGTGGACCTCAGCTTGAAGCTCCCACCATGCTATTCATTTTTGATCTAACCATGTTTATTTAGATATAGTGTTTTAATTTAAGCAAATTAAACAGGGAGATGTTTGACAGGCTGTCATATTGACATGTCCCAGCATAATTTTAATTCCCATGATGTTTTGGGCTCAAATTGGTTCTCAATAGCACCTAGAAAACTAAAACAATGACACCCTCGAAGTTAGTGTGAAAAAGTGTGCCGTTCCCCAAGGGAGGTAAAAGATGATTGAGAAGAAAATGAAAGTGAAATGTGGTTGCAAAGAGCAATCTCATCATCAGTTTACTTTCTGTAAATGAGTATTATGTGATTAGCCATGCCAATAGTGGCAGCCATGTTGGGAAAGTTTCTGCATCCTTTCAAAAGTCTATAAGTGCTGAGCAGGCCAAAAAGATTGCCAACTCCTAAGATAGATACCTGAAAAGAACATGATAGAATGCTGCCACTCCCTAAAAGTCAGTGATCAGTGGTCAAGTTGGAGTTTCCCAGGATCACTTTCTGAGCCTTTCCTCTGAGAAAGGATTTATAAAACAATTCCCCTTTTTTCCCTACTCCCTGTTTATTGCCCTTTCGTGATGCAAGCTTCATGTATCCTCAGGAGGGATAGGACTGAATTATTTGCATGCTACCTAGAAGTCCATAATTAAAAGTGGGATATAAATCTCATAAATATACTATATATTCAAAAATCAGTAGCTTCAGGAAGGAGGCATTTCATTCAGCCCCATGCACAGCTGGCCTTTATGCATTAATGATTATTTTTGGATATGTAGCTTTGGACAAGGACTCTTTAATGCTTCACCTACCTACCTCAGATATGACAATGGCATAAGCTAAAAGAGTTATGGCAGCTCGTACATTGTCCAGATTAACAAGGTCCATGCTAGAACCAGGGCAATCTGATGGTAAGTGGGCAACTGGAACAAACCATGAATGGATAAAACAAAAGAACCTGAAAGGCTACCACATTGATAGCTCTTATGACATGTATGAGGGAACTATGGATGGACAGGAAACCTACATCCACAGTAATTGACAAATAGTTAGTTACCCAATGCCTCAACATAGTGAAGAGGAAGCTGCTGTCATAACTTAAGAAAGACCAAACTACACATTATATCCCAGACTTGCTGCAAATAACTTTTATTTATTTATTTTCATTTATTTATTTATTTTGTCAAAAGCTTACAATACAATAGAAATAAGAATAAACATAAGTTTAAATATAAGAAATAGGAACTAATAATTGAGGACAATAGGACAGGGATGGTAGGCACGATTGTGTACTTGATGTGCAGGCAACATCTGAAGCTGGAATATCATTGCCATCACTTCCATTTCAGAGAGCATCTGCTGATGTGAAGCATTAGATCATGCATAAACTAGTTACAGTCAGCCATCAAGACTGATTACCAACACTCAGTGGAGAAGTACCATCAGATAGTATGCTAAAAGATGCCAACAGCAATTTCTACTACCACTATAACTCAACCAAGGAAGTGATATATACTACATCCACTGTAATAGCAATAGCAGTAGCACTTAGACTTATCTGCTTACAGTGCTTTACAGCCCTCTCTAAGTTGTTTACAGCCTATTGCCCCCAACAATCTGGGTCCTCATTTTACCGACCTCGGAAGAATGGAAGACCTAATTAAGCTTGAGCCACTCAGAATTGAACTCTTGGAATATGCAGTGAGTTAGCTTGCGATACTGCATTTAACCACTGCACCACCATGGCTCTTTAATCCTGGAAATGCTTGGCTAAACTTCTGAAGCCCCAGAGACTGCACAACAAAGGCTCATGGCGCTGGCTACCAGGCTAAGGAAAGCAAAAGGCCAAGAAGATAAATGCTCTGTTTTCCAAAGAATCATCCAATGCGTACTTCCAATTGCAGTGCACATAACACCAGTATAAAGTGGCTCAGGATTTAAGAGCAGACCCTAACAATTTTCCAGATCAGGAACTGATCACAATCACTGTAGCAGATCCCCAACAACAGCTCAAGAACATGACCTGGACATGTTCCACACCTATTGGCTAAAGAAATTAGCAGCAACGCATGACCAGCTAGCAGCACCAGTAAACCAGCTACTAGCAGCAGATTCCAACCCAAAGTGGCTAACACTGATACAACTCTATGCCACATACATGGATCTGTGAATGCTTGGCAGTATATAAAGTCAACAGGATACTAAGGACTTTCCTTAAGAATTCAATAGGCCTGTGGAAGAGAACACTGGAAGCCAACTCAAGATAGCTTGCACAAATGTCCATCAAGTGTGGCATACACCAAGATGATGCACTATCTCCACTGTTGCTCTGCATATGCTTGAACCCCAGTAGCCATATAATCACAAGGAGTGGATATGGATACAAGTTCAAGTGTAGATCAGCTACCTCCTCTACATGGATGACATCAAGCTATATACTAAGAGGGAAGAAGATACTGGTTTCTTGATCCAGCTGACACGGATGTACAATGAGGATATTGTGATGTCATCCAGACTACAGAAGTGTGACTGGATTTGTAAAGAAAGGGCAGGTAGTAAGATTGATGGGACGGAACTACCAGCAGGCTACATAGCAGACATCCATATCAGCTACGAGTACCTTGATATCTCATAGTCACACAAGGGAACTATGATGAGGAAGTAAGGAAAGCAGTAACATCCAAGTACCATCAGGGAAGAGCCAGCTCAATGGGAAGAACAAGATCTATGCCATGAACACATATACCTTGCCAGTCCCAAAGATGCTTTTTACAAAAGGCGTTTCTTGGTTTTTTTCCCTTGGACATGTTTTGCTTCTCATCCAAGAAGAGTCTTCAGTTCTAACTGACTGGTGGGAATAGAAAGATATTTATAAATCTTTCCATTCCCCGCCAGTCAGATAGAACTGAAAAGCAAAATGTTTTCAAAGGAAGAAAATCAAGACAATCCAGTTGCCTTTTGGAAAAAGAACCCTTAGGACAACCATGACCAGGATGACTGAGAATCTCCATAAACATTTATACCCTGCCAGTCATCAGATACCCTGCTGGTATAATGAATTGGCCAAAGGAAGATATGAAGGCTGCCAATATGAAGACATGGAAACTCATCAAAATGTATAGAGTTTTCTACCCCAAGTCCAACACCTAAAGACTGTAGACTAGCAGAAAGAGGGTGGGTAGGATTTGTGAGTTCAAAGCCACTGGATAAAAAGATAAACTGCTGAGAGAGTGCCTGAGGCAGCAGTATACATGGGAGGAAGATTAAGCTTTGCAAGACAAGATCTTGTATGGATTATACAGATAACTGTGATGACTGACATTGGGAAACTCTACCAGTGGCTGGAAAGGACTTACTGTAATTAATAGACTGCACTGAGGCATTGATTACTGCAGCACAATAATAGGTACTAAGTATTAGATCCATAGAAGCAAGAGTTACCACAATAGACAAGACTCGGGGTGCAAAGAGGTCTCAGAGACAATGCAAAACATAGTGGAAGTGTGTAAGATGCAGGTAGAAACAGCATACAGTGAATGGCACCACTAAATAGTTGTCCTTGTGTACGGGAACATCTGCACAGATGGGAGATTGTACAGAATGTTGTAAAGTATAACATAACTAAGATCCTGTGGGACTTCCAGATGCTGATGTACAGCCAGATACAGTCCAATCTATCGGACATTGTAATAGCAGAAGAAAGCAGGGGTAATAGCTACAGCAGTGCCAAGTTGGCAGCAATGTCAGGAAGGAGTATGAAAAACTGGAGAAGTACCAAGGCTTGAAGGAGAAACTAGAGAGGATATGGAAAGTAAAGGCCCCAAAGGTCACAGTGGTGGTAGGAACACTTGGGGCTATAACTCCTTAGATGGGAGAGTGACTCCAATAGATCTCAGGAATGATACCAGAGTTCTCCACCCAGAAGAGTGCAGTGCTAGCAACAACTAGGATACAGTGCAAAACTATTAGGCGCCTAGCAGAGGCCTGGGAGTTTGAGGAAGATACATGTCACCCATGGGGAAACTTTTTCAGGACAGCTTCATTTTTTTCTTCTCTTAGTTACTTTTAATTCAATCTTTTAATTCAACCTACCCTCAATCTGGAGGAGCAAGTGGGAGCTGTGGCCAGGGGCCTTTTGCCCAGGTTCTGCTGGTTCGCCAGCTCCGCCCTTACCTGAACCAAGATGCTCTTCGAACGGTCACTCATGCGCTCGTCACTTCCAGAATCGACTACTGCAACGCTCTCTACATGGGGCTGCCCTTGCGGATTACTCGGAGGTTGCAGCTGGTGCAAAATGTGGTCGCGCGGGCTGTGATGGGGGTGTCCCGATACTCTCATGTTATACCCCTCCTGCGCGACTTTCATTGGTTGCCGGTTGCCTTCCAGGTCTCCTTCAAGGTGTTAGTAACAACTAAATGGCTTGGGTGCAGGGTACTTGCGGGAACGCCTCCTGCCAGCATCACATTCCGATCGCCCCGTGCACTCCCATAGGCAGGGCCTCCTGAGAATACCGTCGGTCAGGCATTGTCGGCTGGCAGTCCCCAGGGCTAGGGCCTTCTCTGTGGGAGCGCCCGCCCTTTGGAATCAGCTCCCGACGGATCTTCGTTTGGCCCCTGATCTCCGCTCCTTTTGTCGAGACCTGAAGACTTGGCTGTTTCAGCAGGCTGGCCTGGATTGACCCGGGGGTGGGTCGTTTTAATTGCATTGTTTTATCATTGTAGTTTTAATTGTTTCAATTTATTTTTTAGTAATTTATAGACTTGTAGTTGTTTAATATTTTTTATTGTAAATGTATTCTCTTTTTATATGTTCGCCACCCTGAGTCCTTAGGGAGAAGGGCGGAATACAAGTCTAAATAATAATAATAATAATAATAATAATAATAATAATAACAACAACAACAATAATTCAAGTGCATCATATGTAATTAATTAATATTTAATCTTTGGATTTTTTAGAGTACTATTTTTCCCTTTCAGCAGGGGTGGGATTCAACTGGTGTTACTACCGGTTTGGTGGCTACATTTTGCGTAAGCTTGCGTCCTTCACGCGCATGGTGTAAAAACCCTTATGCTGTGCCTCCCGGACAGCTGAAAAGTGCTGCATGCGGGTGCGTAGCATTTGAAAAGCCACTTTTTTCCTGCTTTTTCAACCTCAGCTGTGCCGCACAAAGCAGCTGAGGTTGAAAAAGCAGGAAATAATGGACAGGTAAGAGCCCAGGCAGGCGGGTGAGCCAAACAGCAGCATAGAACCAGTTCGGTGTCTGCTGCTCTTCAGAGCTACCAGTTCTATATAGCCGGGCAGAATTAGTAGCATTCCACCCCTGTCTTACGGCCATTTTAGAACAAAGGCAGCATTCCACTAAAAACGTTTTGGGATGTCTTTTATTATTATGCAACTGAGGATGATCTGTTCTCTCCTGTCTTCTGCTACTATGCTCTCTCCATAAGACAACTGTCAGAGGTAGATGAGCAGTGATCTTTTTCTTTCAGAATTTGCTCAGTTCCTACTGCTACCAATGATACCTCTAATTTAACAAATAGGTTTCCTGGTTGTTTAGGAGCTGTAGAAATCAGTCGTTTAACCCTCTTGGTTTGGAGTTTTGGAATTCACAGTCTCAATACATCTGGAGCTTCTGGTTTGTATGTGTGTGCCACTGTTGAGTGTTGCTGCCAGATAAATGATGCATTTGCCTGTCTCTCGGTTAGGATCTATGATGCAGAGGGGGCAAGTTACTCAGGTAGGGTAGAAAGGTGATTTATCAGCAGTGGGGAAGTGGAAAATGGTTAGGTGAGGCAGACAATTAAGATGCTTTGTTGTCTTGTCAACAAAATAGGACTTGGAGTTGGACACGTGGGTTGTAGGCAATAGGCAAGGACCAGATGTGCTGCTTGATTTATAAAGGAGACAAACAATAGCTCATAAAGCCCTTTCTTTGAGTGGGATTGGTGCTGTCGAGAAAACTTTGGATTTCTAAACCGTGGTATCACTTACAGGAAGAGCTTCTGCCAAAAACTTTGGATTTCTAAACCATGGTATCACTTACAGGAAGAGCTTTTAGCACGAGATCAGCTGCACCTCACCAGGACCAGGAAGAATGTGTTTGAAAAACAACTGGCTCGTTCATCAGAAGGGTTTTAAACTAATAATTGAAAGGGAAGGTGACCAATCTTTCAGACAAAACCCCAAGCATAAACCCCCTCACAACAAATCAGACAATGAGAAAGGGAGTGGTGAGAAGTAAGGGAAACTCAACTATAAATCAGGAGATGTAGGAAGCAAATGCAGGGACAGCCATAAAGAGTTTGGATGCCTATATACTCAGAGTTTGAGGAATAAACAAGGAGAACTTGAAATTCTAGTATGTGAGGGAGATATGATATTGCTGCCATTACTGAAACTTGGTGGGATGGAATCCATGACTAGAACAAAGTCTTAGAAGGATATAGATTGTTTTTAAAAAATCAGATCCAATAAAAGAGGAAGGGAAAATGCATTGTATGTAAGGAATCACTATATCTCTACAGAAATACACAATACCAGGGATGAAAGCCTCTTGAATCCATTTCAGTGAATATTAAAGGAAAAAGAAATGGCATTGCTGCAGATGTGTATTACAGGCCACATAACTAGACAGAGGATATAGTCAGCTGTACTGGACTTAATTCTTATTAATAGAGATGAAATGATAAAAATGATAGATATGCGAGATAATTCAACGCCTTCCTTCTACTTAGCAAGACTTGCATGGAAAACAGGCTTGGAAATTTTTGCTGATAAACTGCCACTGCCACTGTCTAGATGGGTAAATTAATCAAGGATTGAACCCAGCCTGAGCTCTCCCCGTGGATTGTGCTTCACCCATGTGTCTGACTGTGCTGCCCTTCCTCCCTGCTGGTACCAGATGAATTTAATCAGCTTATTCCCCCTCACACAGGGTCCAAATCCAGCCCTTCCTGGCCTCCCTTTCCCCTTGTAGCGGAGAGTTCTGCAGGCTCCAGGGAAGGGAACTCCAGCATCAGCGGGGAGCAAGGGCAGTGCAGCCAGGCAGGCTGGTGAAGCACAGTCCCTGGGGAGCACTCAGGCAGGGCATAATCCTGATTAATTATCCCATAAAGACAGCAGCAGCAGTTTATCAGCTCTGGCATAACCTCTCCAAGCCAAACTGCAGTGCGAGAGGATGGGGGTTTAATGCTTTCCCACAGCCTCAGCATGGCCTGGACTCTTGGGTGATCTGGTAGGGCATGGGGGGAATTCCAAGGCAGGGATAGCCCTGTAGTTTCAGCGATCCCCCTCCAGGGACCCAATGCCTGCAGGGTTGGGGCTGGGGGGCTTCTATGAAAAAGAAGAAAAAGTTCTTCAAGCATCTTTTCCATGCAAGGCTTGCCAGGTAAAAGCAAGGTGTTGAATTATCCCATGTGGAATTGTCCTGCAGCAAGTTTCCAACGGTGAGCTTTCTGTGATGAATTGTCCTATGACGTGTTGGCTGCATTGACATGGCCATGGCAACACGGCCACAGCAAGTTGTCTAGACACCCCCCCTGCCCCCCTCAGAGTGTAGAGAAGAACAACAAAGGTGATAAAATGTCTAGAGTAGTGGTGGCTAACCTTTTGGGCTCCTGTGCCAAAAATTGTGCAAGTGCTTGCACTTGCGCGCTCGCATGCCAGCACCCAGAAGGCAATGCGTGTACCCCCACCCCCTGCACATGCTTGCGCAATCCTCCACTGCCGCCCCCTTATCTGCACTGTGCCTCACAGCTGATTTTCAGCCAGTTTGAGGCCTTTTTTGGCCTCTGCAGGCTTTGCAAGACGAATAATAGGCCCATTTTGTTACTTCTGGTGTTTACAGGAAGTGATGAAACGGGCCTATTATTCAGCCTGTAAAGCCTGCAGAAGCTTTTTGAAGCCTCTGGGAGGCCAAAAAAGGCCTCAAACCGGCCAAAAGTCAGCTGTGAGGCGCGCACATGTGCAGTGAAGTAAGTTTGCCTGCGGCTTGTGTGCCAGCACAAATGCTTTGCGTGCCACCTGTGGCATACGTGCCATAGGTTCGCCATCACGGGTCTAGAGACTAAACCATTTAATGAATGGTTAAGAGGATTAGGTATGTCTAACCTAGGATGAGGGATGACATAATAGCTATCCTTTAGTACAAGGATCCCCAATCCTCAGGCCACACCCCACTATGGCCCGCTCAGAACCAGATTGCGGGCAAACTTGCATGTGTGTGAAGCTCCACTTGCAGAAGCAGCAAGCGCTAAATAAATATCTGGACTCTCCTATAGCAAATTATATAGATTTTGGGGCTAAAAGACAGGAAGGTTTACTTAATCCAGAAGGGTCAATCTTTAGTGTCATGCATTTCTTCCCCCTAACTGGCTCTGGTGTCACTATTAAATATGCCTTTAGATATACACACACACACACACACACACACACTCACTCACTCACAAAGTTTATAATACAGTATCCTGGGTTGCAACTTAGACTTTCTTCTTTATATGGCCTGGGTTCTTCCATTCAACAATCATCACATTAGCTAGCGACAGGGAACTTTTCCCCCTTTCCTCTACAGGATGTTCTGGAATAAAGGGAGACATCTTAAAAATTAAATACCCTATGAAAAATTGATTCAAGTAATAATATATTGTCTGATCCTTGCCTCTTAGGTGGATGGAAAAACTGGAAATATTTTAAGGAAACTCCTTGCTTCTGCCTTGTTGTTCTTTAATCCCCTGAATCATATACACATTGCATTTTTTGATTGCAATCCGCACTAACTTTCATATTCCTGAATTCGGGGGTGGGATCCAACCGGTGTAACTACCGGTTCGGTGATTTACAATTTGTGCACGAGTATGAATTGTCGTCAGCTTGCTACCTGGACATCTGAGCAGTGCTGCACGCAGGTGCGCAGCAGTTGAAAAAGCACTTTTTTCCTGCTCTTTCAACTGCAGCTGTGCTGCGCAAAGCAGCTGAGGTTGACAAAGCAGGAAATAAAGGTCAGGTAAGAGCCTGGGTGGGCAGGTGGGCCAAAACAGCTATCTTCAGATCTACTGGTTCTACAGAGCCGGACAGAACCAGTAGAATCCCACCCCTGCCTGAATTGCAAAGAAATGTCTTTGTTTACATATTCTCAGCCCAAAACTCTGGGGATTTTTACAGTTAACAGAATGGGCCCACACAATTCTTTTATAGAGCAGTATCCCTTCAGCCATTTGTTTTATTCCACAACCTTGGAGATCATCAATCCCTCAAATAATAGAGGAGATACACAGGCTGCAGACAGCCAATTCCCAGATGCAGGTCCCAAGATTCTTCTATGACAAACATTCAAGATCTTGGAATGTTCTGATCATCTTCTAGATCAGAGGTCTCCAAACTTGGCAACTTTAAGACTTGTGGACTTCAACTCCCAGAATTCTGGGAATTGATGTCCACAAGTCTTAAAGTTGCCAAGTTTAGGGACCCCTGTTTAGATTCAGCAGGACACTCTCTCTTGCAGCTGGAATTTACCCAGCAGAGGAGAAATTAAAAGGCATGCTTTCATGGAGAAAATAAACTTTTTTAAATCCATGGAAACAGTATATCAAAATGCCCAAGGCTATTTTACAGTTTGGCATGGTCACGGCCATAACAAATAAGAAAGATTTCCCTCACTGGTTTAATAAATAAAATAAAGTGTATGAGGCGGGATGTATGCATCCAAATACATTTGTGTGCAAACTCACCCGCATGCACACACACAGTTGCAAAGAGGCTCCTTGAAATTCTGCCCAGAATGAAGCTATTTAAATGTTACTGAGGTGCTGTGAGTTTTGCTCAGGAAGCTCTCATACACAAAACATAAAGCACTATAAACTACCTTTCAGAGAGAAAGCTCATGCAACTTATTATTAGATGTCATTCTCATAGGATGGGCCCCATTATAGACAAGGCCCTCCTTTGGATCAGTGATTTGCAAATTGCAGTATCAGCAGCAGCAGCTCCTCCTTGAAGGTGTTTTGCAGTTGTTCTTCTGCTGACCCTGAGTTGTTCAGACTTTCTATATATTAATGCAAGAATAAGAAAAAAATTTAGTATGATTATTGTTGATGTTTTTGTGGTTTGAACTCTCCTTCATGAGAAATGGCATCCTCAGTAGATTGAGATGATTGTGGGGGGGAGGACTTTTGATGAATTTTTTTGTTTTTGAGTTACTGCCAACTCAAAGGCCTGTACCTCCAACTCCAAGGGGAAAAAAGAATGTATAGGTTATGCTGGATACTTAAGGCAATTGGCTACATAGCATCTGACACACCATTAATTGCCAGGATTGATTCATCTGATTTGGCTGCACTCATGGATTTTTTTAAGGCAGGCACAATCAGCATGCAAATTGCTAAATCGTGGTTTGTTGAATTATGGTTTGTTGAATAAGCCACAAGTGACCGGGTTTACACATTATGTAATCCATACGCTATTAACTAACAACCACAATGTAGTTGTGTTCAAAAGTATTAAATCAAACAGTGTTCTCAGTTAGCATATACATGAAACAGGTTGTCTTCCTAAATATTAACAAACTAAATAATGGAGAAGAATGCTGAAGCACATTTTGAGACATCTAGTTGAAAACAATCAGAACAAAGCTGTATCTGAAGATCAAATTTCTGTGTCGAGGAAAAGACTTAAACCAGGCATTTCCTATTCAGTGAGTTGTTGCCAGATCTATAGTCAACTCTTGGCTCTACCTTTGATTCCTGCAGTCTAGTCCTTTCTGGCATAAAAATACAACAGGAGTTGTCAACAATTAAAGTAAATTGCAGAAGAGCAACAGCCTTAGCCTATTGCTGCAAGAACTTCCTTCCTTTCCCTTCCCTTCCCTTCCCTTCAAACAAGTAAATTTCTAAGTGCATAAATTTTGGATGTAAAATATTGTCTTCAATGAATAGAGAGTGTAGAAGAAAAGTATGCAGTATTGACAATCTATTAAAGGACTAGGGGAGGAAGGAAGGAAAAGAAGGACTAGGGGAGACATGATAGCAGTGTTCTAATATCTCAGGGGCTGCCACAAAGAAGTGGGAGTCAAGCTATTCTCCAAAGCACCTAAGGCAGGGGTGGCGAACAAGTTTGACACAAAGAGCCAAAATTTTAAACTGTGCGAGTCAGAGAGCCACACCACGCTCGCTGGCCCGTGCAGTTGTTTCCGAGGGATGGGAGACGGGATGACGCAGCCGGGGCGGACTACGCGCTGAAATCTCTCCTCAGAGATCCCTCCTCAGAAGCAGCATAACAAAATCCAAACGTGGCAAAGAGCCACAGTATACAAAATAATATAATATAATAATAATATAATAATAATATAAGAGGCAAAGAGCCACATTCATTTTGGCCGGAAGCCGCATGTGGCTCGAGAGCCGCGTGTTCGCCACCCCTGACCTAAGGGAAGGACAGGAAGCAATAGGTGGAACTACTCAAGGAGAGAAGCAACTTAGAACTAAGGAGAAATTTCCTGACAGTTAGAACAACTAATCAGTAGAACAACTTGCCTCCAGAAGTTGTGAATGCTCCAACACTGGAAGTTTTTGAGAAGAGATTGGACAAACATTTGTCTGAAGTGGTATAGGGTTTCCTGCCTAAGCAGGGGGTTAGACTAGAAGACCTCCAAGGTCCCTTCCAACTCTGTTATTCTATTCTATTTTATTCTATCCTAAAGACAAAGAAATAAGGCAACTAAAATTTGTGAGGTCTGGGTATTTGGAATTTTGGAGGAAAAGCTGGCTAGTTCTGGTTAATAGTTGGAAATATCAGGACTAGGTTACATCAAGCAAGTGATAAAAACACATCAAAGACAACAACAGCAAGCCATTTCTGTAAAAGGAATCCTTGATATCATTGGACCTGGAGTCCCACTCAAAGGCAAACATAACAATTTAAAACAATAGAAAGGTTATTGTTTTTACATTGAGGCTACACATGTGCCTGGAATGTTGAAAGTGAAGAGTAGTGGAGAAAGTTTACTCCTTTGATTCTTGTATGTTATTAAGAGCCTTGGTGGCTCAGGCTGTAAATGCCTGCTCTTAAGATCCAGCTGTCTACAATTACTGTAGGCTCGAATCCCACCAGGCTCAAGGTTGACTCAGCCTTCCATCCTCTCGGGGTAGGTAAATTGAGGACCCAAGATTGTTGGGGGCAATTAGCTGACCTTGTAAAAATGCCACTTAGTAATAAGCAGGCATATACAATGGAATGAAGGCTATTGCTGAGCACACTGGGTTGTATCCCAAAATTGTAAGCCCTGAGTCTTCGGAGAAGGGCGGCATATAAATGTATTTAAAAAAAAAAACACATAAGAATAAGGGAAATTTATAACTCATCAAGATGACTGAGGAACAAAGGGGCTTTTTTGGTGGTGGTGGTGAGACCCAGTTACGTAGCCAAAGGACAAAGAAAAATAAAAAGTAATAAATAAGAAAATAGCTGGTTCCTTTCTTCCTAATTTTCACATGGATACTCCAGAAAGACAAGGATCCATTCAACCAGCCTTTCATAACTGATGCCCTCAAGAAATGCAGTGACCATTCTGCTTGGTAGCAATCCCAATACATTGGAAGGGGACCAGCTTGGAGAAGAATGGACTGTATATCTTACATACCAGCTATTTTACCTCCTCACAGGCTTGCCCAAAGAACAAAACAACCCTCTCAATAGGGTTGTTTCAATTCATTAAGCAGGAATACTTTTGTATGGAAATTATCATCCACAATGCAATGAATGCCATCCTAGTACCCATGAATTTATAACTCACAAACTTGGGCTAAAGTTCCCAGGAACCCCATTCCAGTTATGAATGCTGCTCTGTTACCTACTGTGTTTATTCAGATCAATCATGGTACCAAAAAATCCACACTTTTGAAATAAATACTGATTGAATATTATATGCAAATGCTGCCAGTGACACTTCCTGCAGATTGCTCAGCATCTGCCTCAACTGGGTATCTTACAACTTCAACATGGAAAAGCATCTTGTTAGTTTGTCTTGAAATGGGGACCAACCAGGGACATCTATGGAAGGTAAGGAAAGTCAGGATTGAAATAGGAGCCACATAATTGAAGCCTTGCCCCTTTTACATGTGTTGCATGCAAGTTGCACATAAAAGACCAGTGGGCTTTGTGCATATAATGGTAGCCACTACTGTAATGGGAAGTAGGAATAATCTTGAGGACTAGGAAGAAGAGCCACAGCCAAACAACATTCAAATAATATGAATCTGGGGAGGGAATGTAATTTGAGAAAGTATCTCGAATTTGACCCCCTGAAGTTCTCATGAAGATAAAAGAAAGAAGAAGCATTTTTAGACTTGCAAGATTCTGTTACTGTAGTCATACAATAAAAGAAGCATCAGCATTTGAGCCTTGGTGGCTCAGGCTGTTAAATTCCTGCTCTTAAGATCCAGCTGTCTACAATTACTGTAGGCTCGAATCCCACCAGGCTCAAGGTTGACTCAGCCTTCCATCATCTCGGGGTAGGTAAATTGAGGACCCAAGATTGTTGAGGGCAATTAGCTGACCTTGTAAAAATGCCGCTTAGTAATAAGCAGGCATATACAATGGAATGAAGGCTATTGCTGAGCACACTGGGTTGTATCCCAAAAAATTGTAAGCCGCCCTGAGTCTTCGGAGAAGGGCGGCATATAAATGTAATTAAAAACATAAATAAAAAAATTTGTAACTTGGTTTTCTAGTCTGGTCAACATTGAAAGACTCATAGCCCTTCTATTCCCCCATTGCCCTGGTGGATGATTTTGAGACTGCTCTGCCAAAATTAAGTGCTTTGTTTTTTATGTCTGAAGCTTCCGAGCTTGTCTCTTTGAGCTGCAAAGTGTGCAACAGGATCAGTCTGTACTTTCAAAAGGATGTGATACACTATGGTTTGCCCAATCCTTTGATGAAGCAAAATGCTTTTAAAACTCCACACAACTCCAATATGTTGGGAAATAGGCATATGGTTGTTTCAGGTCCGAAGAGTTATCAAGAAGCATGATATGGTCCATAAGAAGAATACAGGTAGACTTGGGTTAGGATTGCATTTGCCATTGGAAGTGCCATAATTAGTCATAATGTGAAATGTCATGTGACTGCATCACTTAGCTTATGCAATTCCAGCAGTTGTGGTTGCTATTGTTAAGTGAGGACAATGCAGATCATAAGTAAGGACCTCACGTGATTGTGGCTTCCAACTTCCGGCCAGCTTCTATTTTGTCTTTGCTTGTGGAAAGCCAGCAGGAATGTTAGAAATCTCAATATCACATGGGGATACTGCCACAGCCAGAATCCTGAGGGTTAGTCATAAGTCTCTCTCATTCATCATGGTCGCTAGTTTGAATGGTTGTTGAATGGATGGTTGTAACCCGAGGACTGCTATCCTGTAACAAACCCAAGTGCCAATTCTCATGCCATTGCTCAGTTGGACCTAATAACACCATTGCATCATTGACTTTGGATATACTTACTTACCTACAGTATTTCCCAGTAAGATGTGTGCCATCACCTACAAGCATTGTGGCAGTTTTTTTCTATATCGGCAAACAATAGAACAAAATAACATGAATCTGACCTGGCAACTCTCAAAAACTAGAAGGAAACTATTCCATATTTTAGAAAAATCCCTTACAACCTTCCACAGTGGATATTCTAGAATTAAGAAATACCAAAGGGAGATTCAGACAAGAGATTGTCACAAGTTAATCAACATGTTAAACATTTCCCCACCAATGATTTATACTGCCATCAGACATCACTAGGGTTATGTAAATATTATCTTTATTACTGTTATCACCACAGAATAGTTGGGTGATTATACATTGTACTTTAATATAAAACATTAACAGAGAAATAGCCATTTTTAATGTTCAAAAAGAGACTTCACTGTTTTTGTGACTGTGATCAAGTGATCAAGGCATCAAGAAAAATTTATCCCCAAAAATAATTCCAGAGCTGTTGCTGCAAAAGTGTCAGGAAATTGAAAAATCATAAAATTAAAAACATATTATGGCGTAAGATTTTGTATACCAAGTCTATTCCTGAGTGTGACACAGGTATTCTTGTATCAAGGAATAAATTCACACATGGAACCAACTGTGAAGTTTCTTCAATGTGCAAGAAATGGTTCTAAATCTGCTAATGTAGTCATTTTTGTGGTTCTGGTTGCTTTAAAGATAGTGATTGAATAGCCAGAAGATTTTATTTTTATTTTTTTAGAAAGTTGCATTTCAAACTTGACCCACTCACTCTTTTGAATAGTCAATGTGCCACATATAAAATGTGTCATCCCAGGGGGAATTTCATGTTTACAAATAGAATTGCTTCTAATGGAGGCAGAGATCCCAGCTAATCCACCCAAGTTTACCAGTAATCGTTCTGCTACCATCATCCAATAATGGAAATGAGGAAGTTTTTATTTTCTGACAAAATTATTAAATTCAGTAGATATAGAAGCTGAAATAGAGAGATAGACAATATTTCTGTTATAAGGGTTATTCCTATGTCTGTGCAGTCATTAGGGGCTTTATGAATGCTATGTAGAGTAGCTGCTAAAGATTCTGTGTCTGTTAGAGCCACAATAACATTGTTCTTTGATATAATTATTTTCTCAGTGCAAGTCATCTCATTGACCCTGTTTGGATATCTTTAAACTAGGGTTTTCTGCTAGGTGAAAATTAGTCTGAAAAGTATAAGAAACAAGATACTCTTAATTTTTTGGGGATGTGTGTGTAGTTTTTCATTTATTGTGCAATATGACAAGAGCTTAACCCATCTCTCAAAAAGTTTGGGTCACAGTTAGGTCATGTGACTGGGCCCTTGGGAAACTCCAAATGCAATTCAAACCTGCTAGCATCAGTTGCTAATCCAGGATCATCTGCACAAATAGCATCTCCTCAAAACCTCCCTTGGTCCAGCTCATGATTCTCTTTGGAACAGGCCTTACATTTTGCAAGTCTGGTTTATCACACCACAGATGTCTCCATTGGCAGCATGAGGGAAATATTTAGTAAATTAACCCATAAAATCTGCAAGCTCCACATGGTGATAGTACATAGCGTTTGCAAACAAATTCTCTCTCTCTCTCTTTCTCTCCCCTCTGTTTTACTCTCTGTGTGTGTTTCTCTCCCTCCCTCCTCCCTCCCTCTCTCTCCTCTGTGTCATTTCTCTGTTTTAGAAAGTTGTTCAGGAAACTCTGTTTTGTGCATTTAATTGAAGAAAGCTGTGTACTATCTTCACAGGTATATAAACAGCAGGAGTTTAAAGATCTTGCTGCTTGCTAGGATAAAGCACCTGGAAGCCCAAAAGAGCATTATTGAAGTATAATATGCTTGGAAAGGACCTTGAAGTCCTTCTAATCCAACCCCATTCAAGCAGAAGACCGTATATAATTTCAGTCAAATGGTTGTCCAGTCTCTTTTGAAAGCATCCACAACTTCTGAAGGGAACTATTTCCATTGGTTGATTGCTCTAACCATTAGGAATTTTCTCCTTAGTTCTAGGTTGTTTCTATCCTTCATTAGTTTCCATCCCTTGTTTCTTTTCTTGCCTTTTGATGCTTTGGAAAATAGTTTGATCACCTTGTCTTTATAGGAGCCCCTCAGAACAGTGCTATCATGTCTCCCACTAGTCCTTCTTTTCTTTAGACTAGACATATCTAATTTTAGTAACAGTTCTTTGTAGGTTTTAGCCTCCAGCTCCCTAATCATTGTTGTTGCTCTTCTCTGCACTCTTTCCAGAGTCTCAACATTAATCTCAAATATTGTAGGAGCCAGAACTGGATGCAGTATTAGTGTGGTCTTATTAAGGCTTTTTAAAGCAGTATTAGTACTTCATGCAATCTTGATTCTATCCTTCTATTGATGGAGTCTAGGATTGCATTGGCTTTTTTGGCTGCTGCCATACACTATTGACTCATATTTAAGTGATTATCAACCAGGACTTCAAGATCTCTCTCACAGTTACTTGCATCAAACAAGTTTCACCTAGTCTGTTGGCTTTCCTTGCCTAAGTGTAAACTTACTTTTATCTATGTTAAAATTCATTTTGTTCATTGAATTTCATTTGGTCCAGTGTTTCGGATCCTTTTGGATCTTGACCTTGTCTTCTGGAGTGTTGGCTATTCCTGCCAGCTTAGTGTCATCTGCAAATTTGATGAGTTTCCTTCTATTCCTTCATCTAGATCATTTATGTTCAAGGGTACTGCACCTGAAACAGAAACTTGGGGTACCCCACTGCTTATTTCCCTCCATAAGGATGTAGTTCCATTGAGGACTATATATTGAATATGATTTGTCTGCCAGCTACAAACCCATCAGACTGTGGTGATATCTATCCCATATTTTTCTAGTTTGACAAGAAGTCAGTTGTAACCTACTTCATCAAATGCTTTACTGAAATCTAAGTATACTACATCCATAGTACATCCACTAATTTAATCACTTTGTCAAAGAATGAAGTAAGATTTGTTTGGCATGATCTGTTTTTGATGAACCATGTTGACTACTGGTTATAACCAGGCATGGGATGTTACTGGTTCTGCCCGGCTCTGTAGAACCAGTAGCTCTGAAGAGCAGCAGACACCGAACCGGTTCTGTGTCTGCTGCTGTTTGGACCACCTGCCCGCCCGGTCTCTTACCTGTCCTTTATTTCCTGCTTTTTCAACCTCAGCTGCTTTGTGTGACACAGCTTAGGCTGAAAGATCAGTAAAAAAGGCTTTTTTCAAATGCTGCGCACCTGCACACGGTGCTTATCAGCTGTCCGGGAGGCACACCTTTTGTTATATTACACGCACGTGCAGCACACATGCGCGCACAAAACGTAAGTACCGAACTGGTAATAACATTGGTTGAATTCCACCCCTGGTTATAACTTTGTTTGCTTCTAGGTGTTCATAGATTTGTTGATTATCTTTTTCAGTGTAATGTGTTCCCCATTTAGATCTCCCTATTTATGTTATACGTACTCCAGCCTTATTTCCCTTACTAGCAAATAGCACAGATAAGCATGAAGCAGCAGACCTATTAGCTTGGCTTTGAGGTCCAGAGAGCCAACCTGAGGCGCAAGCCCAATACTAAATAAGGAAACACAGTTCATGAAGATGTTGTCCAAATGTATTTCTGAGTATTTATACAGCTTTTTTTTAAGCTGCCTTCTGTTCTTTAAAACAGAAGGAGCCTCAGTGTTCAAATAGGAATTGAATGGCCATATGAATGGTAAGATTTCCTTGGTTGCTAATGGCATTTTATTTGTATAAAAACAAACAGGGTATGGGGAAGATGAGAGGGACAAATATTCAGGTTTCAAGGACAATACAGTTAAATCAAATCTGCAAATATATGATATCAGTGTTCCAATATTTGAGGGGCTGCCACAGAGAGGAAGGGGTCAGGCTATTTTCTACAGCACCTGAAGGCCAGAGAAGGAATAATGGATGGAAACTGAACAAGGAGAGATTTAACCTGAAAATAAGGAGAAACTTTCTGACAGTGAAAACACTCAACCATGGAACAGCTTGTCCTCGGAAGTTGTGGGAGCATCATCACTTGAGACTTTCAGGAAGAGATTGGACTGCCATTTGTCAGAAATGGTGTAGGGTCTCCTGCTTGGGCAGGGGGTTGGACTAGATGACCTACAAGGTCCCTTCCAATTCTGATTATCTGTTATCTGTTATATATAGGCTGGCTTCTTGCACTAAACTATAATGTGATTTGTCTGGTGTTAGCTTACTAAATTGGGTAAACCCAGCTAATTGTGATGAACAATTCATGCTTTTTTTGTATGTGTTTTATTTGTAGTTTTCCTTTAACAACCAACATTTTTGTGGATAGTGTAATGACTGGGTTAATATATTTTTCACACAATGCTGACAGTAATAATATAATTACATATACAGAGTTTTTATCCTCCAACTTCTAACCTTGATATGATCATTATAATTATAATAAAGGTATATTCTTTTATATATCTATATATATTATACTATTTTCCCAATTTGTACTTATTTCTATTCTGTTTGTTGGGGTTCTTCTATATTCACCTCAATATCTTTAAACAATACTATTCTCTCTTTATGATTTTTATCACTTTCTCCAAAAATATATGTAACATTTCTTCATACAATATACTTATTAACCTATTGTCACTAATGTTTAATATTATAAATATCACTCAGTGTTCCACCACATTTTCAATATCTTAATTATCTATAAACACCAATAAAACCAATTGTTAATAAGATTTAATCAGTCCTGAGATTATATCGCTAGGTCTCCTGTATTTATAGTCCTTGAAAACTGTGTATTCCAGTATATTTTTCCACCCTGTTAATCATAATAATATATTTAGATATACCTAATCCTAGTCTTCCACCGCTTAATCTATCTATATATATGTATGGTTATAATAAATTATATTATATATATCAATATATGTGCTACTATTTTCCCAATTTAAACTTTCCCCTTATTTCTATTGGTTTTTAATATAATTACTATATTGCAAGATATTATGTCTCTATCCATCATCTCTCAGCCTTTTTAGAATTTCATCATTTATTGATTTTTCGGTGATTTTTTTATATTTCTCTCTTGGAATCCTATATGTCTTTCTAGCATTTTTGCACAGACTAATTGACCCCTCTGCCTTACCCTTTATCTCATTCTGCTGCATCTTTTGAATATCCATCCATAACCCTTTCATTATTTTTGGAAAATCTTCATTTTTCTCTCTATTCTAATCTAAGCTCTTAAGGGATTATCTATTTGATTTTTAATATTTATTGTTACTGTCTTTTCAGTGTTTTTATTTGCTTGTAAATTATTTTTATCTTGTAATTTATTTTGCTTTGTCTCATCTGTCTTCTGTGTATTATATTAATCATTTCCCACCATTTGTTGAGGGCCCTCTACTTTCACATATTTATCTTTAAATATTCCCATCAACTCCTTATAATTCTTTTTCACCATTTCTAACATTTCTCATAGAACTTTCCTGTCTCTGGCTGGGTCATTTTGTACGGTTAATATGCCTCTAATATTCCAGTATCCCAATATCTAAGAACTTCAGAAAAAAACAATTGTTAATAAAATTTGGTCAATCCCAAAATTATTCCTCCAAGTCCCCTAAATTTCTAGTCTTTAAGTGTTATAGATTTGTGCTTTTCAGTCTTTATAATTTCCAGTTTACACCTTTCCATTTGTTCAGATTTTAAAGTCTTATTTACCTTTTTTTCTTTTTCTTCTTCTTTTCCCTCTTCTATTGCTTTTCTTCTTCAAATCGTCTACTAAGATAAAGTGAAGGTCAAGTAGCCTTCCAGGTGTTATTTACTTTCTCTCCTTTCCTCACTTTCCTTTGAGTTTTACACGTTGCAATTAATCTTCTACCAGTAGATGGTTCTCCTGCTTCCAATTCCAACATATAACAGAATGTAAAAGTAAAAAAACAATTTATTGTCATCCAATCAGGGGGGCTAAAAATAAAGTTTAGAAAAGCAATTTCTCTCAATAATCACTTTGCACAATGTTATTCAGCTTTTCCAGGCTTTCTATCTTTTAAATCATCTTTTAGGTTTTTTTTTTAATTTTTAGATCTTTAATCTTCCTCTTTAGTTTTTAGTCTTTAATCTTTCTCCATAAATCCAATCACCATTTCTTTACGTTAGGAGATTATTGTTACTCTAAGGTAAGGGCCTTGGTGGTGCAGGCTGCTAAATGCCTAGCACTTAAGTTCCAGCTGCCTGCAATTATTGCAGGCTCGAATCCCACCAGGCTCAAGGTTGACTCAGCCTTCCATCCTCTTGGGGTAGGTAAATTGAGGACCCAAGATTGTTGGGGGCAATAAGCTGACTTTGTAAAAATGCCGCTTAGTAATAAGCAGGCATATACAATGGAATGAAGGCTATTGCTGAGCACATTGGGTTGCGCTCCCAAAATTGTAAAGCCGCCCTGAGTCTTCGGAGAAGGGCGGCATATAAATGTAATTTAAAAAAAAAACAATTGGAAGTTATCTCATCCAGTTTCACTGCTCTGTCCACACATTGCTCCCGCACAAGATCATAGTCTCCCAGTTGTCCCACGTGTGACTGATCAAAATGGCCATTGTCCCTGCTGCCGTTTGGGAGAGCTTTCTTTGGATCAACAAGGGAATTGCGATTTCCTCATGATTGACAAAGCACCTCTCCTTTCTTCACCACCCCATAGGATCTCCCAGCAAGCACTTGGTGGCTACATTTCATGGAGCCTAACAGAGCTCTGCTATTTTCCAGCTGCTCTCACCACGATGTCAACCAGAAGTCAACAATTCATGCTTTTGTACAGTACATGAATCCTGTTGTGTTTGTGATAAACCTAAACTGACTTTTTATTGTCAGCTGTGAATGCTCATCAATTAATTGCTTAATAATAGGGGAGCTTGGGGTGTGAATATAATATTTGTGTTTAAAGCAGTTGTCTAATCTTGCAATTGCTGTGAGGATTTTCTGTCTTACAAAATAGAATCAGAAGCATCCTGAGACCCTGCTTTATATACTGTAATTTAGACTGCCAAGCACTAGTGTGAAAGCTCCAAAATTCACAATGTTTCCCTGTCTTTATGTTTCTGGCATTCATCTATTCTCCAAAAATGCTTTAAAATTTCAGCTGTTCTGAAATCTGTGGTCTTCTTGAATACCTTGATACATAATATAATTGGCTTGGAGGGTTAATTCTTTTGCAATAAGATTACTAAAATGAGAGTTTATAAATCCAAAGGAGAACTATTATGGAAAGAACATATGTTTAATTTAAGATATGATCTGGATTTCTGCAACCTAGATTTCACCCACACACACACACAAAATTAAAATATTGCATTGTCTTATTCCCATTATCTTACTACTCTACATTATCTTTATGAAAAATTTTATTCCCCCTCTCCAGGAAATCATTATTCAATTATTTTTATCTGCAATGTGACCTATGTCACAAAATCACTGAAGTGTTTTGGTCCATCAGGTTTTCCTAAATCTCCTAATCTAGCTCTAGTGTCTACATTTAATGAAAATATCAATTCTCTGGGGACCTCTCTGGGGACAGCATTACAAGTGAAATTAGAGTGGAGAGGAAAATTGTACAGAATTCCTCTACACGCAGAAAGCCCCAGTGGCAATTGTCAGTATTTTCAGGAAGGGCTAGAAGTTCCAGGGGTGGGCTGCTGGAAGCTCACAGGGGCTTGGGGGAGCCCCTAGCTAAAACTCTGTGGGGCTCGGAGAGCCCCCAATAATCTCAAAATGACAAACAGCCTAGAATAATAAATGCCTACCTTTTCAGCTTTTTTCCTTTCTGGGCGTTCAGCCAAGAGCATTTCACACCTCATAAAAGTGTCAAGCTAGATAAAGTGCTTGTCAAGGACTAATTCCCAAATAAGAATCACGTAACTCACCAGAAACTCCATTAAGACTCCAAGATCCCTCTCACAGTCACTGCTATTAAGCTTGGTTTCACCCAGTCTTCTATTTAAGTATTAAATGCACAAAATAATAAATGTTTTAGTATATTATCTTTTTTTAGGTAATTAGGGCAAAGAAGTGACACTGAGTTGGCCACACTCACCCAGTCACATTCCCATCTAGCCATGCCCACCCAGCCACAGCCAGCCAGCCAGTCATTAGGGCAGAGAGCCCCTTGCTAAAAAATGTGAAGTCCCTGGCTGGAACACTCAGTCCTAGAAACCTGAAAGGCTGCTACCAGTTGATCTGGTAGTGATAGATGGAGTAATGGCCAGGCTCAGTGGTTTGTGGCGTAGCACTATGTATAGACTCAGGTAAGTATGGCAGCATGCAGCTTTGCATATGTTTGTCATTTTAGGTAAACCATTGTTTATGATTTAGTATTAATGTACAAACCACATCTCTATGGCTTGCTGAACTGATCACGATGTGTGAACTCAGTCACGGTAAATTCATCAGAGGTGGTACTCAGCAGTTCTGGAGAACTGGTAGCAGAAATTTTGAGTACTTCAGAATACCACCTCTGACTGGCCCCTGCCCCCATCTATTCTCTGCCTCCCAAGTCCCAGCTGATTGGTTGGGTCTTCTTTTGCTGCCCTACACAGGAGAACAGAGCTGGAAAGCAGGTTAGTGGGGTGGGGAGAGAATGAAGATTTTACAGTATCCTTCCCCTGCCACGCCCACCAAGAATGCCACGCCCACCAAGCCATGCCCACAGAACTGATAATAAAAAATGTTGAATCCCACCACTGAAATTCATGCTTTATATATAGTTCCCAAATTCAACTTGGGCTGGTAAAACTTGTATCTGAATCCTTGGACACCAACAATGCAAATTTACATTTATCAATCCTAGGATAAATGCAGCTTGCTGTGCTCCTGATCTGTTCTGAAAGAAATTAGAAAGAAAAAGAGATGGTGATAGTGATGAAATTAGGAAAAACAGCAAGAAGAAAAGGATATTGAATAGTGATAAATTATTACCATAACAGAGAAGATGCTGGAAAATGAGAGGGCAAGTGGGAAACTTACTATTCTATGCATGCTTCCTAAATTCACTGAGCTCAAAAGAAGTGAACCCAAAATGAAGGTTGCCATTTTATGCGTATTTGCTTAGAAGTTTAACTCATTCAACACAGAGGGTCTCGGTCAAAAAACACACGCATTAAATCTGGTGGTACATCTGCGATGCTACGTGCGATTTTACTTGGGAATGATCCTATTATGCTCAGGGAAACTATGGAAAAAACAACCATGCGCTTCACTTTGTTTCTACCGGGCACACCCAGCCCTACTCTAGTCTCCGCCTCGCTTCCTGAACAAGGAGACGGTGGGCGTATTGGATTCACTGACGAAAAGTCAGGCGGGCAGGTCTTTCTAGGTGGAGCCATCAAATCTGTTGTCCATTCCGCGTTTTCCAACTCAGCATACTAAGTTAGACCCAGCTAGCGTTAACCTCCAGCTCCGGGTTTTGCAGGCGGCCTACAGCTGTTTAGCGCATCTGGTCAGCCGCGCCTTCACTCTCTTCTTCTTCTCCTCCTCCTCCTCTTAGTGTAGGCATAGCATAACTGCTAGTAGCCAAGAAGCTGCCATGTCCGGAGAAGAAATTGCCGGGGAAGATGCGGGAGCCCCTCAACCCAGCACTGTTGCTCCTCCAGCGGAGCAGCAGCAGAACGAAGAAGTGGCGGAGGCACCAGCGACTGGCGGGGAGGAGAAGGCTGCTGCGGGGACATCGGAGGAGGCTCCCGCAGTTTCTACCAGTACCGCTGCTGCTGGTCGCCAGTATAAGGCACTGGTGCTCACCGGCTTTGGTGGTTACGAGAAGGTGAAAATGCAGATTCGGCAGCTGCCTCAAGCGGAACCCAGTCCGGGCGCTGGCCAAGTTTGCGTGCAGGTCCGGGCCTGCGGGCTCAACTTTGCTGACCTGCTGGCTCGCCAAGGGCTCTACGACAGGCTTCCCTCGCCCCCCGTTAGCCCTGGCATGGAGGCAGCGGGAATTGTCCTGGCCGTGGGCGAGGGCGTCTCCAGCCCAAAGGTGGGTAAAGAGCTCTCCGCGGCGCACAGCGGACGGAGGCCACCACGCCGTGGCCAGCCCGTCTCGAGGATTCAGGTGCTGGGAGTGGCCGGCAGCAGTTTTTGCGCCGCGGCGGCGAATAACGGGCTGCCTATCCTAATCGGAAGTGATTGGGAGGCAGAAAGATGGGTGGTGGGCGTAGCCGCTATCCCGATATTTGGGTGCAAGAAAATGGGTGGGGTACCTCGAGGCGGTCGGGAAATGGCCTACAGTGTTAGGAAGAACCAAACTTGAGGGTCTAACGGTGGGGGGGAGGGGGTTGAGGGACACAAATCCTAAATGTGAGTTGTGAAGAAAGAAGATGTGTGAAGCTGACGAAGGGTCCCACCCTACGGATCAAGACGTGGAACGAGGGGTAGAAGTATCTTCTTTCCTGTAACTGGCAGAAAAGTGGGTGTGGACCTGCTTGCTAAGACAATGAGATGTCAGACTCCTCAGCCAGCCAGCCAGCCAGCATACTGTTGGCCTCCTGCTAAGCTACTGCCATCCAGAAGTGAGGGAATGGATTCAGAAGAGCGAATTATAGGACCTCTCCCGCTAAAGGCTGGGGAATGGGTGATGGTTACAATGGGAGGCAGGGCTTTAGGATATTTTTGGAAACTGACCAATCATTGATGGTCACCAGGACATTTTGCTCTTTCAAGGGGATGGGGTTTTGTCCCTGGCTTCCCTTGGCCTGAAGCTTAATCCTTTGAAAATACTTGGGGGGGCCCAGAGATGTTGGGTAGAGAAGACCTACCTCATTCCTCATCTCAGCCACTGAATTGAAGGTGGGTGGGGCTTATCCTAGAAAGGGATTTGGAAGCTTTTTGAAATACAAATCCAGCTGAAGCCCTGCTGCAATAGTGACCTTTTGCCCAACCCACTCCCAAGCCTGGAGCTCTCAGCCTTGCCCAAAAGGGTAGGATGCAATGGGTGGCGCTGTGGATCCTTGACTTAAGAGAGCCCTTCTCAGCCTCGTTAGGGAACAGGAAATGGCCTGCCAGTGGGATCAGGTTTTCACATTCCTTATTTGTAGAATTTTGTATTTCTAGCATCAATATTTTTTCCTTCTTGGTCTTCTCTCAAGCTATATGGTATGGTGTTATTTTCTTCCCAAGAGTTTACTCTGGATTGTTTTTCAGTGCCTCTGTTCAACCTTGAAACACATGGAAATGTTTACACACACACATTCATTCACTCACTCATTAGAATTTGCATAGAGTATTCCACTCTGGGAGGTTCCCCTTCTTTACTCTGGGAGGAATTCAAGGATTACAACTGCGTCTACATCTTCTACATCTGCTTCCCCACCTTTCTTTTGGGGGCATCCTCAGTCATTAAGCTGAAGCTTAAAGTGCTTTCACTGTAATTCTTATCTGAGTTCATAAATCATGAGTTGTAAAACAAGCTTGAAGCATATCTAATCTATGCTTTAAAATGGGTGGAGTAAAGAAAAGTGGACTTGCCCTATTTCTGCTTTAACCCAAAGGCAATTGCAAATATTCTAAGTTTTTATAAAGCCACTGATTAATTAAATAAGATGGCGTGGTGGTGGAGAATCTCTGTTCTATGGCCTCTCTTCTTAGTCATTTTTGCCACATAACCAGAGGTGGTATTCAGCAGCTTCTGACCAGTTCTGGAGAACCTGTAGCAGAAATTTTGAGTAGTACAGAGAACCAGCAAATACCACCTCTGACTGGAGATTTTACAGTCTCCTTCCCCTGCCACGGCCACCAAAGCACACCCACAGAACCGGTAGTAGAAATTTTTGAATCCCACCACTGCTTGTAACAACCCTTTGATGAGTCTGGTAATGCCAAAAAGAAATGTCTGGACAGGTACATTACTCTGATAGGTGCAAGGTCAATTGTGAATTGGTGTTCCTGGTTCTTGTCTAATTGCTATATTTTCATGTTGGGCAAATGTAGATCATGCCTAAGAAATTTCACAATTTCACAACCGTACTACCTTCCTTCTATCAATGTTTGAAATATATCCCTATATTCCTTTCATTAACTTTTGAAGCTTGATTTTCTAAACAGTTTGATATACATGTTAAGAATCTGGCAATGCATGCATTTATTGATGTAGACCAGTGGTGGGATTCAAATTTTTTTACTACCAGTTCTGTGGGTGTGGCTTGGTGGGCATGGCAGGGGAAGGATACTGTAAAATCTCATAGGTATTTGCCAGTTCTCTGAACTACTCAAAATTTCCGCTACCGGTTCTCCAGAACTGGTTAGAAACTGCTGAATACCACCTCTGGTGTAGACTTGTTCCCAGGCAGAGTCAAATAAACAAATTAAAATCAGATCTAGTTTTGAAGAATTAAGTCTGCTTTTCTTTGCAAATCAGTGTTAATAAAATTTAATGATTGCTTTACTTAGATGATGTACAGAATGATCAAACAGACTGTTTAAGAAGGACTGGATTTCATGAGGGGTTTTCTTTGTCACTTACAGGAAGACATTTCATGAGCAGTTATTTTCTTTGCAGTTAACTAAGACCTGTCATCAATCTTCAAAAGCTTCAATCTATCTCACAACTATTTAATTGGCAGGAATTCTACACAATCCTCAAAGGCCCTGCCTCATGCTATTGTTCTCTATTGAGTAGGATATTAAGGGAGATTTTTAAGAAGAAGATGTGGCATTTCAACTTATTTGGTAGAACAAGACTGACACAGAACAAAGGTTAGACATACCAGTCTGATACTCCTAGATATCTTTCAAATTATTACTAATGATAATGCTGATTGGGACTAAGATTTATAATCGGATAAAGCTGGAATGCCAGTTTGGGGAACTTCTAACGTGTTTGATCTGTGTATTTTAAAAAATGGCAAGGTTTTAAAATTTTGTTTCACTTACAAGAGAAGGGAACAATCCCATGAAATATTCCAACCAAACTAAATTGAATCAGAACATTAAAATATTAGTGAAGCTGACTTGTTTAGGATGGCAGCTTGTAATGGTGTGAAGGGTACAACTCAGCCTAACAACCTGTTGAAAGGATATAGGGATCTTTCTGGTAATGGAATGGTACTTCACTGGGGAAAAAAAGATTCTTTTTCATGACTTTGGAGATGGTTAGAACAGCAGAAAAATGCCTGTTATTTTTGTCCTTCACCACCTCCATACTCTGCAAAATGATCTAAAATATATTGCTAATATTAATCCACTTTGCTGCTAAAATTTGGCAGTGTGATTTTAGTATGTGTTTTTCTAAATTAGTGCTGGGATGTAGTAAAGGGTGGAGAAAGGAGTATTTTACCTTTCAGGGGCCTCATACTCCCATTACAAAAGAAAAGAAAAGAAAATTCCTTAATGATTTTTGCTGCCAAATTTCATATAGTATGTAATTTTCAGGGGGAGGGGATTGTGGGAAAGGATTAAGAGTGGAAATGGTTGGCTTGCCATTTTTATCTTCATTTTTTTTAAATAAAAATTTTAAAAAGAAAATTCAGTTGCATTGCCACCAAATTTCAACAGCATGTTCCTAGAAGCTGGGTTCTTGTTAGTTACTATACATTCTAAAATCTTTGGCAATCTAATTTATTTCCTAGAAATATGTATATTTGTATGTATGTAGACGTCATGAAAGTAAGGTAACTAGAAGCTTTTCAATCAAAGTATTAGTTGCATCAGGTTAAAATACCTCCAGTTAAATGCATCATGTTAAATGCCGGATCAGTCTTTATCTTGCTGCCTTTTTGCTGTGTGGGATTTCAGGTTTGTACTGCAGTATGTAGGAACAGGAACAGTACATCAATTTATGAAAGCAGTCACATCTTTTTCTGAAATCATACAACCACTTTCTTAACCCCTCATTGCAGCACAGTCGAAGAAGGAAACCATGGCAAGTTTAAGCAGCTGCTAACAGGTGATATGTGCACTGTGTATGCTTTGAAGCATTTTTCCCTTTCTGATCTAAAATGCTGCACAACCCTAATATTACCCTTATGATCCCAGACAAGCTAGAAAACAATCTTTTATGTTTGGATGGATTGTCTAATGAAGAACACACTTTTCAGGAAGCTCTGAGCTTAATAGGAATTTTCAGGGGGTTGTTTTTATACATTCCTTCTCTTATGTGCCTAATTTTTACCACACACTGTTCTTACTAGGCTTATGGTAAATAACACCTGGGGGGATGTAGTTTAGATTTAACCTAGTTTAAATCACCATTTGATTCCGAAAATGAACATGAAACAGTCTTTGAGTTCCTCCTTCATCCCTCGCATGATTGTGAAGAGGAAATTATAAACTTCTAATTTAGATTGATAAGATGCAATGGCTTGAATGTAGAAATGAGGTCAGTATAACTATCCCTGATGAAAGCAAAAAGGCAAAAGCTTCTTATAAGTTATATCTGACTCTAGGGCACATTGCTCATCTCTCTTCCTTGGCTGGGAGAGCCAGCATTGTCTGAAGACAATTTCCGTGATCATGTGACAATTTCCGTGAGCATGGCTATACACAAAAGATGCATGGAAATCTCTCATCTTCCCATCAAAGTGGTACCTATTAATCTATTTGCATTTACATGTTTCAAACTGCTAGGAGGGCTGTTATATTGAAAGCAAATATAACCATAATTTACTGAATTGTTAGCAGAGTTTATTTATATAAAGGGGTAAGGGATACTCCTCACAACCATGTTTATTTATTAAATTTATTGGCAGCCTATTTTATCACAGACAGTGGTAAGATGGGTGGCCAATAAGATATCACTGCATCTTAACATGCAGTGCTCTAGTCTAGACCTTCTCGTTCTCATGTGGGACAAGTGATTGGTGGAATCAACTGCTGTGATGCATCATTAACCTGCAGGAAAAACAATCTTGGCATATCCACAACATCCTGTGGTGATGGTCTGATAGTCTTGTGCCAGAAGAAAATACAAAACACAGGTAGCTGAAGATAAATTTAGGCCCATCTCTGAGTTGAAGTGAGATAAGTCAAAAGCAATGGTATGTAGACATATTGTTTAAAAATGTTTGGTGGTCTACCTTCACGCTGCAGTTGAAAGAATGTGAGAACAAGCCCCCAGTGCAGGGCTGCCATGGGCTGCCAAATTCTAGATGAGTGATAGGTGATAGCAAAGAGATATAGATTACCTAGTTCTAACATTCAAGGATCATCTATTTTCCAAAGCACCAGAAGGCAAGAGAAGAAACAATGGATGGAAACTAATCAGGGAGTATTCCAAACCAGAACTGAGAATTTCCTAACAGTGAGAACAATTAACCAGTAGAACAGCTTGTCTTCAGATATTGGGGGTGCTCTGTCATTCAAGGCTTTTAAAAAGAGGCTGGACAGTCATTTGTCTGAAATGGTAAGATTTCCTGCTTGAATAGTGGGTTAGACTAGAAGACCTCAAAGTTCCCTTCCAACTCTCTTATTTTTTATGTTAACTTGCATCCCAGATAATCTGTCCCTAATATTGCATAACTACTAAACTTATATTTTAGTCTTTAAAAGAGGTGTGTAAAAGAACCCATCTTAAAGTATGATAGAGAACTGTAATAAAGCAGAGACATTACATTTTTTCATGGTAAGCCAAACCATATACAGTAATTTTGAGGTTCAGTATAAATAACTTTTCCCTTAGAAAAACTAGATAATACACAACAGTGAAATTGATTTCAGATTTAGGACATATCAAATTTTTCAAGTTTCAATTTCCAAACATTAGGGATGCTCAAAAGTTGTGACATGCCTTGGGAACCGTAAAGTTATTTTGGTTACTTTAATCTAATTTAGATGTGTTTGGTAAGTAACTACATAAATATCATAAGTTAACATTTTGTTTGTTTCATATATCACAGATATAATTGTTTCTCCAATATCCATCTGCTGCTTGCTGTGATGGTAAAGGAGGTTAGAGAAAGGATAACACAAGAGCCTGAGGATTCCCTGTGTAGCAGTATATGTAATTTGAGTATAGCAAAGCCTTTTGAGAATTAAATTAATGTATTTGTTGTTATGAGCTGTGGAAAGAAATGCTAACCTACATTTGATGTTAACAATGACTAATGGACTTTGCCACATCTTGCAGATGCAGAACAAGCTAATGCTAAGAATAGTTAATCATCGTTTTCCCAATTAGTCAAGTTTTATGGACTTGCACAATGCACTGAACCATAAGCTAATCACACCAATTGTATTTGCACACATCCTTCTATTAGTTGGCTCTTTTGTAGCTTGATGTTTGCAGGCAGGTTATATAGCCCAGATGCCACAGCAAAACTTGACCATCAATGATGTGCAAATCCTCCCTTCCTGGTAACTTTTGCAGTGGCTGGCCAGATCTTATTTTTAATTTTTCTTTTTTATTTATGGGGTAAAATACACTTGTTTATGGTCTGATTCATATGGGAGCCATGATCCACAAGGAAAGCCTAATTTTTTTATGGGCATCTTATTTTCCAAATGGACAACATTTACCCCAGCTGCTCCTTTTCACAAAGAAGCCAGATAAGTAAACGCTAATAAATAGTTTATCACTATTCCTCCTTTATTTCTAGAGGCCAGAAAGAGAAGTAATTATTGGTTATTTGCTGCAGCTGTCATATGCAGGCAGTATCATGGCTAAAAGAAATTAAGGTTTCAAAAGGCTCCTCAGATTTAGCTGATATGTCAAGGCAAGCCATAAACTGACATAGCATATTGCAAGAATGTATCTAAAAATCATGCTTTAGGATAAAGGTCTCCTAGCACTACCAGTCTCTGGCTACTTGAAGTGAATTTTACATGGTAATGTTAGATATCCTAAATTATTTTTCTATAGTTAAAAGAAAGGTGGAAAAAAGTGATGGTCACATGTAAAAAAAGTGACAAGCATAATAAGGCCCTGTTGTCTTGGCCACCTATAAAATGTCATGATTGAGGCAAGGCCATTTGCACAAAGAAATCCTCATCTGGATATATGCAATAACAAATGAAATTCAATCCAATTGTAATACATGTATTGCATTTTGGATTTCGGATTCTCGCAGAAGGAAGGAAAGTCTCGGCTAAAGTACCTGGAATATTAATAAGTTTGACAACTGTTATTTCAACAACAGACAAAAAAATTTCTATACAGAATAAATGGGCACCATGCTGAGAAAACAGGTGGCAGATCTAAGACAAAGTTCCCTGGCATTTAGTAATTATTTCTGCCTCCTTTTTAAAGGGTATAGAATATTGTCTTAATCTGTCCTCAGAGGAAGAAGAGTGGACAGATTCATTCTGGTGTATGTTTTATTGTCTTTGTACTTGCAGTCACTAATCACATTGCAAGTAGGCCTTATAACAAAACATTGCAATATAGAAATAACCTGTTCAAATGTTCAGTCATTGTTTCATTCTCCATCTGTTGATTTTCCATTTCTCTCTTATCCTAATTAGTCCTTGACACTGAATTTTGATATTTTATTTTTTCAGCAATATGTTCTTACAGAACTACTGATTCTTCCTTTTTCATGTCTGAAATCTGGCTATTAAGACCAGTCCTAGAAACTGATATTATTTTATTATATTAAAGTTAGGTTGGAAATGTTTTGAAATAAATCTAGTATATCTGAGAATTCTTAGATAAATTCTTCCAAGACATACTAAATCCATTTTTTGAATCAGCTTTTATTACAGACTTATAAGTTTATAAGGCAAGTGGCAAATTCTTAAGAGGAAAAAGCCATAAGTCTTCTAGTGTATTTACAGGAAATAATTCAGATATTGCTTCCCAAATAATTACATTAAATTGAAAAATAATAAGGGAGATATTAGGTATGTTTATGTAGTAGGAAATGCTTTTCACAAGTTGTGTTCTTCCTGGGAAAGACATCATGCAAATAGTGTTTTGAACTCTCACTAAAATGAATGCAGAAACTCTTTTAAAATTCTTTTAAAAGAAATAGATGAACAGGAAAGGAATTATTGGTATTGTTCTGCATACTTCAGTAATAAAGAGTTGTAGAAAAGTACCCCATCAACCAGAAGGAAACACAAATGAATAATGATTGAGGGCCGTTTTTCCTAATGCCTTACCTTTGCTGTGTTTAACAAATCAAGTTCATGAAGTTCTTGAAAAATAGGTTTTTAAATAATGCTCGTCATTTCAGCAATAACACTATCATTTGAACTGTGTTTTCTTTCCATCTCAGCAGTGCTCTGTACAGTAGCTTAGGGAAAAACCATATCTATAGTAATAGTTCATATTGCTGCCTTCCAAATACTTTAATTCCCAAATGACCAGAATAGTTAGAAATTCTGGAAGTTGTAATTCTAATTTATCTGGAGGCAAATTGATATATATGATGGAAGCATATATTTTCCTTTCATAAATGTAGCAGGCCCAACCACTTTTTTCCACACCCAGTTGGAAACAAGGCAATATTCTACATCAAAAGTGGGAAGTCTGCAGCTCTTCAAAGGTTGAATTATAACTCCTGTCTGATCTAGAGAGAAACGGAGGGAATTGTAATTCACTCATACCTGGAAAATCAACTTCCCAGATCTTCATCTTCATTGAAAAACTAGCAGACCCAGCACATGGAGCTGCTCCTGGTTACTAACATAACTCTTGAAGTAGAGATGTTGCATGGAGCACTGATACTGAGCTTGTGGCTTCCCAATGCTCTTCAACAGCAGGCCAATGCAGAGGCATTGCAGTAAACCTCTCAAGAGTTGACAGGGGCTTTAGAGTTGACAGCCTTACATCAATAAATTCTGACAAACTCCAAACATTGTAACTTTCATAAATGTACATAGCTAGCTACTAAACAGAGTATATGTAGCTCTGGAATCCAACTTTTCTTCATTTGGTCAAGGGTGAAATTTGCTATTTGAAGACAGCAGTTCATGAGAAGGTGAAGGATGCAGGGCCTCAGTCTTACTCTTTTTCCTGATACCAGAGCCAAATAAACACAGGATTTCCTCTCTGCAGAGGAAACAGTGGTATTTTCTTTCAACGGGAGAGTTTCACGGTGAGCTGGCGGAAATCTGGAAATGCTGCCAGAAAGATGTATTGTTTGCATGATCACCTCCACAAACCCTTGCAGCCTGCCACTCTAATGTAGCATGAGCAAGAAGCAAAAACTTATCTATTCTAAGCTAGATGGTTAATTAGTTTTAAGCTGGGGAATTCTGCGAGTTGTGTCCACATATCTTTTAAGTTGCCAATGTTGAGAAACACTGTTTTAAATCTATCTATTTAAAACATGCAGACTTCTTTTCAAATATATATTATTAGCTGATCATATGGTTCTAGTTTAAAATACAGCAGGACCTTTTAATGGAAGAACGATCAGCTAATTTTATGATGCCTCTTTAGATAGCATTGCACTCAAGAGTGGACAGTTGCTTCTTTTGAGGAAATACACGAGGAGTCAAATCCTTTCCCTGTCACAACCAAATTTTCAAGTAGTTTTCAGGAGAAAAAGTGGATTTCTTGAATTAAAGTCATTCTGAAAAAGAATCCGGTGAGAAACCTCAGGTAAAACTTACTCACTTGAGCCTTATATGCTTTTTCTTAATATTCAGCAATATTGACACAGTATAGACTTAGCCAAAGATTGTTCCAAAATTTGCCAAGCATAGGCCTAATGTGAAGCAGACTCTTGTGCTGACATTTAAATGGGATGGCATCCTGGTGTTCACAGAGAAATCTCACCGTAAGAGTATAAGAGACCTGGGGCAAACTTTGCATTTATAAAGATTGCCCAGAGCTGTGCAGTGAAAAGCTTGAGATCTATTTTCAAATTTAGCCTTTCATACTCCTGAATTTGTGTTGGGTGTCTAGTTCTCACAATCATCTTTGTTTTTTTGCTAGGTTGGTGATAAGGTGATGATTATGGCCCGGTCAGGTCTCTGGCAAGAAATTGTGACAGTTCAAGCCAATCAGACTTTTCTCATGCCTGAAGGTATGAGCTTTGAGGAAGCAGCTGCCTTTCTGGTCAATTACATCACTGCCTACATGGTTCTCTTTGATTTTGGCAATCTGCGCCCTGACCAGAGTGTCCTTGTCCACATGGCAGCAGGTAACAAAACCTGTCCTACTGTTCTTGCAATGTATTGCTAATCTGCTTGAGGCAAAAGTTCATCTTTTGCTAACTTCTGACAAGCAAAGTCAAAGCCAGATTCACTTAACTGTTACTAACTTAACAACTGCAGTGGTTTATTTAACAACTGGGTCATGAAAGGTCATGTACAGTACATCCCACCTTTCAGAGTGCTTGTGTGGTGACAATTTTTACCTGTTATTTTTAATTGATTCTTCTTTTGGGATATTTATTTGCAAGTATTTTACTTTTTTGTGCATCTTCTTGAGAGATTTTTAGATAAAAGATACTAACATATCTTAGATACAAATAAAGCAGGTTACATTATGGAAAAATATCTGGCACAAGTTCATATAAATTAGATTTATGCATTTTTGCTACCAAAGTGAAAAATAACGTTCTTTATTTTTGATTCATGAGAATTCAGTTTTTGTGGTTTTTACAGTATGGTTTATGACTTAGAATGCTCTCTGTACCAGCTACTTTTGGCCTGTTCACTAAACATGGTTTAAAAATCAAGGGTATACATAATCTACAGATAGTCCTTGACTTAAAACTATTCATTTAGTGACTGTTTGAAGTTATAATGGCATGGAAAAACTGTGACTTACAATCAGGTCTTGCACTTATGACTATTACAGCATCACCATGGTCATGTGATCAAAATTTGGGTGCTTGATATACAGTATGTATTTATGGCAGGTGCAGCATCCTCTGGATTATGTCACTTTTATTTGTGACCTCCCCAGCCGGCTTCTGACAAGTCCAGTCAATGGTGGAAGCGGAATGACCACACAATCCACTTAACAACTGCAGGAATTCATTTAGCAATCATGGCAGAAAAGATCATAATACTGGGCATGCTTAACAGTGGAAATTCTGGTCCCAGTAGTAGTTGTAAGTTGAGGACTACCTGTATAAAGTAAAGCCATCGTAAATCTCATGGGGAAGTGAGATTGGAAAACTATTTTTTCCCCAGCCATAAATTGGGTTCATAATGCTGTTAAGTTGGAATGGCAACTTTGAATCCTTATAGCAATTTCCCCCTAAACATTCTCTGTGTGTGATTATAATGGGTAAAAACTGATGGCAAATTTCATCCCATTTTGAGATAGAAACATATATGAAAACTGATATCCATCTTACAAAGGGCATTTAATATTTTTAAAAAACCTCTATATACCTAGCATCACTCTTATGTGTTCTGTGTTCTCAACCTGACAAAGAATGTGGCATGTGGCCCTTGGTCACAGAAACATTGCTACTCATTCTGAGGTATAGTTTCTTTTAACTTTGGCTTGTTGAACATACCATAATGGCCTGTTTCTACATAATGTTATGAGGGGGAAAGTTTATAAGGCACAATCATGGGATTTATAAAATTGCATGACACAAAACTAGTACATGGTTGGATAGTTTGTGGTTAGCCCATAGCCACTATGGTTAGTTAACAATTCAGTATATTGTGAGAACCTGGCTATTGGGTTAATTAAGCAAATCATGGCATAGAGAAAAGCTCTTTGATATCTTCTCTAGGTGTACATTAGGCCCCCTGATTTGGACTATTTTTTAATAAAGATTCCTTTATTATTTTTAATGGAATCTGATATACTGCAAAGAAAAACACCAGCCACTGTGTTTATACTTATGGGACAGAATAGCTTAATGTATTATGATTGGCTAAGGCTACCATAAGCAGCTATTTATGAGTGAACATCAGGCACTTTAAAGTTCCAGGTATGTTACCAGCTCACAAAGTTGCCTCTTCTTGCTTTAATTTATTGTGCAAATACAGCCACCCTGTTTGCTATATGTTATATAAGAATGTAACATATTATATGTTATTTTTTTCTTCTCCCAAGCTCTGAACTACAGTATAAACCTGTAAAGCAGGGATAGAGAAATTAAAAACCAAAGATTTTGTTGGACTGCACCAATTGTAATGGCCAAACTGGTCAGAAATGATATGAGATTGATCCAATAGTGGCTGGATGTTTGTCCTCATTCCAAAAAGTTCTACTCACTCACAATCTATCCAGCTGTCAGGGATTATGGTGGGGAGATAGTCGAGACCATTAAACAGCCAAATACCTTTTCCTTGTGTTAACACTGTCTTCATGCTTTGCTCATTTTATGGCACTACTGAGAACATCTTCCACTGATTTAACTTTGATTAAGTTATGTGGAAACATGTAAATTTAGTGAGGATAACCCATGTTGACTCCTTTAATGAATGGAAAACTTTGCATTTTTTTGGCTTGCAGGCCTTTTTTATTACTCACTTGACCCATTTCTCTCTCTCTCTAGGTGGTGTGGGAACTGCAGCTGTCCAACTCTGCAAAACTGTGGAAAATGTCACCATTTTTGGCACAGCATCTGCCTCCAAGCATGAGGCCCTCAAAGAGAATGGGGTGACTCACCCGATTGATTACCGGGCAGCTGATTATGTCGCTGAAGTCCGGAAAATTTCTCCCAAAGGTTAGAGACTGAAGAAAGGGATGGGGTAGAGCAAGACAATCTGAAATTTCCTTTGTTTTCTGTGCTCCTGCTTGGGACACTCAGGTATTATGGGAGCTGAAAAGAAGGTGCTTGGTGAACTGGCATAATTTCAGTGGTTTATTATTTAGAGTTTTAAGTTTAATTTACAGAGCATGACTATGAATTGAAATGAAACAAATCAGCTGAAATGTGCAGAAAAATGTCAAACAGAATTATCAGGTGGTGATGGTGATAATGGGATTGATGTGTCACTTCAGGTTCTTAAAAGAAACTCTCTTTTAGGGAAATGTTGCTCTCCAAAGTTGGCAGCCCATATGTTATTTTATGTACTTTTATTATAACTCCAGCCCAGCTTAATCAGGGCCACCTTTTTAATCAGGTTAAATAAATAACTTGAGTTGGTGGTGCTTTGAAGAGCTATCAATCTAAATTAATTTTTCAAGGATGGAGATTAGTGGATTCATTCCAAAATCTGCTCAGGCCATACCTTTATCAGGACTAACAAAAATATATCAAATTGGGAGCAAACCTTAAGATCCAAGTGTTACTAGATTTGTTCCCTCTGTGTAAGAATAGTTAACTAAACAGTGTGAATATGCTTTGATGTCTAGAATGACTTCATATCTAATCTTAGATATAATTCAGTCTTATTTGGAAACACTTTATGGATTACAATTCTATACGTAGAGTTGTGGCAAATCTGGGTTATAAAGTTTATATTTCAATCTGATATGTTATCTCCTCTATACATTACTTATAATATTTTTCTATTGTATGTTTACATATAGCTTTTCTTTTTCCTGTCATGGTTTCAGTTTTCCCTGTTACATATTTTAACACTTCAGTAGGGACATTTTTAGCTAGAAATGGCATATCAAATTTCTTACATTACTGTAAAGTTGTTAATGGTGCATTAGAATATATTAGCCATAATAGTTATTAATGTAACCTTATTGATCCACAGTTAGGCATATTAGAATATATTCAGCACATATATATAATAAGAATTTTTTAGAATTACCACACTTCATATCCATATAATGATTCATTCTGAACCAGTCCATTCATATTTAATGTTTTATTGCTTGTTTATATCTCTAATCCCTATATTCTTTTAAATCAGCATTTGTATTAGCTTTATTTGTTTTCCTTTTTTCTTGAACTTATTATAATGAAAGAAAAAAGGGAAAAATTGAAATCATAGCCAGCACCCATAGATTTATTGGTAGATGTATAGTAAAAATAAAAAGAGTATGAGAAAATGTTATGGATGTTCTGCTTAAAGATATATGGCTGACTGAATCATATATTTGAATAAATTATTAGTTTATACTGGAGACTGATTTATTTAATTTATTTAACCAAAACTTAACAATAAAATTAAAAGTAACTGAAATTAAAATTATTGAAACCTGGTTAAACTGAAAATGCCACATGGGAAATTTTATTTCCTTTCAATTGAAATTTTCCATTAAATAACTTCTGTTTTCTTTCTCCTTTTTCTTTTTAGGTGTAGATGTTGTTTTGGACCCATTAGGAGGTTCAGATACCACAAAAGGCTTTCACCTCCTGAAACCAATGGGTAAACTAGTCAGTTATGGTGAGTCAGAAAGCATTCCATCAAAGGATGCTTGGAATTCATCAGAAGTTGAGTCTCTGTGTAAAGTTTGCATGAAGAGTCAGACGCGGAGTGCTTCAGTGAAGAGTTTATTAGTGACTACAGCTCATATAGACTGATTTTGGCCAAGTGGCTGCTACTTATAGCAGCCAAGCAGTTGCCAGCCAATCAGAGTGCAGGATTTTTCCACTTTTAAACCAATCATTTCTGACATTTTACAAGAACAGTTCAAACTAAACCAATGACATTCAAACCTGCATACATGACACCACTCCTCCCCACTAGGTTCAGTCCATACTCAAAACCCCAACCTATCTAATGTATTCTTTTTAAATAGGTGGGGCTCTTACATGTAATGCTGAGACCTTCGTGGTTCAGAAGTTTTAATGTTCTCACCCAGTGAGAGAGGAAATGTGTCTGTTGACATTTCCTATTCGGGCTTCCAGTGAAAGAAGACCCTGTTTGATTGTTACAATCTGGTCTCTCCTCCCAACCCATCTCCAACCCAATGTCAGCACCCAAGTCAGGTAGTGATGTGCAATCTTCCACTTGTAAGGATGGATTTTGGCATTGTGACAGGTTTTGGGATGATTCCTGTCGTAATGGCTCGCACACATGAGGTTGATTCTGCTTGCTGATTATCCTCATGCTCTCCCTCCCCCCCCCTACAAAAGGCATTAGGTATGGGAACTAGAGAGGAACAATTATGATGTTCCTGAGGTAATCTGGATCTAAGCTGATCAATGTCCTGCTCCAGAGGACTCCATCCTCTGTTTGCACCCTGTAAGAACGAGAGGGCCTGTGATTTGAGTTATTTCAGCAGGAATCCAAAAGGTTCACCCATAAGGTTCTTAGCATAAACCATAACTTTGCTAGTGGAATCTAGTGTGCGTGTTGGGTATGTAAGTGGGATGAAGGCGGTCAAGGAAGACCAGTTTCCTACCCATCAACAACTCTGCTGGGATAAGTTAGTTGATGATTAGGAGTGATGTGCTGAACACTAAGAAGTTTTTCAACTTTTCAGTGATGTCCCAGGACCCAATTGCTGAAGCTTTTCCTTGTAAAACGCATCATGCGCTCAGCCTGGCCATTAGATCGGCGGGGTGCCCAGGGCAGTCAGGGCATGTCTGATACCCTGTTGTGCTAGATAGGATTCAAAAAGGTTGGATGTAAATTGAGGGCCATTGTCAGAGAAGAACATCAGGTAACCCGTGGGTTACAAAAGTTTTTAAGCTGCTTGATGACAGCATCAGTTGTGGTGGATGCCATAGGGATGACCTCTAGCCATTTGGAATATGCATCTACTATAATAGAGAAGGTGTGCCCTCTGGTAGGGCCAGTGAAATCAATGTGAATTCCAGACCATGGGCCCCTAGGACATTCCCATTCCTGTGGGACGAGGAGGGCAGGCCTGACTACCTGACAGTTGGGACAAGATGCAACCCAGTTTTCAACCGTTTTGTCAACACCTGGCCACCATACATAACTCCTGGCCAATCCCTTCATCCTTACAATACCTGGATGACCCTCATGTAACATTTCCAAAACCTCTTTTGCAGTTTTGCAGGAATAACCCCACCTGTTACCCCACAAAAAATACATCCCACAGATAATTCAGTTTGCCTGGATTTAAAAGGTTGGGCAAGGTGAGGTAGATCTTGAAAAGGCCAACCTTTCTAATCCAGCCTATAACAGGAGCCAATAAAGTATCTTTGGCAGTCTCTCTGGCAATTTCAGCAGCGCAGTGTACTGGAAGCTTGGCAACAGTTTCTAGGAAAAGGTGTGCTACCAGGTTCAAAGTCCTCAGTGTTAAACGGAAGTGGGCAGCTCACAGCATCAGCATGGCCAATGTCTTTGCCAGGCTTGTGGATGAGCTTGTATGAAGCAGCAAGAAATTCAGTCCACCTCAGCATTCTTGGTGACAGGATAGTGGGTGTAGGTTTGTCTCCTGCCACAATGCCTAACAAAGGTTTGTGATCTGTGACAATGGTAAATGTTCTCCCATAAAGATGCTCATGGAATTTCTTGACAGCTGCAACAATTGCCATTGCTTCCTTGTCCAATTGGTGTATTCCTCTCTGCTTGGTCAAAGTGCGAAGAGTAAAATGCAATAGCTTCCACTGGGAAGCCTGTGGCTCAAACCCCCCCACTCCAAAAAGGGATGCATCACAAGTCAGTACAACAGGCAAATTCTCAGAGAACTGTATCAGTACAGCATCAGACATGATTAGTCTTTTAATATTGTTAAATGCTGATTGTTCCTTCCTGCCCCAGACCAAGCAGATTTTTGTCCAGTAGTCTATGTAATGGTTCTGCAATGGTTGCCTTCTGTAGGAACATGTGATAAAAAGTATGAGTCCAAGGAAGGCTTGCAAATCTGTTTTGCATTTTGGTCTAGGGGCTTTTGATTGCTTGAACCTTGGCATCTGTAGGTGGATGCCATGCTTGTCAATCATGTAGCCCAAGAACTCAACCTTGTCAGTTCTAAGAGTGCATTTTTCTTCCTTGACTTTTTAACCCCACCTTTTGAATCTGGTAAGGACTTCTTGAGTCTCTCTTGTAATTGAGTGTCATCA